>CAMGYJ010000004.1:5274020-5755125 GCA_946122785.1 Linum tenue | reverse complement strand
AGCTGGGTCTGTATATCTCGCAGCACAGCCTGTGTGTTTCTCTGACCAGCTTCTAGCTCCAAGAACTTGCCAGAAGCTTTCTCCATGAACTGCTCAATGTTAGTGAACTTACTCGCACTGGAAGAGGCCAAAGAACCCACCAGATCTCTCAGTTCCGCCATCGGGTCAACCTGTGCTGGGGCTGCCCCTGCCTGTGGAAATGGTCGTGCCTGCGACTGAGGTGGAACTGGCCCCTGTCTGGGCTGGTAGAGTGGCTGCTGTGGCTGCTGAAATTGCCCCTGTCGGGGCTGGTATGGAGGCCTCTGGAACCCGGGAGGTCCCTGGGGAGCTGGTGGTCTGGGATTTGGCCCAGCCCAAGAAAAGTTAGGATGCTGGCGCCACCCCTCATTATAGGTGTTGCTGTAGGGGTCAAAGCGCCTGGCATTCCCGATGAAATCCACCTGCTCCTGGGGAGTGGACGACTCCCTCATAGCCTGACAGTCCTCCACGGTGTGATGAGAGCTCTCACACCACTGGCAGTGCATCGCCTGCGGCTGTCCGGTACCTGCAATCAAACCAGAACGATCGATAGCTGAAACCAGCTTCGATACCACCTGCACCAGATCAGATGACTGGGTGCCCACAGCATGCACACCCCTTCCAGGTGCTCGTCTCGATCTCCTGGCAGTGCCCCAGTCATAACCATTCTCCGCCATCTCCTCAAAGAGTTGATTCAGCTGTGGCGGGGTTTTGGTCAGCATGTTCCCGCCACAAACCGAATCGATCAGCTGCTTGTCCTCCGGGAAGAGAGCGTGATAGAAAGTGCCCACCTTAAACGCATCATTGAAACCATGGTTGGGACACCTGAGAAAGAGGCTGGTGTACCTCTCCCAAGCATCCCTAATGGTCTCATCCTCATCCTGAGAAAAGTGTGTAATCTGCTTCTGGAGATCAGCTGTCTTGGATGGAGGATGGTAGCGGGTGAGGAACTTGTCCGCCAGGTTGGCGAACGTGGTGATGGAGCCCGGAGGGCGAGTGTCTAGCCACTCCTTGGCCTGCCCCTCAAGAGTGAAAGGGAAGTACCGCAGCTGGATGGCATCTGCTGGGACCCCGTTGATCTTGATTCCATCGATGAGCTCGTGGAATCGCCTGAGGTGTGATCGAGGGCACTCTCCCTCCTTACCACGGAACACTACTGAACCGCGCAGCATGGTGATCACGGAGGTGCTCACCTCAAAGTTGTTGGCTGGGACCTGAGGGTGTTGAATAGGTGACCTCATGTCCGCAGCCCTAGCGGTCCAGTAGGATCCCATGGTCTGCTCCCCGGGGATCAGATCGTTGTTCTGCGGATCCCCCATCTCGCCTTCTTCTTCTTCTTCTCCTAACTGCAGCTGTGACAGCGCCTCCTCCGCAGCCAGTCGCGCCTTTAGAGCCCGCTTGAAGTTCCTACAAGTTCGTTCAAGCTCCTGGTCTAATGGTAGTAGATCTCCCGACTGGCTACGGGTCATGCACTACCTGCACACAATCAGTAGGAGCAACCCGTGAAGGCACACAGGTGGAAGAGATAAAATGCAGTAAATAAAAGCTAGAGTAACAAATTATCACGTTTCCCCAATAACCTAGAGGGGTCCCCGGCAACGGCGCCAAAAAACTTGACACGCCAAAACACAACACCAAACTGCGACCAAGTGTAATCGCAGTCCGGGAATGCAGTAACAGGCAAGTTTAATTATCAACCCGGGGTCTAGATCTACTGCTTACTCCGTGATTCTCTATTATCTAGCAAACTAGTTCGAGTGATTGTTGTGAAAAGTAAAAGCAACAAGAAAGCAGTAAATTGTTCGGTTTTCTAAAGCAGGCAAGAGTCACTCGGGATTGAGTCCCCCTAGCCCCTTGATTACGTCCAATTGTAATTTCCCTGGGTTGATTTACTGTTGATTAGACTGCGGAAGATCCGACAGTAGCTTGGAGGTTCCACATTTCCCAAACACACAACCACAGTCAAACAAACCGGTATTTTCTTTCTGCTATCCTGCATTACTCAATATCTTACGAGCACCAGAGCGAAGGAGGCATAAACATCAGCATTTCCAAGCCAGACTGCTAAGAAACACTACTTACTGGGCATTATTCAGATTTTTGGTAGTGGCTCTCTTTTGCTTTCAAATTTTTCTTTGTTTTTCTTTTATTTTTCTTTTCATTTCTTAAGAGAGCCACCACTTCTGCATAAATTTCAAACACCTGCCCACTTTTAAGCACTACCTCCAACACTCACATAGACTTTAGCAGAAACAGCAGAAAATAAGTAAAAACCACTCTGTGGAACCTTCTAAAAGATGCAACAAGGGTGATTTTTTTCCATTATAGACCAAAAGAAAGGATAACACACGGCTCAAAGGGGCTGACTAGGGGATAAGACACATCAGGACAGTCAGTTTTGGGCGTGGGCTAATCCTATGCCCCCATCATCTTAGCTAGTGACAACGTGAATGCTACACATCATGGAAGAGGGATCTATCGCACAAGAAAGAAACGAGCGGCTCAAATCTCGCATGGCTACCTATATGCTCTATCTCACATTCTGATACCCTGAACTAGATGCATAAACGACTGTCAAGGACAAGTAATCAGATCAAGTCAGATCAAGTCACAGTTGGCAAGCAAACAGTTGAAAAACTGAACCCCTACATCGTTCTACTGCACATCTCAGTCTTTATCATAGGTTGTCCTAGTCGCAACAAGCTGTCATGCATTAATCCGAAAACCAATCAATTCATCAATCACAACACAGTGCCAATATGAACAAACAGCAGTACTTGGAGCCCTCAAATCGTAAGATTCGTGCCCGGGCCCCCTTCTGCCTTCCTGGGCGAAAAATGCAAAATCCCCGACCTCAGGCCAAAAATACCCGACCGGGTATTTATTTTGGCTTGAGACCGGGGATTTCCCTGCTATTAAACGCCGCGTTTTAGGGATCCCCGATACCCCGCCAAAAATACCCGACCGGGGATTTTTGGCGGGAGACCGGGGATCGTTGCCTCCTCTAAACGCCGCGTTTGGTAAATCCCCGGTCGAGGACTCAAAAATACCTGACCGGGTATTTTTCCTATTTAAAGGAAACCCCCGGTCATTTCTCTCTCTACCCTCATTTTTTCCAAAATCCCTTCTCTCTCTACTCCCATTTCCTCTCCCCTCTCTCCTCTTTGGCGCCGCCGGCCGCCACGACCCGCCGCCGGCCGCCACGACCGTCGCCGGTCAATTTCCGGCGACTTTCCGGCGGGTCTCCGGCCACTTTCCGGCCACTTTCCGGCGACCCCCTCAGCCGATTTTTTCGGCCCCTCCTCGCGCCCTTCCCCTTTTTCTCGTGTCCGCACTACAGTTCCACTTGAGTTTCCAGGTGTGTTTCTTATTACTTATTCTTTTTCTGGAGAATCGAACTGTAGACTGTAGGACCGAGAACTGTGTTTGCCTGCCTGGACTAGAGTAGGGTGGGGGATGCCTTAGGCTTGCATGGTTTTATCTGTGGGGTTTGTGCTGCCCTGTCGTGAATGTGGTTGGTTCTGCGTTTCTTGCTTGATTCCGGTTGAGTCGCCTGTGATTCAACCAGTTGTGCGTACCATTGTTAGCCTAGGTGACCTTAAGTGTGGGGGAAGTGATGAACCCATGCTGTTGGTCCTGACCAGTTTTCTTGGCTCCACCTATGGTGTTTTGATTTTGCAGGAACATGTCGCAGGACCATCCCTTTGTGCGGGACCTGCGCCTGCACGCGGAGTATGCGGATCAGTTCTGCAAGGTGATCCGGGGGAAACTGGAGCGTCATCACCACCTCGAGTGGGCGGTGTTTGAGCAGCTCCACTGTTTGCAGGAGCTCAGCGTCGCTATCAGTCACCGCGACTGGCGGACGTTGCTGTCCATCGACGAGCCTACCTACACGGAGCTGGTGTGGGAGTTCTACACCACCTTTCACTATGACCGCACGATGGCCCGGGACGAGTATGCCGTGACATTCCGGATGGGTGGCCACCACAGGGAGCTGACCATCGACGGGTTGGCCCACGCTCTGGGGATCGATTACCACCCCTTCGATGCCCATGAGATCGAGTGCCCACCCGACCGACTGGAACCAGACTGCTTTCTACCGCAGGATAGCCAGGCGCGCCCATGGCTACGACTACTTCGATGCTGGTCAGACCTCCGTCAGCACCCTCAAGCCGCAGTGGCACATCCTGAACTTGCTGATCACCCGATCCATCGTCCCCAACGCCACCGGTTCGCATAAGATCCCGAAGCGGGTGTTGTATGCCATGTACTCGATGGGGGACCCGGAGCACATGCTTCACCTGGGATCCTTCGTGGCCCTCACTTTCTACCGGATCCGCGGGCATCCCACTCACCTCTTCTGTGGTCCCCTGATCACACGGTTGGCGAGGCATTTCGACATAAGCTTTCAGGGGCTTCACAATGCGACCGTGATGGGCGGCTCCGCACCCCTCAGCCGGGACGTGCTTGACACGCCAAAACACAACACCAAACTACGACCAAGTGGAATCGCAGTCCGGGAATGCAGTAACAGGCAAGTTATATTATCAACCCGGGGTCTAGATCTACTGCTTACTCCGTGATTCTCTATTATCTAGCAAACTAATTCGAATGAGTGTTGTTTAAAGCAAAAGCAGTAAGAAAGCAGGAAATGGTTCGGTTTTCAAAAGCAGGTAAGAGTCACTCGGGATTGAGTCCCCCTAGCCCCTTGGTTAGGTTCAATTGCAATTCCCTGGGTTGATTTACTGTTGATTAGACTGCGGAAGATCCGACAGTAGCTTGGAATCTCTTAAGCTGACCAAGCCCTCTCAGTCTAACTACCCGGCAGACGACTAGTCTTCACCGGGAGAGAAAGCTGAGGCTATGAACACAGAACTCCACTACTGGCGCCGAGAACACCAGTACAAAGCAGCAAACTGGCTAACTCTCGTATAGCCAATCTCCTACTATCGAATGAAGAGGCTCTAACAACCTAATCAGATTCTATCTATCTCAGGTTGCAGCAGAAATTGAGAAAAGCTGATCAGACTCCAATCAATTCAATAAACATGCATCATTCGATTAAAATCAAACAGTAATATCATCCCAAGTCATTACAATCAAATCCCTAACACAAGGAACTAGGGTTCTTCATACCCAAGTGAGAGAAAGGTTCTACTCCATAGAGAGAGAAAGGAAAACAGAAATCAGAGTAGCCATACTCATAAAGATGAGGAAAATCTGCTCTGGGATGTCAATCTTCACTCCTAGGGACGCAATCTGGGCTTCAATGATGAGAAATCCACTCCAAAATAGCTCCTAGGGTTTGTTCTTCGCTCTTCCTCTCTCTAAAACTCTGTTTTTGCCCAGAAAATCGAATTCCCTCTCTTTGGCTCGAATCTGCCTTCAAAAACCCGACTCTGGGCGAATTACGGGCAGAATTACGGCCGTAATCACTTCCTGCCCGTAATTCACACCAAAAAGCGCGTTTTACTTAAGCTGCAGGGGGAGAAGTTACGGCCGTAATTTCCCAATTACCGCCAGTAATTAAGGAATTACGGCCGTAATTCCTGGGGGTCTTGCCCGTAATTTCACCACCGAGAAGAATTGCTGGGGAGAAAGCTCGTCCAATTAATTACGGGCATGCCCTGACTAATTACGGCCGTAATTTAGCAGGGGCTGCCCGTAATTCTCTCTGTGACTCGCCAATTGACCTCCAAATGACCCGAAACTTGCGCCTTTGCCCTTCTTTACTTGCTAGGACCTGAAATACGACAAAACAACACAACCTAGCGTAAAATAGGCCAAGGAACAATCAATTCGAGCCAAAATGGACAGGAAACCAGAGTGAAAACACGTGCAAATACGATGCTATCAGTGCTCCACAACGCGCGCCTCCTGGTCACCGATGACATCCGCACCTGGGTGGATGGGCTTTCTATGCCCCCGAGGGGGTGATTGATCTAGACTCGGACGAGGAGGATGCGGACTACTCAGACGAGGAGGAGGTAGATGAGGATGTTGATGATGATGATGACGGCGCTATGGATGCCGATGAGCCGGAGCCCTCGCTCTCCCCCCCTGGGGACCTTCAGCCTCGACGGAGACCAGTGAGAGGTGAGTCCTCCTCTGGTCCTTCTGGTCCGTCGATGGACTTCTTCACGGAGCAGTTCCAGCAGATGGGGCTCCAGTTCCAGCAGCTCGATCTTCAGAACCAGCAGCTCATGGACCATCAGGTCCAGTTTTATCAGCAGTATTCGGCCCACCAGGCCGAGTACCGGTCCAGGATGACGGGCGTTGATGAGCGCCTTGGCCGGTTGGAGACCCACATGGGAGTCACTACTGCTCTCATCGAGCGGGAGAGAGACCGAGGCCGCCGTCTGATGGAGTATTCCGAGCATCTTTTCCAGGCTTGCCACCCTCCAGAGGAGCACCACTGGACTACCCGGTGGGAGCATTCACCGCCACGGCAGCCACCGGATGATGGCGTCGACGATCTTATGGATCAGATTGATTTCTCCGGTCTCGGAGGGCCCTAGGGGCATGTTTTGAGAGTTTTTATCTGTGTCAGCATGCAAACTGTCTGTTTTGTGTCGGTTTTTGTTTCTTTTTCTTTTCATTTTGGATGCTGTACTATTGGGCTGACCGTTGGACCTAACGTATGTGTTTGAGCTTTTTGGTCTCTTTTAGCTCTGCCTGTGTTCCCGACTGGTCCTCTCTCCTGTCCGTCCCATGCCGACTGGTCCATTTCCAGTCTCCTGCAGTCTGTGCACACCGGTAACATCGTTCCCCTTTCCTTCCCTCTTCTCCATTGAGGGCAATGTCGATATTAAGTGTGGGGGGGATGTTTATCTTTTGACTGCATTAGCTCTGTTTGTGTGCTTGGAGCCTAGTCCACTGTCCAAATTTTTAAATTTGAGGGGTCCAAGTACGTGTTCCTTGCAATTGCCTACTCAGTATGCTTTGAATTGACAGTCTCTGTAGTGATTTGCAACCTAGGGAGGTAGTGTAGCGCTATGGAGGATGTTGATGCATTTAAGAAGTCTCATTTCCTCTTCATATTGTGTTGGTTGATTGAGTGAATTAGTGATCTTAGGACCCTTGAATTGTGTGGTGTTGTGGACTCTCTGCCTGTCATGGACTCTTGTATCATGTTCTGAATGTAACAGGTGCTCGAAATGTGCTTTAAAATAACGTCTCCCGTGCGAATAGGGCGAAAGTGTGTAAGGGGAGACGGGAATCCGTTCCCAATTTCCACCTACTACCTCCAGTCCCCTTACATGTCTTTCCCCCGCACGAGGCTCGAGACACCCGCTCCTGGCATGGCCGGTAAGAGCCGGGCTCCCGCAAAACCTTTGCTAGGTGGGAGCCCCCGTTTTCTGCAGAAACAGGTTGGAACCCGTGAAAAAAAAAGAAGAAAAACAGAAAAACAAGCAAAAAGAAGAAAGAAAATGGTTCCAACCATGTTCACAAAGAAAATAGAGCACCTTGAATTAATGTGAGTCCATGATCTTTTGTTTGTGAGAAGCAGAAGGGGGCCCGGGCGATGGCCTTAAATCCCCGGTCGGGGATTATGAGGATAGATCGGGGATTTTCCCCTTAGTGAAACGGCGAGTTTTGGGAAATACCCGGTCGAACCCTGAAATACCCGACCGGGTATTTAGACCGGGTATCGCGATGGCAGCTGATAAAAGAGAAAGAAGGCCAATTTTCAAAGGGTTCCGAGTTTTTGAGAGAGAAAGCGATACCTAGAGAGAGAAAGCGACGAACCAGAGTTCCCAAGCGCCATAGATCGATCTTCAACACCATTGGAGCCCGGTTTGAGCTTGGAGAAGTGCGATTAAACGTCCAGGAGCAGAAATCCAACTTCACAGTATGATTTCCGCGTCTGAATCTGCTTTTGCTTCTTTCTCTATGGAGTAGTTTCCCCATTCATCTGGGTATGGGGAACCCTAGATTTGTATGCTAGGTCTGATTGTATGAACCCAAGTACAGAGTTTGTGAATTGATTATATTCGATTGAGGTTTGAATGATTGAATGACTTGAATCCTGATCAAATTCCTGTTGTTTCTGCTTTGACCTAGAATGAGAATATCTGCCTAGGTTGATAGAGTACCCTTAATCGAAGGTGGCGAATTGGTGACTTTAGTCGAGGAGCCAATTCGCTATTCTATACCGAATTCAATTCGGTAGTGGAGGTTTGGCTTGTTAGGGCCTCAATCTGTTTACTCCGGTGGAGGTTAGTCGCCCGCTAGAGACTCAGATTGAGAGGGTCTGGAGACCTTTAGTCGAGACTTCAGGCTAATTGAGAACCTTCCGCAGTATAACTTTCATGAAAACTGAACTTGGTAAATTGCAATCCGACTTAACTGCAGTCTAGGGGGAACCATATCCGGGTGACCTCTCTTGACTTGACAACAACCGTTTACTTGCTTTGTGTTTTGTTTGCTTGAGTTGCACTAAAAGTTCACCGCTAAATAACAAGAATTCACCGAGTAGTCATCACATCTAGGACCCGGGTTGACAATAAAACCCAAACCCGCTATACTACGCTTTAGGAAGTGGTTGCACTTGGCCATTTTCTAGAGTGACAGTAGGAGTGAGTCACTTTCCCAGAAGGGCGAGATTGAATTCATGTAGACTCCTCAGTCCCAAACCACCTGACTCTTGGTTTTACACAGCTCTTTCCATCCCACCCAATGACCCAATGAGTTCTACGCTCAGATTGTTGTTGTCCCCACCAGAAATTAGAGATTAGGCTCTGAATCTCATGAATAACAGAGATAGGAACTAGAAAAACTTGCATGGCATAAGTCATCTGAGCCTGAGCAACTGCCTTTATAAGAACTTCTTTCCCTCAGAGTGATAATAGCCGACTTTTCCATAACTTGACTTTCATTCTGACCATGTTCACAAAGATAGCTAAACACAGCTTTCTTTTGTCTACCCACCACGGTGGGAAGACCAAGAGTGATGATCAACTACCTTCATTCCCATGATAGCCCCTAGTTATTGCCTCTTATTCTCCTTCACATTTGGTGTAAACGAGATCTCATATTTGACAAGGTTAACCTGCTGACTCGTTTCTAACTCATAGAGATTAAGAATGGCTCGAACCCTTTCACACTCCTCCTTAGTAGCTTTAGAGAACAACACACTGTCATCCGCAAACAATTGATGGTTTATAGATGGGGCTCCTCTTTTGAAAGTAATTCCTTCTATCGTCTTCTCTCTGCCTGATTGGGTAAGTAAAGCAGACAACCCTTCCACAATGAACATGAATAGATAGGGAGAGATGGGATCTCCTGTCTGAGTCCTCTACAAGGAACGAAGGTTTCTGTCTAATGACCATTGACTAGGATTGAGTAGGAAATGGTGGTAACATAGTGCATAATCATCGCCACCCACTTCTCGTGAAATCCCAGTTTCCTCATCACAATCTCTAAGATTCTCCATTCAACCCTGTCATACGCTTTAGAGATATCAAGTTTGGCGACATATAGCCTTTTTCCCCTTTTGTTCTACCTTTCATCGAGTGGAAACACTCGAAGGCCACCATAACATTGTTTGTGATGAATCTGCCAGGGACATAAGCGCTTTGGAACTCTGAGATGATTGCATTAAGTACCTTCTTAAGCCTGTTTGCTAGTACATTGGACAATATTTTATAAAGGACTTTGCATAAACTTATCGGCCCAAAATCCGCAGGAGATTCCACCTCATTCTTCTTAGGTATCAGAGCAATTATAGTGTGATTGAGAGCTTGAGGGAAAGAACCTACTGCTTGATATTGTTGTAGCTCATGCATCACATCCTTGCCCACTATATCCCAGTTCTTTTGATAAAATGTATGTCATCCCATCAGCTCCAGGAGCTTTATTTGGGCCCATTCTCTTCACATCTGCCCAAATCTCATCCTGAGTAAAGGGCTTGAGCAATTACTCGTTCATCTCCTGAGAAACCTTGCAAGGAATAACATCCAAAATTTTGTTTGAGTGAGACATAGTACCTGACAGAGAAGAAGCTTAACGTGGTTAGTTAGGCACTCCGACACAACCTCCTTCCCTTCCTTCACCCTTCCATCTTCCTCCACCCGCTTTTTAATTGCATTTTTGTTCCTTCTGTCTGAGGCTTTTCGATGGAAGAAATTCGTATTCTTACCCCCCCCCCCCCCCTTTTAACCAGCCCACCCGCGATCTCTGTTTCCACTTTAGCTCTTCCTGCCTCAAAATCTCATTAAGTTCCTTTTCGATAGCTTTCCTTTGTAAGATCACAGCTGCATTAGTTCGTTGTTTGCTTAGTCTCTCCAACACCTTCTCTGCTTTCAATCTCCTGGTTCTGGCCAACCATAGATCCCAGTAAAACGCCACTGTAGTGCCCCATCAGTAACACAAGCATCAATGTGATTAGTAGATTTTGATTTCACCTCAACCTGAATGAGATTTTCTCATCCTAACTCCTGCTTGACTTCCTCCCATTTGTGTTCCTTCTTTTTCGTTTCCATCAAGAAAACGATTTTGGGGTTTTCACGGAGAAATTTTGTTTTTCCAAAATTCATTTTTCTCTTAGGGATGGAGCTATAATAGCTTCCACCCCTCCATAATCTTCAAAGTCACATATAAATAGTTCGGAGTTATACGAAAAAATGTGGTAAATATAAAAATTAGGCGAACTAAGTTATAGCATCTAAACGTGCCTAGTTCGCCGGAATAACGTTGCTACATCACTCGTCGGTCTTGTGTTCTTTATCCGAGGAAAGCGTAGTGTTGGGTTCTATACTCAGAGGGAAGCTTAATTATGTTTATCTAGTTTTGTTCTGCAAGTGGTCGAGTCTTGGATAGTAAGCAATTTTAAATTCTAATTTTTTTTATAGATAAGGGTGATATGAAAAAAGAACCCACATAATATTGAAAAATGAATTATTAAATTTTTTAATTATATTATTTATATTTATATTGAACTTAATATGAAAATACTTTGTGTGATTATAATTAGTTTGCCGATTAGTGTATTTTAGCCTTTTACGGTAATATACTTGTAACAACTTTGGTCTCTCCAATTGAAAATCCGGTCTCGCCACTTTTCTCCCACGAATTCGTACTCCGATGAACCATTTTTTCTCCCGAGATCATTTAACAAATAAATTTTATGAAATACAAAAAGGAGCAAAAAATTAACTTTTTCCTGAAAAGGATCCCACTATCAACTATCCATATATATTGTTAATTTTTTATATATTTAGTAATCTTGGGGCTTTGGTTTTCTTTTCCGAAATAAAAATTTATTAATCTACCCATCAATCATCATGTATTGTGAGAAAAATCTAGCTAAATATATATGAATTTGGAATAGTGGGCCTAATCCACGGTGGTGCATTTTCAAAATTAAAAAGTTATGGGCTGAACGAGTTGAAAAAGGAGTCCAATGAGGGTGAAAGCCCGCTGCGGAGCACGACACCATAATAAATAACAATGGTCCGTGAAAGAAGTGATTTTCGTTTTTCGAAATAAAAAAGTTATCAATCCACCTGTCATGTCTGGAGAAAAAAACTAGCTAGTTCGTATCGTCGTAAATAGAGCTGCGAGGTGTCAAAGATAGGTCCTATGAACTCGCAAGAAAAATGTCTCTCTCATCTCTCTCTCTAACGGTCGTCTTCTCTGAACCTACTAACGGTTCTTTTTCCGTCCCCTTGGTTGGGACTCTTCCAGCTCTAACAGAGAGGGTACAAGAGAATCACACAGCTTTTGGTAAAGATCTATCTCGGTATAGTGCAAATCTAAAGGGGGAAAACGACTACTATGCTCCAGCAGCAAGGATTCGGGACGAGACTAGACAGCACAGGGGATGCGCTGCTACTGATACAAAGGAAGGGGTTGTTTGGAAACCACCGGACTGGGGGTGGACATGGCTCTCCTGTCAGAATAAGAAGAAGAACAGAAGGGAAGAAGAAGAAAGAGGGTACGTAAAGCTGATTTATGAGCAATGCTATACTATTCGAGTACAGAGAAGGAAATCCATTGAGCCAAGAGCCCCTGCCAAGAAAAGAAGAAAACAGAGCAGAATTAAATTTAGTCAGCAGAGGAATAATGAAGGCATGGAAAGGAAGGTTACCAACCACCATCAAGAGGGGAGCGAGACCCAGCTACCTAGCAAAGACCATAAAGAGGGGAGATCAGAAAGAGGAAGACAGCCTGCTCCCAAAACAGAACCCAAACCGAAAAAGATTCATTGCTTTCTTATTCTCCTCGTTTCCCCTGAAAACAACTCAAACCGTTCCAAATTGAAAACCCCTTTTGCGGGTATAATGGATTCCAACAATATTGCTCCAAATGAGCAGAGGAATGCCGGCGGAATCATCCCATCGGCTTCAAGAGGAAGAGGAGGGCGCCTGAATTTGACTACAACAGGGGGCCGAGGCATATCTATGCTACTGGGGAGGATGCTGACAGAGAACAAGGTAGCTTTGGCAAAAGCTGCAGGAGCTGCCCGCTATGCCTGGGGAGGATATGGAGAGGTGAATGTTCAACCAACTAACACCCAAAACCTCTTCATATTCACCTTTAGCAATGCTGAAGTCAGAGAAAGGATTTGGAGAGAAAGACCATGGAGCCTATCTAACACGCAGACAGCAATCGAAAAATACAATGGGAGAGGGAAGCCAGAAGACCTACCGATGGAGAGGCTTGCAGTTTGGGTGCAAATCCATGGTATGCACTAGAATCAAAGGAACGAAGACAACATGGTGGCCATAGGAACACACTACTTTGCAAGCTTCCTTGACCTTGATAGAGCAAGCCTGGAATTCTCTGGATATAGAAGATTTTTGAGGATACTGGTGGAGGTTGATCTCAATGAGCCGGTTCCGACAGGATTCGACTTTCCTTTCACAGATGAAGCAACAGGGGTGGACTACTGTGAGGTGATCGATTTCAAATACGAGAGGTTAGTTGAACTGTGTTACTTCTGCGGATGAATCGGCCACAACTGGCCGACGTGTTGGAGGATGGACGAGGAGAGGAGGAGGAATGGCGTTGCGCATCTGTCAGAGGTCTATAACTCCTCTCTCAAGGCGGGAATTGACTCCCCCCATAGAATGGGCAACGCGAGAAACAACAGAGAAGGGGAGAAATCGCGGAGCTCGACGGGGGGAAGGGAGAGAGCAGGGTCGGGTGAGGTGTATCAGAGGAGGGAAGAAGGCGACAGAGCAGTGGTGGAGGGGGAAGGCAGCCGATCTGATGGGAACCCCCAAATCCCCCCTGGGTTTACAATCGTAAGAGAAGAGGAACAGGGGAACCAAGGGAGACAGAGAGGACGATATAGAGAAGAGATGGGTGGGAGGGATCTTAGTCTTGAGATGGAAAGAACAGCTCTGGCGATGGAGGGAGGTCTGCGGTTGGTAGAGGAAGGGAGGCTGGGCGGCGGCGCCGATCAGGAGGAAGAAGAGGAGGTGGAGCCAGGGCTATCACTTGGGCTGAGGAGGCAAGGGAAAGCAGCGGTTTTTGGGGAGGAGATGGGCCGAAATCCACAATTATCAACCGAAAGCAGCGGCCCAGGCTAACATTGAGGGAGGCCCAACCGAATTCCACAATTATCAACATGACCAGCAGGCCTTTGAGGAGGAGATGGGCCGAAATTAAAAAAAAGGAAGGGGATGGGCCAAGCTAGCAATGAAAGGCCCAGAGGTGAGTTGGGGGAGGGAGCAGCTGGTCTCTTGGGCCCAAATGATGGTGTCTTCATGGGAGGCCTTGGGGGGAATAACCAAAAAAAAAAAGAAAAATCAAAGGTTCAAGCCTCATTCCAGCAGCAAATCAAGGGAGAATTACTCGGATGGGGAGCAAGGAAGGGATGCAAGGGCAGCGGTGGTTCGCCAAAGCCACCTCTTCATAAATGAGTATTGTAAGTTGGAACTGTAGGGGGTTTGGCCCACCCCTTACAAGAAGTTATGCAAAGCGTCTTTGTCGACGCTTAGGCCCTTCGATTGTTTTTCTAATGGAGACTAGCAAGAACGAGGCCTTCATGGAAGAGCAAAGAAGAAGTCTCAAAATTTTCCCCAATAGAGAGTATGTTGAACCGGTTAACTCTTCTAGGGGGTTTGCTTTGTGGTGGAAAGCGGGTATTAGCATTAGTGTATTAAGTAGTGATAGCTACTATATGGATGTTAGTATAGATATGGGTAGGAAGTTTTTCTGTACTTTTGTTCATGCACCCTCTACAGCTGTCAGTAGAAGGGAATTTTGGGAGCACCTGAGCTCTCTTCGGAGTAGTAGGGATGATAGCTGGATTATTGTAGGGGATTTCAATGCTGCAATCTATGAGAATGAGAAAGAGGGAAGATGTCCTCTTGGGTACGAGAATGTTGAGCCTTTCAAAAGGTTCATATTCCATAACGCTTTGATCGATCTAGGCTTCAAAGGGGAACCCTTCACTTGGACCAACAAGCGAACGGGACATAATACTACGAGAGTAAGATTGAACAAAGTGTTGTGCTCTACTTCTTGGAGAGCTATGTTCGGAGAAGCTGTGGTGTTTCATGAAAAAATGGTGGAATCGGACCATTACCCAATCAGATTGGAACTCCACTTTAGAGGGAATAGGAGAAAGAATACTCCCTTTAGAGTGGACGAAAGATGGTTGGAAAAAGAAGAATGCAAAGAGATTGTGGTGAGGGCTTGGGACCCGGGAGGCCAATCTTCGAACCAACTTACTAAGTGTGAACGGGATCTCAAGGAGTGGTCAAAGGATTTCCACAAAAATAGTTCACAAAGAGAGAGGGAGATTCTAGATCGGCTTGAACAGCTTCAGCGTCCTCCAAGAACACAAGAAAGGGTGGAGGAAGAGAAAAGTATCACAGTGGAATTATCAAAAATCTGGATGGACGAGGAAGCTTACTGGAATCAGTGCTCAAGAGTGACCTGGCTGCAAAAAGGTGACCAAAATACTTCTTTTTTCTATTCTAGCACGGTTCATAGAAGACATAAGAACAGAATCCTTAGATTAAAGGACGATGGGGGTGAATGGGTAGAGGACGAGAGTAGACTTAAAGGTATTTCCCTTGAATTCTATAAAGACCTCTTCAGAACCAGAGACCCTCTCCCCTCGAACCTCCTTCTGGATGGTTTCCCTAGTAAAGTCTCACTCGAGATGAATGAAGATCTTTGTGCCCCTGTTACAAATGAGAAGATCAGGAGAGCGGTTTTCTCGTTGGGAGCAAGAAAATCTCCGGGTCCTGATGGTTTCTCTGCGCGATTCTATCGTCGTTTCTGGAGCATTATCGGAGGAACTCTGTGTCGAGAGATTATGATGTTCTTTGATTCTGCCAACATGCCAGAGGGATGGAATGATACACATATTGTTATGATCTCAAAGGTGGACCACCCTGAAGTGATTAGCCAGTTCCGCCTATCAGCTGCTGTAATTTTCGATATAAAATCATATCCAAGATTATGGCAACCTGCCTCAAGAAATGGATTCCTGAGCTAGTCCCGGAGCTACAGACAGCTTTCACTGGAGGGAGGCTAATCCAGGATACATCATTATCGTGCACGAGGCTCTGCATCATTTCAAGAACCACAAGAGGGGTAGGAGAAGGGATATGATGCTTAAGTTGGATATGAAAAAGGCGTACGATACGGTGGATTGGGACTACTTAGAGGCTCTTCTGGAAAAGTACGGTTTTGATGAGAGATAGCGAAGATGGGTCAGTGCTTGCATCCGATCTGTCAGATTCTCGATCCTTTTCAATGGAGAAGAAATGGAGACGTTCTCCCCTTCACGAGGCATCAGACAGGGAGATTCGCTCTCCCCGTTTCTGTTCATACTTATGTCCAATGCTCTCACCTTTCTGATTGATAAGGCTGTCACACAGGACCAATTAAAGGGGATTAGATTGAATCCAAGATGCCCAACTATCACCCACTGCCTGTTCGCAGATGATACAGTTATTTTTGGGAAGGCCAACATCCAAGAAGCAGGGAAAATCCTGGAACTCATCAACGACTATGGGGCAATCACGGGACAAGAAGTGAATATCAACAAATCATCAATCTTCTTCTGTGAAAATGTCCCGAATGAGGAGAAAGCATCTATCATTGAGCATCAGGGTTTTGCCTCAATGAATTGCCACTCAAAATATCTGGGGGTGCCGACTGAGTGGGGCAATTCGAAGAAGGAGACCTTTAGCTTCCTTATCCAACGAATGGAGAAGATGATGGAAGCCTGGAAAAGTCTTCTTCTCTCTCATGGGGGAAAATAAATTCTGCTCAAAGCCGTGATTCAAGCCATCCCCTCTTCCATCATGTATCTTTTTCACCTCCCGGTGTCCCTTACCAAGAAGATGGATGCTCTCCTTACCAACTTCTTCTGGTCAGGGTCAATGCAGAAAAGCAGTTTGCACTGGTGTCGAAAGGAGGTACTCTGTGCTCCGAAAAGTGAAGGGGGATTGGGTTTCCGTAGTTTTAAAGATTTCAACTTGGCCCTTCTTGCGAAACAAGCTTGGAGACTTCTCAAGTCTGATGACTCACTCTGGAGCCGCCTCCTAAAGGGCCTCTATTTCCCGAGAGGAGACTTCATGAGCGCAAAAAAGGGGAGCCGATCCTCATGGATTTGGGCGAGTCTATGGGAGGCAAAAAAAAGTGCTGAATTTAGGAGCAATTAAGGTCATTGGCTCAGGAGAGGAGACTTGGGTGAACCAGGACCCTTGGATTCCCAATCTTAAAAACTTCGTCATTCGAAGCGGACCCCAACAACAAATGAGGGTAAAGGACTGGATTAATCCAGAGAATAGAAGTTGGGACTCAAACACTATTCAGGGGCATGTGTCCCAGGAAGAATTGGATGCGATTCTGAGGATCCCGATCGGGGAGGAAGGAGCCGAAGATTTCTGGGCGTGGAGTCTGTCAAAAGAAGGAATGTTCTCGATTAAGACGGCATACCACGCTTTTCACAAAGAAAATACAAACCTCTAACCGATTGGAAGCGCTGACAAATGGAAGTGGATGTGGGCTTTGAACCTCCCACCCAAGCTCAAATTCTTCGTCTGGAGGTGTTCAAAAAACGGGTTGGCAACGAAAGCAAGGCTGTTTCACAGGAGATGTGCCCCTAACCCGTTCTGTCAAGTTTGCAACAACCCAAATGAGTCCCTCTTGCACTGTCTTTTCTACTGCCCCCATGCAAGTGAAGCTTGGAGCTCTATCTTCCCTTCTCTTCCTCTCCCGTCCCACGATTCCACTTTCTTTGATTGGATCTGGGGCATCAAGGATGCTATTTCACAAGAAGCCTTGATCCATATCGTGTTCCTTTGCTGGAATATCTGGAAGGCTAGGAATGAGTGTACATTCAAAAATCGAGCTCCTTGGCCCCCTAATGTTTGCTTGCAAGCTTATAGAGAACGCAATGAATGGAGTTCTTGCCCGAGGCCCCCATCTCCAAATGATGCCTTTACTACTCAGATCAGGGGAGCCCATACCTTTACGAATCCCCTGCCAAGTAATCACCCTTTGATGATTCACTGTGATGGGTCGTTCATTAGCGACTCCCAGCCGGCGGCTTATGGTGTTGTGATTTCTAACCACCATGGACAAGTGAGTGATGAACGAGCTGAGACCCTTCTTTATTCCACCCCGATTGAAGCGGAAGCGAAGGCCCTCTTGGAAGGTATTAAATTAGCACAAGAATATGGATCGGAATGCACGGTGTTTTCTGACTGTCAGGACCTGGTGAAAGCTCTGGATAAAGATATCTCGGGATGGCCATGGAGGTGTGCGGCCTGGATTGGCTCGATGATCATCATCCTTAGGAATAACCCGTTCATTAAAGTCAATCAGGTCCCAAGAGCGTTGAATGTCAAAGCCGATTGGGTTGCACGCTCTAAAGCTAGATCCACTCTACCTGTTGACTGGATTAGTATTCTTGATCTAATTTCTGATCTTCTTTAATATTGTAACCGGAGTTTCTCGTTTGTCCTTTCGATGATGGAATAAAAGTTGGAATTATTGTAAAAAAAAAAAAGTGTCAAAGATAAGCTTAGGTTCTAGAAATTATAAAAAAGTAAATTTGCCGGCGGATTGTTCACACAAAAAGGGAAATTGGGTGGCGTGATTTTAATAATAAAGATGTTTGACGGAAAGAGGAAAGTCGAAAACAATTAATAATAAAGACGTTTGAGCGAATCAGACGCTAGCCAGCGTAATCGGAGGGAGCAAAAGTTGTTTAATTCACTCGAAAACGACGTAATAGCGAACGAATCAAGGGCCGCGTGCGTTGGTAACGTTATTAGATCCTTTTATTACGGGAGCATAATTGGTCATTCTTTTAATTAACCAATTAAATTTAAAAATTTCCCTCAGATTTATTGCTTACCAAACCCCACTTTATTTCCAGCCGTTGGTTTCTTTATATAAAATAATATTTTATTAAGTATAAAATTATAAATATAAATATAAATACATTTAATAATAATTAAATGGAATGCTTTATATCCCACCACAATTACACATATAGCCCTGCGTTTTCCTATATATACTATCATCTATTCAATTCAATGCCAAACTTCTTCCTTTCCTCTCTCAATTCCTCCCGAAAATTTTCTGAGCAATTTAGCCCAAAGACTCCCTCCTCCAACTACTCCGTTTTTTTTCTTCTGTAGGCTTGGGGGGTCTTTGAATTAAATTGCTTTCGATCTTTTTCATGATCCTACTTGGTGGTTTTTGAATGATCTTGTTCAATTTTCTGACTCTTTCTTACTACCTTGTTATGTTTTTTCGATTTGATTATTATTGACCGTAGATAGTTCTTTATCATAGCACTTCGTTTCTGGTTCTTTTACTTAGCTTAGAAATATATAAGCTGTGATGTTGCATATCCACGAATGATTTGGAAATTAACATGGTATTTCTGCCTTTCATTTTGACAGAAGATCCCCGTTTGAAAGACTACAGAAAATGGGCCGAATTTGGAGATGATTAAGTGGGGGAAGGCCAGCCCAAAAATAGCCTACAAGGAAGGACCGACTTGGTTTCTTATGTTACAAGCCACGATTCACCCTTTTAGTCCCTCTTACACTCGCGCTCATTTTTCAGTACGGATCTTAGCACTTCCTTCTTCTTTGCCATCGAAGATCACAGTTAGGGTTCGATATCCTCGCGAGAGAGATCTGTGCGTTACTACTTTTCGGTGAGATATTGCTCTGATCCTTCTCATTTCTGAGCTTCGTATCCTGCAGTGACTTCTGATAATCGATTTTTGTTTCTGAGAATCGTAATAGTACGCCATTTTCTTTGCGATTTCTGTTTTCGATAATCCTACGTGCTGCCCTTTTGATTGTCTATTTAGACGTCGAACTCATCAGATTTTGGTTTCTTTGTAGTTTTTCTTCATCTTTACTACCAATGGATGAACAAAAGACGAAGCTGGTCAAGGATGAATTGGAAACAGTGGAGAAACACTCTTTGTTGGTTAAAGATTTGTACGAAACTGATGCTGGTAAGAGTTTTAGGTTTCTCTTTTACGCTATCAGCTCTCTTTTCTTTGTTATTTTAGTTAATATGGTGTTCTGATGAATAGTGACCAACTGCCAATTAGCAACTATGAATGCACTAGGGTATGTTGTCTTTCTTTGTTAGTTCGATTGATATTGTGCTCTAATTAATTTCTCCTCGTCTGCCTATTAGTTTCTATTGTCAGATGTGTGTATGTGGCTATGCTGATTCAATGAGGATTATTAGTTGTTGTGAGAATTTTGCTGCTGATTAATTTTACATTCTAACACTAACATTGTTATTTTATCAGCAATCAAACAGTTTGCATTCGATACGCTATGGAACTTCAAAAAGATTCCACAAGTTCATACGTTTCTGGTGGATGTTGCTGCTAAAAAAACATTTTCCCTTCAAAGCTTGGCAATGAAGGCCAGAGTTGCAAGGGTTGATTCTTTGGTTTCTCAAACAGAGACCCAAATGTTGTTGGAAGATCTTATATTCGTTAACTCTCACCTCTGTCTCCATGAAAGAAGAGTGGATGTTATGAGGGATAAGATACTGCTTGGGCTAAAGGATAGAAAGTACCCGTATCTACATGGGCTGCTTGACGATCAGAGCTGCAGAATTGAAGGTGGAGGTGTTTGCTACACTTGTGATTTTAAACAGCTTGGGGGCCATGAGGACCATGCCCTGATACATCAGGTAGACTCCTTCGGAAACTTTAGAAACATTTACATTGTCAAAGATATTGTGCACAACACAATTGATAGTGAAGCTGTTCAACTATTATTAGACGTCCTTGCTGTTTCTGAAGTTGCTGAAGAATATGAGTTTGAGTTGCCATATGTAGTTGAACACTTGAGGGCATTTGAAATTGAGATTGGGAGCCAGCTGGTAAGACATGAAAATGTTATTGAGGAATTGAGCATCTTCGAATATCCTTATAAGAGGATAGGTGAGAAGGAAGAAGGTGGAGGTAAAGATGTGGAGGCAAAGACACTTCCTAATGTTCCGGTAGACGTGGAAAATGTTGTGGATCATGAACTGCCTATCTGTCCAGTCAAGGGGCGCTGGACATTGGCCGATATTCAGACTTTTGTTGAAGGAATCGAAAAGGAAAGTAAGGGGAAGTTGAAATTGATATCTGAAAAGTATTTTGGGAAGACAAGGACGAAGAAATCTTTGGAGATGCTGTTGGATAGGCTTGATAGAGCCACACCAGAGCAGATGGCAGCAGCTGGTATGGCTGAAGACCTTGTTAACCGAGTGATTCTAGTGAAGAACATGGGAGCAGATCAAACTTTGGATGGTGTTGCTGGTGTTGGAAACGACAGGTGGACAGCTCAAGAAGTGACCAATTTCATTGATGGCTGTAATGATTTTGGCTCAGACAATATACACAAAATTCAAGAAGTGTATTTCAATGGTAAAAATGGCCGAACCTGGAGATCGCTGAAAGCCCTGAAGCGCAAGAGAAATCTTCTGAAAAGGCAAGGCTTGGTGGTGTAAAGAGATGGACTTCAAAGCTAAAGGCGGTATTATACTGTTTACTGAATTCCCTATTACTAAATCTAGGTCTTTTTTTCTGCAAACATATGGTTTTGTAAACCTCATTAGGGACAAGCAAAGTTTTGTAGGTATCCTTGAAAGTTGGTTGTCTGATACGATTTCGTAGGTCAAACGAAGAGCAATGCTTTTCTGTTAAACGGATGGGATTTATTCGTTGTTTTTGAATTGTAAAGGTAGAACTCTTCACCTCTGGTGTCACTCGTCCATGTATGCATGTCATTTACCCATCTTGCCCCACTGTGAACTGGGACATAGTCGTTTATTGCTGTATTGTGGCAGAGAGAAGCCTCTGAAATGAAGTTGGAGAAGCCTAGAATTCTGCTGCCAGCTCCAGTTAATGCTAGAATACGATCATTATTTGCTTACAGCCTATGAAAGTTGAGGTGTATTCGTATATATGTTGATCAAAGCTCGATTAGCATCATTATGCTCGATGAAAGGAATATAACTTTTGACTAACTGGAGCTTTATCATAGGCAAGTGTTGACACAGATACGGATGAACCATTCATAATTCCAAACAGACCAGGGAACAAAATGGCTACTCCCAGCAGCAAGAAAGCGACACCAAGCAAGTTGATAACACATCTAGAAGGGTTTGTTTTTACTGGAGTGCAGCAATGCTTAAGTTGTTTAAGTCCATGTTCATTTCAGAATTTTAGAGTAGATAATAGGACATTGACACTGTTCCAAAATGAATGGTAAGGCCGTAAGGGAAATGCTTCACTACCACATCATTACTTGAGCGCGATAACAGGGCTGAAAAAAAATATTTTCCAAGAAGATAAGTGCCAAGAAAACAGAAAAATATCGATACATTTAATTTCTATAATATTATTCTAGACACCACTTTTTGTCCGGGCTAGAACATATATTTAGTTAGATAATTTTAGTGTTTTGTTTAAAGTTTGCAATAGCAAATCTTAAATGTAGTGTTTATTTGTAGTGCTTGTGATGTTTTTTTTTTTTTTTTGCCATAAAGAAGAAACTAAGCAATAGTAAATCTCGACCAATATAATTGATAGCGAGAGAGTTGAGTTGTGTTGCTTTGATTTGACGAATTAGGAAATTTGTGAATTGATCTTTGATGAATTGGTTTTTGTGAATTGATCTTTGATGAATTGGTTCTTACGATTTTGGAATGGGTGAGGATTGTACTTTGATTTTGAAGCAATAAAAATATTCGAATTAAGAAAAGATAAATAAGCATATTATTAAACTAAATGCGAATCAAATCAAATATAAATAACAATTACAATCACAATGCTGCTATTCCATTAAATTTACAAACAAAATACAACAATAAAATAAATCGGCTTAATTGCAAGTTTGGTCACTCGAATTGCTATAAAATTTCACGTTTGCCACTCAAATTAATTTATTCCATTTATAGTCACTCGAATTAGTTGAACAATTCAAGTTCGGTCACTCTCCGTTAACCTCCGTTAACTTTGACTGACGTGGCGGTCAACTCTGACAGTTGACCGTTAAATGTGTGACGTGGCAAATAAAAAATAATTAAAAAATAAAAATTAAATTTTTAGAAATTACACATCATTATCACAAAAAAAATTATAATTATAAAAAATAAAAAAAATTAGTCGAAAATAGAGAGAGAGAGACAGTGATCGGGCGAATCAAATCTGGAGAGAGAGAAGGGGGAAACTGCTATTTTCAACTACCTTCTTCCTTCCCAACTTCGCAAGTCAATCAAAGCTGTCTCACTCGACACTGGCTGTACTCCACTGCATCAACCCATAGTTTGGTTGGAATCGGAGGTGGAAGTGGAGGGGGGGAAGGAGCGAGATTCAGCGCCGGCCGCAGTGAGCAGCGGAGCTGAAGAAGCAATGTTGGTCCAGGACCTCCGCCCAAATCGCCCAAATCCAAATCCAACTCGAAATCGCAACTGCCCACCACCGCCTTTCACCACCCAATTTCCGGCCGCCGATTCTCTCCAGCCAAATCGCTCGACTTCTGCACTTGGTTCTCCGACAATCTCTTCAAGATCGTCACAATCGTGTTCCTCGTCGCCACCGTCGCTGCCCTCTTCTTCCTCCGCAACGTCTACTTTCAGTCGAAGTCCCACCCCATCGAGAAAACCCTTCACCATCCTCACATCGACTGGAACAACGTGCCTACCTTGAGAGACACTTCCACTCCTTACGCCAATTTCCGCACCGAGAACTGAGAAGTGGATCGTGGTCTCCGTCTCCGATTACCCTTCTGATTCTGGGTTGATGATTGAAAAATTGTCATTTAAAATTGAGGGAGTTTTTTTTCATTTTTTATAATTATAATTTTTTTGTGATAATGATGTGTAATTTCTAAAAATTTAATTTTTATTTTTTAATTATTTTTTATTTGCCACGTCACACATTTAACGGTCAACGGTCAGAGTTGACCGCCACGTCAGTCAAAGTTAACGGAGGTTAACGGAGAGTGACCGAACTTGAACTGTTCAACTAATTCGAGTGACTATAAATGGAATAAATTAATTTGAGTGGCAAACGTGAAATTTTATAGCAATTCGAGTGACCAAACTTGCAATTAAGCCAAAATAAATCATAGACCTAAAGTCATAGTCAACTTTCGGTCAATTCAGTCAACAAAAGTCAAAGTCAGCCAACCCAATCAGGTCTGACCAAACCCAAACTGGTCAGACCCAAATACAGACCACTACTGTAGCAAAACTTGGCGCACAAGTAGCCATTTTTCCTATAAAAAGGGAGCCCCATGGCTCTTACAAGGGGCAGAGAGATTTCCCTCTTATGACAGACGAAAACAAAAAAACAGAGGGTTCTTCTCTTCCTACTACTTCTTCTTTCCTTTTCCCCTGGGAAGAACATGTCTTCTCTTCCTCTTTTCATCTTCAGTTCTTGCACAAAGAGAAAGAGAAAGAAAGACAACAAAAAGAAAACCCACAAACCATGAAAGGGACATGGAGCAGACCCCCTCTCTTCTTCTTCTTCTTCTTCTTCTTCTTCTTCTTCTTCATCTCCTGATCATTCCCCAACGCCTTCCATTTCCCCTGCTAAACACACACAGACAAATAACTAAGCTCAAAAACTGAACAGATAGACTTCCCTCTTCCCCCTTCGGCTCTAACAAATACTCACAGAATATACAAAAGAAGAGGAACCTTCTTCTACCTCCTCTCTTTCTTTTTCGTACAAACGTCACCATCAAAACGAAAAAGCAGTCAAAGACAGAAAAGACTCCATACCACGTTTTCTTCTTGTTACCAAGCATCAACAACAAAAAAGAAAAAGGACAGCAGCAGCCAGAGAGCGGCGGCAACTCTACAGCAAACATTCTGCTTCTTTTCTTACACACAAAAAGACCCACCACAAGAGGCGAGAAGTTTCCAGCAGTCAAACCAAGCGAAGACAGAGGAAACCAGCTTCATCCCCTCCCCCAAACTACACGAAAAGGTGGGTATCCTAAATCTTTTTCATCTTTCCATCATCGTCATTTGCATCACCGGATCTAAGGATAGTTATCTAAGGTTTTCTCAAAAACAAATCAATCAATTCCAAGCAAACACTGGCATACTGATTTTGTATAAATGAGAAATCTCAATCTACCACCAATCAAACTACAAATGACCAAATTGATTTAAAAAGACACCAAACTCAATCAATCACAGTCAAATTACAATCTGACTCTAATAAATCTTAAAAGCAATGTTACTGAATCCACTCCAAGCAAAATAAAATATGTAACCAACACATCAGATTTATTGCTTTCCATCTAAGGCTGTTGCCCACGCCTAATTCATCTTGTCATTTTAATACTTCCATGCTTAAGCTCATTACAAGCAAGAGTTAGATCTGCAATTTATCTTTGTTTCCCTCTTCTCAGTTTTGTCTATTGTACTCACCATATATATAAATGCTAAATTAACATCCAACTCATGCCATAAGCAAAAGTAGATTCGGCTAATAATAATAAGCTAATACAAACTGGAAGACTTATTAGACTCAATTATATGAAGCTATTTTAGAATAGCTCTCTCGGTTTTAAGGGCTCATGTCTAACCATAGCAAACCCCATATTTCATTCATCACAAACTCAAAACCCAAATTTGAAACTAAATCAACGAAAGACAAAGTAACCACTAACCACAAGCAATAGCAGTGTTTATGGTCTTTTAAAAGTTCATTTTCCACTTTGTTCGGTTTAAAAAATTCTGAAACTTGAACCGTAATTCTGAGTGTTTTCTTGTGGTTCTAAGTCCCACACCCCAGTTCTAAATGAAATTTTCACGACCATAAATCAAATATCAAATCGACTAGATCAAAACTACAAATCATCAACACTAAATTTAAATCAAACCATAGTTGAGATCAGTAGCCATTCTATACTAGTTCTCAAACCTGCAAAAAACGGAAGTTAATTTAGAGTCGACCAAGCAAACGAGATAATCCAAAAATGAAAAAACTCACCAAAAGGAAGTTTAACCTTCGTCGTCATTCTCGCCGCCGGCGAAACTCAGGGCGCCCGGCGGCCTTCATCGCCTTTCCGTTCCCACCTCCTCCTTTCCCTCACCATCATCGAAAATCCAGAAAAATCAGTACCAAACCCAAAAATAAAGTAAAAATAAATCAATCCCAGATGGAAAGAGGTTCACCGTAACTCCCCGCCGCCGGGCTGCGCCTCTGCCGTCGGTGAGAAGAAGAGTTGCTGGCGGCTTTCCTCCTTTTTCCCTCGATCGAGGGCAGAACTACAATAACACAAAAAAATCAACAATCAAAACCCTAAACCTCCAAGATAAACTAAAAAAATTGACATGCAAACCTATACAAGAAGATCCCTTACCTTCGCCTCCATCGACGCCGCTAACGCCGGCGACAGTGGCCGGGTTTTCCTAGATTATTGCTTCGCCTCTTCCTTGCCTTCTGCTTGTCGTGTTCGGAAATGAAAGGAGAAGGCGGAGGAAGATCGGAATAACTGGGGCGAAGAAGATAGATGGAGAAGGTTAGAAAACGAAAACGGAGAAGGGAACGCAAATCGAGAAAGGGCAGGAAGAGGGAAATTGGAACGGATTGGTTCTGCTTTCTGCTTTGCTCGATTTCCAGAGGAAGTGAAGAAGGGAGGACGATTCGAAGAGGAATAATCGAAGGTGGACGAAGAAAGAAGAAGACGAGGTATTTGCTCTCCCCTGATCGCTTATGTGGCGAATAGAACGAGAGAGAGGGAGGAGTCAATTAGGCGGCCAGATTAGAGAGCAATTAGGTTAAATTTTCCTTTGTGGTAACCCCTCTTACCTAAAACGAGCACACTCACTGTGTTTGGCCACTTAAGTCAACATTAGTTATGCACCTCGCCATTTTATAATTTAACCACTAATACGCAAATCATGGTTAGTAGCTCATAATAGCTATATGACATAATTCATTAAAAATCGTTATTCATTCGATTACCAAATCAAAATACAAAAATTATTTTCTCAAAATAACTCCATAACAAACCTTAAACACGATCAATAAAACGTGTTAGGTTTCCTCTTTCAAACCCAATCAAAATTACAACGAACTACGTGGACTTTGATCCCGACTAAGTCGGGTACGTAGGCAACCAATAGGTTCGAGTCCAGCTAATTATAAAACTCTTTCTTTACCTTTCGAGATTTACGTCAATAGTTGTAATGATCGAATCGTATATTAATAAATATCAAATTAAATCAAATCATATAATTAAATACACAATAATGCACAAACGATAACACACCCAACCCTTAAAAACTTGTCGATTTAAGTAGTACCCATTTTGGGGTGTTGTGGGGTGCGAATACACTTCCCCACACGTAATCGTACTCCCGAACCCATAAACCTAAAATTCGCAGACCAGATTTCTGGTTTTAACCTAAATAACAAAACCGGAAATGGGTGTTCGACCCACCCCAAAGCGCGGTCGATGGCGACTCCGAGCAAATCGCGACGGGTCCCCCGATTTGGAGGGGCGGTTGCGACAATTATGATTAAGTGGATGTCCATCATAATGCACTATAAGAGCACCATTATGATTATCATTATGGCTTGAACTCACTCATTGCCTATATAAGGCAATCTAGTAGCAAAGAAACATACACACCAATTCACTCCTCTTCTCCCTCACTTCTCTATGTATTCCATATTGGTTCCATGTAATCAATCTATGAGAGTATGGAATAAAAGTGGTGTTACTCATTCCCCTCTATTTCGTGTTAATGGTGTTGCTTATTCCCGTCATTGGGATAATTATTCACAACATGTTATCAGCACGATTGTTCTATGTGCTCGAGATCCTATCGATCTGAGCAAATTTCGGAGTATAAACTTTCTATGTGCTCATGATCCTGTCGATCTGAGCAAATTTTGGAAGTAGAAAGCTTCACCATTAACGTATGAAGTTGCTTAAGGTACGTAACATCCTCTTGATCATAAGCAAATTCAAAAGCCAAATTTTCCAGTAGCAGTTTCACAAGTTTCTAAGTTATTACTCATCAGTTGACAGGTAATTTTCCTACGCCTATTTTATTTAATATACTGGTTTTAAATATGTCCACTACCTTGTCATAAATATGAAAATCTAATCACCATATTATTATAGATAGAGTTGTGCATGAATAAATGCATGTTCCTGTTAAAAGGGATATAATAGTAAGAATGATAAAATATTCATTATTATGTGATAATCCTTGCTTTGTATTTCGGTGGGAATATATTTACTTTTTGATTACATAGCAAGTTATAAATCTCCAATAAGTTTTGATAAATTCTAATAAGATAGTGTTAAGTATGCATAATTCACGGCTAAAATAATGATGATAATGGATAGATACCTGTATCACGACATGCATATCCGACCAATAATTAGTTATATTTTATGTCTATTCTATGCATAAAATAAAAAAATGAATGTATGATACCAACGTACAGTATCACAGTATTCATTATATTATTTATATACGGTCATATATACCAGCAGTATGTAATTATAGTATATATATTGATTAGTTAAGTTTTGTGTTTTGACACATACCTAATATTGAGAATTCTCATAAATAATTGTTTATGCTATAATAGTTGTGGTTGTTCAAATTGAGTTAGTAACATTTTAATATGGTTACTACTTACTACAATTGTTTACTGTGCTCCAGAGGTAGCAAGTAAAAGGAATTCATAACTATTGAAAGTTATATGAATGAATGATGAAAAGGGTTAAGATCAAAAGATCAGTGGATAAACAAGATATGTGGGATAAGAAAAATCTCTTTAAATGTAATTCCATTCCCATAAGTGAATGTGAAAAACGACGATGTCAAAATGTCGATTGGTAAAATGGTTATAGAATACCGACCATAATAACGTTCACCAGAAGTAAAACGTTTATTTGGTCAGTGATTGAAAATGCAAGAACGTTATCGTACCAGTTGTACGTCAAATAGATTCATTAGTTGAATCAACGATTTATTGAAAGGGACAAAGATATTGGCCATATAACGTACCAGATGTACGTTGAATCGTTTCATGGATTTAATCAAGAATTATTTGAATAAAGTGATCATATCCTGAAGATTTTTATGGCAAAGCATTAAGGGCTTATCCAAGGTGGGACACACCAGATTTGATTATACGCCCATTTGATATAATGATTCATGGGGTATTACTCATATGATGATCCAATGAAGTTAATGATCAGTTAATGACTTGACTTCAAAAATGATGATGAATATAGTATATACCACAAACTTTCTGGAAGTAAAGTTTGGATTTCTTGATACAATGAAGTACTTAAACTTCACTTTATTCATAGCATTCATACATCATACATAATTTGAGATCTAAGTCTCATTTTTCATACTACCATATATGGATCAAAGACTAGAAAATATCTAGTCATGATTATGATCCTCGCGTTTGTGTATCGAAACGTAGCCTTCATGATTGCGATAGTGTATCTCTATTCTCTAGCAAGATAAGTATTGCAATGAGAAAAAAATCATAAATATCCATGACACCCAAAGCAAGATTAGAAAGGAAGAGATTTCTTCAGCCATTGCTTCACCCGAACTCGATAAGATCCCTGAAGCGACTTATAACGAGAAGAGTTCCCAAGAAGGGAAGAAAAATGATGGAATTGAGAGATGATGTATGATTTTTCGGTTTGAGTAGAATGAAATGAAGTGGAGTAAAGTTGTTGTTTTATAGCCGAAATTGGGGATAAGATAAGGATGTTGATGTGGTAGATTTTGGATAATATTGAGAAGATTTCGGTTTGAAATTTTGGAAAGAAACAAAAGAGGTAGGGTAATATGTCGGTCGACATTACCCACAAAATGCCAGAAGCATATCGAAATTATCACGGGACAATACTGAGATACTGTGTTATATGTTGTATCCAACAGCTTCCCATTGATAGGGTAATATGTTGTAAGCATAACCCACATTAAATGCCAGAACCATATCTACCACATATAGTGATATGGTTTATTAAAAGAATCTTTAGGTTTTGAAATCTGGCGTCAATGGGCTTGAACCTACAACGTTCCAGTTGAGGTCAAAGAGCCGTACCACTTCGACCACATCCCCTTTTCGTATCCTTATTCTTAATGTATTGCATAATACATGTTATTATGTTGAATTACTACTCGCAAATAATCCTTATTCCTGAAGCAAAAGGTAATGAAACAAACCATAAACCTGAAGTTTATGTTTGTAGTAAATTGATTACTTGGCATGACCGGTTGGACCATTCTGGATCAATTATGATGCAAAGTATTATCGAGAATTCATGTAAATCGTTGTTGAGAATATTATCAAAAATTCCACAATGAATGATTCTTCTTGTGCTGTATATTCTCAAGAAAAGTTGATTATGAGATCACCTATGAAAGTGAGAAGTAATTAGTATATACACTATGAAATTATTGGATCAATGCACCATATGGATCATTTAGTTATTTTATGGTTGTAATCGATGCATCGTCTAAATGATCACTCCACTTGCAACCTGAAGTTTGCAAGATTGGTTGCACAATTGATTCACTTATGGGCATATATGAACGAATGTTCAATATGAAGAGAATACTTCTCGATGATTATTTATGGATTTAAATCTCATATTATTGGTTTCAATATCAAATGTCATGTAGCACATGCTTGTGCATAAACATGTGAAACAACTTATTGAAGACATGCCAATTGCATGTAGCATTATCGATTTTGCATCATGCCAAGAAGTTGTCACTACTAAACCCCTGTACAAATTGGTTTTGGCCAGGAACCTTAAAATTCTCATCAAAGACTTTATGATGGATTATATGTTGTAAATTGTTCCACCACAATTTACAAAGATGGGTTCTTCAAAGGATATTGGAAACTAATGTTGAGCAAGAAGTCTCCATTATTTTGCAATCGTTATTTCTATCTTTCCAATATCAGGGGGAGAAAAATAAGCAGTTGATTCTAAAATTGGTTAAAATGAATTATGATCCTCACATTTGTAATGTGAACTTGAAGTTCAATGATAATTCATTTGCCAAGTTTAGTAAGCCTACTGGCAGGCGTAATTAATGATCACAAAGGAGTGACTAAGTCACAAAAGCTGCTAATGCTCCTAAGAACTATATCCCTGAAGGATATATTGCACACACATATGTAATGTGTTGAACTATCGATTCCAAAGAAATACAAGTCCTCGAAAAATAAAAGGAGCTCAAATAAAGATGGTCTTTATGATGAGGATATTGCAAGCTTATTTGAATCTCCAAGTATTATAACATTGGTCTGGAAGAACCATAGGTACCTATTTCGGGATTATGAAAGAAATCCCAATAAATTATATCTTGGATGAGATTCGATGGAATCGAAAGGAAGTCAACGTTGACGATAGAGTCTTCATATATTGTAGCGCGCAATATGATATGAAAGAGGATCGTGAAGTTAGATCCATTGGTCACCTTAAAAAGGTTATAGACCAAGTTGTAACGACGCAATGAGGCAGTTATGAACTAGCCTAAACAGTAAGAAGTCATAAGAACTATATAGAAGCAATGCCAGTAAAACTCAGATGATGTTTTACGAAGACATGACAAAGGGGGAGAAATTAAGAGATATCATGCTCAACTTGTCATGAAGGTCTTCACAAAATAATTGGCATTGACTTAGGAAAACTTCCATATGGTGGATATGACTTTTGGCAGTATATAAAAGTTATATATGCGTCTAATGAAGGTTGATACTAAAGCATGCTTAATGATGAAATTCATATGGAACTCTCTGAAGGAGTTAGTTTGCTTGAAGCAAACATGTTGAAATTGTGAAGAACATTATTCAAGTATATTGAATCCTCCCCTCAAACAAATTAAATGAGCATCGATATATATGGAATAACTATCTCAATGAAGTTTCTACGAGATAGGAGAAATACGAATGATCTCAAATTCCATATTCTTATTATAATTTGAGGAAGACAGATGAATTACCTATAATATCTTCCAATGATAGCTTCATGTGTTCTGACAAAGAATCATTGGTTGAAAGAGCCAAACTTCTCATGGCAATATGTTGACAAATTCTTTGCCACTTTTGGGGTGTCGACACATTTGTAAGTAATGATTTCAAGTTGAGATTAAAGGTATAAATATGTTTGAAACTCTAGAAGAGTATTCAAAGATACGAAGTTATTGATTGACTTGAAACTCTAGAAGAGTATTCAAAAGTAATTGAAATCAACAACTTGAAAGAACTAGACTATCTCCTGGATTGAAAATCAAATATTTGCAAGGAAAAGTCATGTGCATCAAGAAATATATAAAAGGTGCACAAATGATAAGAATGAGTAAGATATATTGATGATTAAGATCACTATGAGAGGAATGATCATAAAGTTATCCATTTGTAACATATTTCTCAAAGATTGATCTAGAAGATCATATATGAAAGTGATATTACATGTATCTTCTGAAAAGATACATATGAGGATATTTTAACGAAGTTTGTTTTTCAATGACGAACTTCATGAAAAATTGTGGAACCAACAAAGTTTGTTAAATGACTATCCAGCAGATTTGTTTATAACAATACTACTTTCCACAACGTCATGTGAAAATATATTGGAGCTCGAAGACTTCAAACTATTGATAGATCTCTCCATGAGGGGGGAGATGTTGATAGATCTCTCCATGAGGGGGAGACTTTACGCACTGCACTCTTTTTCCCTTGACCAAAGTTTTTTCCCACTGGGTTTTCCAGATAAGGTTTTTAATGAAGCAGTATACAACGCGTAACAGAAGAACTATGTACTCTTTTTCCTTCACTAGGTTTTTATCCCACAGGGTTTTTCCTAGCAAGGTTGTAACGAGGCATGTTCTTAATCAATGGACATCCAAGGGGGGGTATTATGATTAAGTGGATGTCCAACATAACCACCATTATGATTAAGTGGATGTCCAACATAACCCACTATAGAGCACCATTATGATTAAGTGGATGTCCATCATAATGCACTATAGAGCACCATTATGCTTATCATTATGGCTTGATCTCACTCATTGCCTATATAAGGCAATCTAGTAGCAAAGAAACATACACACCAATTCACTCCTCTTCTCCCTCACTTCTCTATGTATTCTATATTGGTTCCATGTAATCAATCTATGAGAGTATGGAATAAAAGTGGTGTTACTCCTTCCCCTCTATTTCGTGTTAATGGTGTTGCTTATTCCCATCATTGGGATAATTATTCACAACAGATAGCACATTTAAAATCCCTATACGAGGGACATATGGACACTGGCCCATCATCACGAAGTGAGGAATTTTGGGAAATTAAAGTATGCCTAAATAATGAGTTTTCAAGGAATACCACACCTTAAATCCTCATTTATAGGGGCCAGATGGAGCTTGTTCTCAATCATTTGAAGAGCTACAACTTATACTAAGAGTGAACATTTATTCAACTTACCTGTCAACTAGTGACGTAGGCAGAAATTTATATAAGGTAGGTCTAATATAAAAAAAATCTAATATTGAAAATTTTATAAAATGCATTTATGGTGCAAATTATGAGAAATATTATTCTTAAGATGCTTGTCAAAAAATCATTTATGATTTCAACATCTTATTCTGAAGTGTTTTTTCATGTTGTTTGCTTTCAATACTTGTAAGGCTAACTTATAGAAAGAAAATGCCATTAAGTTTTAAATTTTCAGTTAAGTTACAAAATAAATTAATTGGAATTTAAATATAAATCACAAATTATTAATTTTACGTAAAGCTATTTAGAATAATAGAGAGATATTGTGTTTTATCCAAAATTACATACAAATTTTATTAGGGTTAATGTCTAACCTATTCAATATTCAAGAAAATGACTTTATCCCAACCTATTCAATATTCTGAAAATGTCTAATCTATTATAGTTGTGTGTCATTAATGTCCTCGCGATTTTGTTGACCGTTATTGATAACGGTTTACCAGACGGTAGTCAACTTGATGCTGACTTTTATTGACATGGCAAATATGTGACAGCCACGTAGATGCCACATCATTAACAACTCATGTTTTTAATTCCAACTTAAATTAAAAAATCCCAATATTCACCTCTCTCTCAAAGATTTTCCCAACCCAGAAAACCCCAATTTCGACGATCCGTGAGCCAGCGAAGAGAATTCTGGCAATTAAGCCCAGAGCCCCCACTTTGGTTTTCTCGCTCCTCTTTTCTTCTTTCTACCTTTTTCCATAATTAGCACGAGCTCAGTTCAGTTCACCAGGAGATGAAATGGAGGAGAAACGACCATCAATCGAATACACCATTTTTATAGTTTAGCGGGAGTTGAAATGTTGGGATACATGTGATACTTTTTTATAGTTTAAATTTTCTGTTAGTATTACCCATTTTCTTACTACAGTTTTGGACCAAAATGGTGCAAATGACCTACCTTTAATCTTATAGTGTCTCTTCCACTGCTGCGAACTCCACGACTGAGAGAATTGAAGGTGGTATGAAGCGATGAAAGCACCAGTAGACTGTTTATTCACAAATAGATTAATAACGTAAAAATATGTACAAATAAAAAACCAAAATGCTATGATAAAACTAAAATGTGTCAACATCAGGCACAGGTCGGGTGGAAAGTGTTAGAATTAAACTTTAGCCTATGCAATTCCCCGGAATACATCTTGTCAGATTATCAAAGGCGAATAGATCTAAATACCTGGATTCATGATGGTAGATCGTCGTGAGCTTGATGCGGAATCTGTAGAACGATCTTTAACCGGACGATACCTCAGATGCACGATCCGGGAAGTTTAGTGGCCTTCCTCAACCAAACCTCGTTAGTCCACTCACGGGAAACCTCACGTATTCCTTATGGGGAGAATATGAGTGTATTTTCGGTCTTGGTGTCTTGGGGACCACAACCTCTAGGTTCTTTATATACTATGTTTAGCTAGGGTTCCCATAAAACCCTAATTAGGTTTAGTATCTGGTTTCCACTCATTGGGCCCATATAAGATATTGAGTAGTCTTGGGCTCCATAATTTGACCACTTATAATTAGCCCACTTTAACAAATAACTAATACAATTATTATCCCATAAACCACAGCCCACGTCACGTGGACCATATATTTCCTACAATCTCCCACTTGGGCTGCATGGTTTATGCAAATAATTATATCACAAAGTTCTTTAGGCGCGCGTCCGAATGTTATTTGTACAATGACTATTCCTTAACAATCTTGTCCATCTTATGTATAGCAGTGGAACCAACGCGGCTTCAATCATGATATGATAATGATTAAACCACCATGATCACCACATTTATACACTCAATGACATAGATCAAAAATGGATGAGTGTCATGAAAATTACATGTAATGTGACCTTGATCATGCCTATTTTCAACTGGTCCAACTTTACCGAGATAAAAAAAACACTTCATGCAAGAAAATTGCATAATATAAATAAACACCTTAAGGTTCAAAACAGAAACTGAAGAAAAAACAAAAAAAATCACTTTATTCTGCAGAGTCACAAATCAATGTCTATAGAACAAACCGAAATGACTCCCACTAAACCAAGGTATCATCCAGAATAACGCCCATATGAGCAGTGTGCTCATAAAATGCAGTAGGCGGTAATCCTTTGGTTAATGGGTCAGCTAGCATAGACTCAGTCCTAATATGTTCTACAGAAATCTGTCTATTTTGAACCCTCTCCTTAACAACCAGGTACTTGATATCGATAAACTTTGACTTTGTCGAACTCCTGTTGTTATTAGAATACAACACTGCTGCATTATTGTCACAATAAATCTTCAATGGCCTCTCAATGTTGTTTACCACACGCAGCCCCGTGACAAAATTTCGCAGCCATAATCCATGATGAGATGCCTCATAGCAAGCTATAAACTCTGCTGCCATGGTGGAAGGAGCTATAAGACGCTGCTTAGCAGACCTCCAAGAAATAGCCCCTCCAGCCAACATGAAGATATAGCCAAATGTAGAGCGCATGCTATCTTGGCATCCGGCAAAATCAGAGTCGGAATACCCAATGACCTCCAGACTATCTGATCTCTGATAAGTAAGCATGTAATTTCTTGTTCTCTTTAGATAGCGCATCACACGCTTGACTGCCTTCCAATGATCCATGCCTGGATCCTTTGAGTATCTGCCCAGTACTCCCACTATGAAAACTATATCGGGACGAGTACAAACTTGAGCATACATAAGACTCCCTATTGCAGATGAATAAGGAATCTTCTGCATTTCCGCTCTTTCTAGATTGTTTGTGGGGCATTGAGCGAGACTGAACTTGTCTCCTTTGGCTACTGGTGTATTTTTTGGGTTACAATCTTTCATGTTGAATCTACTCAAAACAAAATCGATATAGCTCTTTTGTGATAATTTGAGAATACCTCGAGAGCGATCTCTCAGTATCTCAATACCCAATACAAAAGAGGTGTCACCAAGATCTTTCATTTCAAAATTCTTTGTTAGAAATTTCTTGGTTTCGTGCAGTAAGCCTATATCACTACTGGCGAGTAGAATGTCATCAACATATAACACCAGAAAAATAAATTTACTCCCACTGAACTTGTGATATACACAATCACCAACAAGATTAGTCTCAAAACCATATGAGCTAATAACTTTGTGAAATTTGTGATACCATTGACGGGAAGCTTGTTTGAGACCATAGATGGACTTCTTAAGTTTACAGACCATTTTCTTTGGATCTCCCACAACAAAGTTTTGTGGCTGAACCATATAAATCGTCTCATCAATGTCTCCATTGAGAAACGCAGTCTTCACGTCCATCTGATGTAGCTCCAAATCAAAATGAGCCACTAGTGCCATTATTGTCCTAAAAGAGTCTTTTGCAGACACTGGAGAGAAAGTCTCTTTGTAGTCAATGCCTTCCTTTTGAGTAAAGCCCTGAGCGACTATACGTGATCTAAATCTCTCAATCTTACCCTTAGAGTCCCTTTTGATTTTAAATATCCATTTATTACCGACCGGAACTACTCCTTCAGGGCATTCAACGACATCCCAAACGTCATTGTCATACATGGACTTCATCTCTTCTTTCATGGCACTATTCCACTGTTCAGAGTTAGAACTGTGCATGGCTTGAGCGAGGTTGATAGGATCATCCTCCATTAATCCTATGCCATCCTCATGTTCTTGAAGAAAGACGACATAATCATCCGGAATCGCACTTCTTCTTTCTCTACTGGATCTCCTAAGTGGCACTTCTTGAGGATGTTGACTTTGTTCCACTGGTGGTACAGGAGGAGGAATTTCATTGTTGTCTTGTTCCATGACTATGTCAAGACTAGTGATAGGTATGATAACCTGATCACTATCAATGACTTTTTCTTCCTCAAAGACAACATTCCTTATGTTTCCTTCCCCCCTAAACTCAATATCCTCAAGGAATCTCGCATTTCCCGTTTCAAAGAATGATCGCGAGGTGGGATTGTAAAATTTGTAGCCTCGAGAGTACTACGGATAACCAACAAAGTAGCAACTTACAGTCGTTGAGTCCAGCTTTCCTTCATGTGGCTTATAAGGCCTTGCCTCAGCTGGACAACCCCAAATGTGCAAGTGCCTAATGCTAGGCTTTTTGCCTGTCCATAGCTCATAAGGGGTTTTAGTTACTACTTTGCTTGGTACCCTATTAAGGATGTATACAGCAGTCTTTAGAGCTCCCCCCCAAAGTGACTCCGGTAAGGAAGAATGACTAAGCATACTTCTTACCATGTCTTTAAGAGTACGATTGCGTCTTTCTGCAACGCCATTCATGCTAGGTGTTCTTGGCATGGTGTATTGAGGCACAATCCCACACTCTTTGAGGTAAAGCGCGAAGGGTCCCGGACGTTGTTCTCCGGATCCATCATATCGACCATAGTATTCTCCACCACGGTCCGATCTGACAGCCTTAATTTTCTTTCCAAGTTGAAGTTCAACTTCAGCCTTAAAAGACTTGAAAACATCCAAGGATTGCGACTTCTCATTTATCAGAAAGAGGTAACCATATCTAGAGTAATCGTCTATGAACGTGATAAAATATTTGTGACCGTTCCAAGATGCTGTAGGGAATGGACCACATATATCAGTATGAATGAGTTCTAAGACGTCTTGAGCTCTATTGGCACCCAATTTCTTAATGTTTGTTCTCTTACCCTTAATGCACTCAATGTAGACTTCAAAATCTGCTAAATCTAAGGGTTCAAGAATTCCATCATACACAAGCCTCTGAATTATCTGTTTGGAGATATGTCCTAAGCGCTTGTGCCATAAAGCAGCAGAATTCTCATTAAATTTTCGCTTTGTACCTCGTGAACTGTTTGGAGGATTTCATTATGGGAACTAATCACATCAAGCATGTATAGATTATCAATCAATGGACCGGTACCAATCAAAACTGAATTTTGTGAGAGACTAAATTTATTATCTCCAAATGAACAAGAATCACCTGATTTGTCCAAACATGGAACCGAAATTAAATTCCGTCGAAATGACGACACCAAAAAACTCTCAAACAAATCCAAATGACATCCAGTCAATAATTGTAATCTAAAAGTTCCGATAGCCTCCACAGCAACTTTATTGTCGTCCCCCACATAGATGAACTTTTCGTTCTTACTTGGTGGCCGACTCCACAGGCAGCCCTGCAAAGATACACTTATGTGAGTGGTAGCACCAGAATCCACCCACCAAGTATCCATAGGCACAAAAGCTAAATTAATTTCTGAACAAACTAAAGTAAGAAGCTCACCCTTCTTTTCACGCCAAACGGCATACTTGGGACACTCCTTCTTCATGTGCCCAGTCTTCTTACAGAAGTAGCAAGGACACCCCTCAGTTTGCATCTTTGGTTTCTTTTGCTGAGAAGACTTTTCTGCAACATCCCTAGCTCTCTTCTTGATTTTGTTTTGAGAACTTGATGCTAAGTGAGCACTCTCGGTCCTATCCCGCGCTTGCCTCCTTCCTCTTGCACACAGTGAGATATAAGCTCATTGAGAGATCACTTGTCTTTCTGAGTGTTATAGCTCACTTTGAATTGCCCAAAGTGTACAGGGAGAGAGATCAAAACCAAGTGTACGAGCAAATCTTCAGACAGCTCTAACTTTAGTGACTTGAGTTTTGATGCGAGATTAGACATCTCCATAATGTACTCCCTTATGTTCCCCTTGCCTTTATACTTCATGGAAACGAGCTTAGACAGAAGGTTACTTGCCTCTAATTTTTCATTCTTGGCAAAGTACTGCTCAATTTCCTCAAGGAACCCCTTAGCGCTCTCATTCTCAGTCATAGAGCCCCGAAACGCTTCTGGAATAGAGCGCTTCATGATCATCATACACATACGATTAGAGCGATCCCACTTTTCTGTTTTAACCTCATTAAGGTTATCCGGAGTAGAAACAAGACGCTCCAACCGCAGTGTAAGATCCAAATCCATACAACCGAGAACAATTTCTACGGTTTCTTTCCAGATCTTAAATAATGAGTTCTGTCAAATAATAGTTTATCTTTGGACCAACTATCATTCACAAGAAAATAAGCTTTACAATCATCACGTATTTATCATTAAGGTGCATCATCATTTAGCCAAATAGTATCTACCTTTGGGCCGAACACTATCCGCATAAACAACCACACACTATACATCCAAGTAATTTAATTTGATCAATTTTAGAGGTTACTTTGGCAACATAAAGTAAAGAATCAAATCAATTTAAAATACTGGACCAATTGAAGATAATTAATTATTATTAAAACAATCCATCCTTCTACCGTAAACAACTTTAAGGAAGGAGGACAATAGTAATAATAATCAAACTTTCCCTTGACACTTTGGGTAGCCGGCATGATGGGAATAAGAAAGAGCATAATAATTTCCATAGTAATCATCTCAGAGTTTCCGTAACTGACATACTTCGATGATTAATCCTTTTCCATTCCCTAACAGCCTCCATAGGTAACCAAGAGTTTAGTTATTATATTGAAATCAAACCAAAAGATATAAATTTTTATAATAATTTCCAATGTTATTAACCTAAGGGAAAAGCTGTATGTCTGTAACCGAAGCAAAAAACTATATCATATGAAACTTTAACTGCCGGAAAGCTTAATACCAAAAGAATAAGGGGAGGAAAAATAATTCCATTTCCAGCAACAAAACTTACAGTAGGAATTGAACCACGAAATCCCCAGATCACAAGAAGGACAAAAGAAACATGATTATGGCTGTTCATCATGCAATCGTTTACCATAACAATAGCATATACAAATTTATGAATATATGGATTACACAAAAAGGTAAAACGAAACCACAATTTTCCTTGTTCCAACACGTAATTCATATATCATATATGCTAATTTCAAATAAAACAACCAATCTTGCATTGAACATCAACAAGCCGAGGAAGAAATAGAACACGTAGAACCAAAGTGCTCCATTCATACAATCCAAAAGACCCTAATAATCAAACAAAGATGACAAGCTCTGATACCACTTGTTAGAATTAAACTTTAGCCTATACAATTCCCCGGAATACATCTTGTCAGATTATCAAAGGCAAATAGATCTAAATACCTGGATTCATGATGGTAGATCGTCGTGAGCTTGATGCGGAATCTGTAGAATGATCTTTAACCGGACGATACCTAGGGATGGCAACAAAACCCGAACCCACGGGTACCCACCCGACCCAACCCGGTCAACGCGGGTAAAATCCGTGTTGACGGGTTTTGGGCCGGGTTTGGGTTTAAACCCGTTCACTATTTACCGGGTTGGGTTGGGTTTGGGTTTAGGTAAACCCGACCTATGGGTACCCGCCCACACCCATATAATTAATTTTCTCGGTATATTTAATATTCTAAACAACTAATATTATTATGCTTGTGGAGAAATGTCTAATTTTTTCTTTCTAATTGTGTAGAATGAAGTTGATATTATCAAGTGGAGAGTAAAGAAACTTAATTGAAAGGAAGAAGCTTTCAATTAATCATGTTATTTATGGATAATTTGTGATTTGTTTCAATTTTCTTGAGTTTTCTAGATTGATGTTGAACAATTTGTATAGTTAATTTGTGATTTGCTTGAATTTTCTAGAATGGTGTTTTAAATATGGATAATTTGTATTGAGAGATTGATATTTGACTTTAATTTTGATTGGAACTTGTTATTGTAAATTTTTTATGACAAAACCCGTGGGTACTCATGAACCCGCGGATACCCAACGGGTTGGGTTGGGTTTGAGTTTTTCAAACCCAGTGGGTTTTACCCCGGGTTTTTTTCATGGATAAACCCATGGGTTTGGGTTTGGGTTTGACCCAACCCGACCCAACCCGACCCATTGCCATCCCTAACGATACCTCAGAAGCACGATCCGGGAAGTTTAGTGGCCTTCCTCAACCAAGCCTCCTTAGTCCACTCACGGGAAACCTCACGTATTCCTGATGGGGAGAATATGTGTGTATTTTTGGTCTTGGTGTCTTGGGGACCACAACCTCTAGGTTCTTTATATACTATGTTTAGCTATGGTTCCCATAAAACCCTAATTAGGTTTAGTATCTGGTTTCCACTCATTGGGCCCATATAAGATATTGAGTAGTCTTGGGCTCCATAATTTGACCACTTATAATTAGCCCACTTTAACAAATAACTAATACAATTATTATCCCATAAACCACAGCCCACATCACGTGGAACATATATTTCCTACAGAAAGTTGTGCACTTTAGGCTCTTTTGCTTGTTGGATTTGAAAACGATGGTTTTGAGTTTTGAAAACCTTTGAATTTATGATGGATTTGTTACAGTTTGTATTTGAAAGATAACATTGTTTGTTTAGTTGATTTTGATCATGGATTTAAAGGTTCTTGTACCATGGCTCACAAATCCTTGTCTTCCATGATTAAATACCAAATGAAATGTCATATTTGCAAATAAGCGCGCGGGATTCACAAATTTGGAGCTAAAAAAATGACCAAATCCATGGACCCCACGGATTTGTATACATCAACAAACAATGTTTCTTTTGGAAAATACATAATATTTGGGATTTGAGTGTTACATATATCACCTAAATCTCACAAGCAAACGATATCTTGCATATAAACAGTTATCATCGCGGAGGTATATGTAGTGCAGAAGAGATTATTGGCCCCTTTAGCATGGTAAAGGAAACCGGATCGTACCGGCCGGTTTAACCGGTAAAACCAGGTATCCGACCAATGGAGAAACGACATCCTACCAGCCTCCTTTCTACCGCGTCGGCCGGTTTAATCGGCTTAACCGGCATAAACCGATATACCATCCGGTTTAAATCAGACCGGCGGTAATGAAATTTGTATGTAAACGTCACCGTTTCAGGAATCAGGCGACAAAATTGAAAGAAAAAAAAACGATTAGTCGAGCTAACTGCCCTAATTGATTCTTCTCTTCGGCCTTCGACCTCCAGGCTCCAACTTTCAGTCATTCACTCTGCCGCTCCTGCTTTCTCCAGACCAGATCGCCGCCTGCCTTTGCCTAGCGCCTGTCCAGCCAGTCTGCCTGCTCGTGACGGAGAGGTCGGCCGCCGATCGATCTCCAGCTCTAATCAAACGAGGGCATCGCAGGAGGTTTTCATCGTTTCTTTCTTCTCCAGCTCTGCTATGCTCTGCGCCGCCCCTCCTTTTCTCTTCTCCTCTGGTGAGTGGCTACTGACGACCGCGACCGGAGAGATCAACGTGGAGACCGGCAAAAGGTCTAGCCGATCCATGCAACGCTCCACCGCTCCGTCGTGCCGCCGCACCTCTTCTCTTCTCCTCTGGCAAGTGGAGAGTGGCGATTGGAGACCCACAAGGCCACGATTGGAGAGATCAATTAGGCACTGCCTTTGATTTTGCTTTGAGCGCGGGGAGTGGGGGTGAGATTGGTTTTGCAATCTGATGCCTTTTGGTGAGGATATGAGAGAGAGAGAGAGAGAGAGAGAGAGAGAGGAGGAAGAGCGGACGATGGTAGATGGGGAAAAGGTTGTTTAGCACTGGTAGGTGGGGAAAGGGTCAAGATGGTAGGTGGGAAATTTTGTTTAAAATTTCTTCTTTTTTCTATTAATTTGCTAACTACTTGCATTTATTCATTTATTATTCGGTATATTCCGATACATCCGGTATTACTCCGAGACGATATCCTAATTTTGGCGGCATGGTTTTTTGACAAAAATATATATTTTATTATTACAAAAATGGTATTTACCGATACGAAACGGTTGAACCACGGTCGTACACAAAATACCCGGAATCCGGTATGATGTCCGGTACGGTTTCCTTTACCATGCTCTTTAGACTTTAATATTGGATATGAAATTACAATTTGCGCAATTATATGCTGAGAAAATATTGAAAAGCCTGACCTGAATTCTTGAGTAACCAGCATGAAAAAGGCATAATCAGAAGGCCGATCCCACAAACCCAACCCAAAGTGCAGATTCTACTACAAAAGCCCATAAGCAGGCCCAAGCTCTGTACATAGAGCTTACACGCAAGGCTGATATCACACAAAATCTGCCGGAGGAGAGATCTGGATTCGGCCCATGGATGCAAGTGATACGGCGTTCTCGGCGGGGAAATCGCGCCTCTGAAAATGGCAACCCAACCCAAAATCAAGGAGATTCGACTACCAACAATAGAGCTGGAAAAGGAAAGTTTAATCAGAAAGATATGGAAACCCCAAACGGCACTACAAAGGGGCTCAAGGAAGGTTCGATACAAAGAATGGAAGGTACAAAAAAGGGAATCTCTGATAAGGGAAAGGCTCAAACGAACACTCAAAAAGGGAAAGGCAGGAACGGTCAAGAAACCCACTCAGCGAACCAGAACGAGAAAAGTATTCTTGGATCTCAATCGAATTGGGCCAGTAGCAGCCCAAAAGCTCCCTATTCCGGCCATAACGGCTCGACAAAAGTGGCTCCGAGCGGGCCCGGACTGAACTGTGGGCTGGGCCCCAACAACAAGGATCCCTCCTCGTCCAAGACCATGAATCCGGATCCTAAACCGCCCACAACGGTGTCTGTGGCTGGCCCAAACAACACAGCCATTGAAATCGTGAGTGTCGCTCAATATGAATCGCACAAACAAGGGGCAGAGGGGACTGATGTTCCGTCGGCGGCAACAAGAACGAAAAGTCTCAAATCCCAGAAAAAGAAGAAGTCCCCGAAGAAGTCCCCGAGACCTGTCTCTGCGAAAGCGCTCCAGATATGGACGCCGGTTAAGGAGAGGAAGAACAAAGCGAGACGTCACCTAGCCTCCCTTACCTTGCAGGAGATCGAAGCTTGGACCAGTGCAGCCAAAACCCCCAATCACCGGATGAACGAGGGGATGCTAGACAGAGGGAGAAGAGTAGATCGGAGTTGGAGAATACCGCGATGGAAACTCCAATTTTATCCTAATGCCGCGTTTCGCCAAAGCCTTTTTGTTTCTTCTTCTTTCTCTCTTTTATCGTCTTTTAATGTCTAATAATCAATCCACTAATTTCAAAATCCTGTCCTGGAATGTAGGAGGGGCGGGAGGCAATGCTTTCATTCGAACGTTTAAGCTTATGGTGGAGAATCAGAAGTCGGATTTCATGATCCTCCTTGAGCCACAGATCAGCGGAGAAGTTGCCAATCGAGTGTGCGGGAAGCTTGGCTTCCCAAATATTATGCGAGTCGAGGTGGATGGCAGGAGAGGAGGACTTTGGCTGTGCTGGAATGCTGCGTGCTTTCACCTGGAAGTAGTTTCAGCGTGTTTCCAACATCTCTCCGTGGTGGTCACTCCTGGCTCGTCTCCCCCATGGCTGCTCACTGCCGTTTATGCCAGCCCCATGCAGAACCTTCAACATCACCTGTGGGACAATATTTTCAAGATTCAGGAATGCTATAACCTACCCTGGCTTCTCGCTGGCGACTTTAATGCTATCCGAGAACCAAATGAGCAAGCGGGACAAGCTACGGAATATACTTTCAGTCGATGTAGGCGTTTCAACAATAGAAGTAACCAAGCAGACCTTATTGATCTTGGATTCTCCGGGCCTCGGTTTACCTGGTTTAGAGGGGAGACACCTAACTCTTTTAAAGCTAGCTGGATCGACAGGAGCCTATGCAACTCGCTTTGGAACAACACTTTCCCGGGAACCAGAGTTCATCATCTTCCTCGACTTCACTCTGACCACCACCCCATCTTGACTACTACAGGACATCAGGGAGTCCCTTCCACCCTTCGCACTTTTAAATTTGAAGGAGCCTGGCTCTATCATGACTCTTATGATGACATGTTGGCAGGTAGTTGGGATGGACAAGCTCCCCTTCATGATGCGCTCCAAGCTATGGCGGAGAAGTTAATGAACTGGAATCAATCCACCTTTGGGAATGTTTTCGGAGGAAGCGTAGGCTGCTAAGTCGCATCCACGGAATCCAAACTCAGGTGGCGGATGGGTTCTCTCCAGGGCTCCTTAAACTGCAAACGAAACTGGAAGCTGAGCTTGATCTGGTACTGAGTCAGGAGGAAATTATTTGGTTCCAACGAGCCAGGGAGAAGTGGGTGCAATTTGGGGAAAGAAACACATCCTACTTCCATCAACAAGCTAACATCCGTCGGAGGAGGAATAAGATCGAGTGCCTTAAAACTACTAATGGAGACTGGATTTCGGATCCTCATGCGCTTGCGGCTCTAGTTTTTTATTTTTTTGTGGCTCTGTACTTGCAGGATAGCCAGGAGTATACAGATCATATGCCTAAACAAGCCTTCCCAAGGCTATCTCATGAGGATCTGCTTCAGCTCCTGCGACCGTTCAATGGAGCGGATAACTACAGGGCTATCCATGAAATGAAACCCTTCCAAGCTCCAGGACCGGATGGCTTCCATGCGGCGTTCTTCCAAAGGTCATGGCAGGTTGTGGTAAAGGCTCTGATTGATATGGCAATGAGTTTCTTTTCTACAGGTTCACTACCAGACAAGGTTGTTGAATCCATCGTGGTTCTGATACCAAAAGTTGAGCATCCTGAGTATGTGTCTCAACTCCGGCCTATCTCCCTCAACAATGTGTGTTTGAAAGCCATCACGAAGGCCATCACCAATCGCTTAAAGCCTATCATGAGAAAGTTGGTGTCTCCCAGACAGAGTAGCTTTATCCCGGGAAGGCAGACAACAGACAACATCATTGTCCTGCAGGAGGTTCTTCAATCGCTCAAGAAGATGAAAGGCAAGAGAGGAGGAATGGTTCTCAAGATAGACCTCGAGAAAGCCTATGATAGGCTGCGCTGGGATTTTCTAAGAGACACTCTAGTGGAGATTGGTCTTCCCAGTTCTTGGATTAGCGGCATCATGTTCTGTGTAGAAAGCAATCGCATGCGCCTGCTGTGGAACGGAGAACTTTCAGAGCCGATTACTCCCACCATAGGCGTTCATCAGGGAGATCCCCTTTCCCCCTACCTTTTTGTTTTGTGTATGGAACGTCTATCTCACAGAATTGACCAGGCCATTCGCAATAAGCTTTGGAAACCCCTAAAGCTATCTAAAGATGGTCCTGCTATTTCCCACCTCTTCTTTGCTGATGACCTGATTTTGTTTGCAGAGTCGGAAGGAGCTCAAGTTCGGACTATAAGACAGTGTTTAGACGAGTTCTGCCATAGCTCCGGACAACGAGTTAACTATAACAAGTCAGCGATGTTTGTCTCAGCCAATATTGATAGGCGCATTGCCAGGCGATTATCCGACCGAATGGGGATACCTCTGACGGTGGACCTAGGGAGATATCTGGGGGTTATGGCTATTCACGGGCGGGTGAACAAAGCTAGATACCAAGATCTCTTTCTCAGGATCCAGAAGAAACTGTCTCCTTGGAAGTCTAAGCACATATCCCTTGCCTCTCGTATTACTATTGTTAAATCTATTTCTGCTTCTATTCCTGTTTATCCTATGCAAACTGAGCTCCTGCCTATGAACATCTGCAAATCCCTAGACCGGGCGAACAGGAGCTTCATTTGGGGAGATACAGATGAGAAGAGACGTTTGCACCTTGTAGGCTGGCCACAACTCATCCTTCCGAAGAGCCATGGCGGTTTGGGCCTGAGACCAACAAGGGAAGTGAACCTGGTGATGCTGGCTAAAGGAGGGTGGCGGATACTTCAAGAGAAGGAAGCCCTTTGGGTTCAACTTGCTCGAAGCAAGTATGGCAAAGGCCGGGACAACCTAAATCTCCTCAGACCCTGTCAGGGAAGTTCCTTCACCTGAAAAAGCTTTACCAAAGCAGCTGATCTAATTAAGCAGGGTTGTGCATGGAATATACATAAAGGGAATACAACTCATTTATGGTCTGATGATTGGATTTCCCAGGTGCCACTGCAGGATTTAGCTATCGGACTAATTCCGGAGGAAGATCGCAATGCCAAGGTTGCTGAGTTCGTAGATGATGAAGGAAGATGGAAGGTGGAAAAGTTCAGCAGTGTCCTCCCCCCCTGATATTCAGCATCAAATCACAGCTGTAGCGGTTGACCCACTGGTGACTAAGGAAGATACCTTGTATTGGCGGCCCACCTCTGATGGAAAGTTCTCTACTAAGAGTGCTTTTGCTATGCTCCAGCACACCCCGAACAACCCAGATCAACGATGGTGGAAGAACATTTGGCAGCTGCCCGTTCCGGAACGAGTTCGCTGCTTCATCTGGTTAGTTGCCCATGAGAAGATCAGCTGCAATGTCCAAAGGGCTGCAAGGCACATTACTGAAGGCCCTTGCTGCTACAGATGCTCCTCGCAGCCTGAGACAGTCTCGCATATCCTTCGGGAATGCCCGCCAGCAGCCTTTTTCTTGGCACGCACTGTCCCGGCAGGTCATCAACAGGAGTTTTTTTGCCTGCCCATCGGCCAGTGGCTAAGGAAGAATCTGGAGAAGGAAGATACCTCCCCGACCGGCGTGCCCTGGAAGGGGTTCTTCAGCATTGCCCTCTGGAACCTGTGGAAGAACAGGAACGACGACGCGTATGGTGGAAGCCAGAAGACTCTCTCTCCAGCATCCCTCGTCCAGGCGATCAGAGTGAAGGTGGAGATGTGGTATAATGCCTGGAAGGCCCCGGTGGACATCATAGGCAAGCGCCAGAGCCTATCCACCCGCACGCGTGTAGAGATTGGATGGCTCCCTCCTCCGCCAGGTTGGACTAAAATCAATGTTGATGGTGTTTTTAATGAAGCTCAGGGACTTGCAGGAGCCAGCGGGGCGCTTCGGGATGAGAACAAGACCTGGCTTGGAGGCTTTGTCTCTCATCTCGGATCGTGTCCAGCCACAATGGCAGAAGTTTGGGCGATCTATCACGGGCTCAAGTTGGCATGGAAGCTTGGGTTCAGGGTGATCATGTTGGAATCTGATTCACAGACCGTGATCCAGCTCATCAACAACAGGTCGAACCCCCTTCACCCTTATGCGACTCTACTATCGGAAATTAGACGACTGATATCTCAGAACTGGGTGGTGAAGCTAGTTCATACCTACCGGGAGGGGAATAGAGTCGCGGACTGGCTCTCGAAACACATTCTCGTCTATCCCTACGGTTTGTATGAACTAGAGGCGCCTCCCCATGGTTTGATCACCTTACTCGAGGAAGATAGCAGTGGAGTGACTTTTCCCAGGAGCATTATCGATACTCCTTCCCCCATGTTTCCTTAATCCTACTCCCTCTGTAATTCTCTTGCTTTGGCAGCTTGCCTCCCTCAATGCAATATATATATATATATATATATATATATATATATATATATATATATATATATATATATGGTGGCTACTTCGGTGCACTCACTTTTTTGGGTGCATTCAGTGCACCCACCTTTAAAAGTGGTCATAATACATTAAATTTTGAAATTTAATGGGTTGTATTAGTCTAATATGATGATATAACATAGAATCCCAACTAATCAACCCATTACCCTAACCTATTAACCTTCAATTTTGAATCTCAACCCAAAATTCCAAATTGTAAACCCTAACCCTAACCCTAAATTCCTAAACCGTGAATCATTCAAATTAAAGTGAATCTTGAATGATTTTCGTACAAATTCATGTGGTTCTTGTTTATCATACCACAAGTGATGATTGACATCGTTTTCACATGAATCGCCTACTCAGAATGACGATTATGAGGCGGGTGCATTGAATGCACCCAAAAAAGTGAGTGCACCGAAGACATAACCATATATATATAGCCACAAAATCATTGCCATAATTAATAAAATCGCAACTAAAGCTAATTAATAGCTATGAAATCAATAGCTTTTCCACATTCTTTTTCAATAGCAAAATCTATTGAATTACTAATATTTAGCTAAATGTTAACTTTCGCTTAGCAGTTTTGTTTGTAATTGGCAACATGACACTGACTCGAAAGAGACACATGAAAGTCAATATTTCAACACTTTGGTATTTTAACTAAGAAAATAGTTACAGAATTATGAACGGTAAGTCGGTAACAGAAAATGACTAATATTCTTATACATTATGAAAGATTTGACTAATTATTAGTAATTCATTCGGCTAATAAAAAGAATGTGGAAAAGATTGACTAATAATTAGTACTAGATAATAAAGCCCGTGCTACGCGACGGGTTTCAATTTATAATTCGTTTATCCTGGTAAAAATATCGAATAAGATCATGTCAAATATATTGAAAGAGCTATTGGTGAGAATCTTAATCACCTACTTTGTACCGCTACAGATGGTCGTTCTATTCCATCACTAACACATTTATAACTTATAAATGTTCCTTCCCCAAAAGATACAAAATCGAATCGAACTCATAAAGCCAAATTACAACAGTTAACCCACGTCCAATTCTATCTCTTGTGGTTTTGGCATCAATAGTTTTGCACTATCAGTAATAGTAGAAAAATTCGATAGAAGTCCATTCTTATGTAACTTATTTTGCTGAATTGTTCGTTGTCGATGTCCATATCCTGTCCATATCCTCTGCAATATGGCAATTGATAACGTGAGCAAAACACAAATCATTCATAATTCTTTTTTTTTTTATTAAAAACCATTCATGATTCCAACCAAATTTGGTATAATTCATCTCACTTTTAGCAAGAGAGAGTACAGAGGGCTTTCCAAAGCTTCTTAATATACCAGTATACTAAGCTACTCTCATAACCCTTATTGAACCAAAGAAGACTATCTCATAATGTAGACGCATAACATAAAGCTTAGAACCGGTTCTTATACAGATTGAAAGCAATTCATAATGTCAATCTCCTTAGCTACTCCCTCTTCTTCTAAATTGATCATTTATAAAATATCTTTTTTTTTATATATCCAGAAAAAGACCCAACACCAAATTGAGAAGAATGACATCCGGTGTATTGTACCTCCAGCAAACCATCTTTTTAAGGCTTCTTCTTCCTGTCTATTCTAGTTTAACCTCTAAGGATCCAATTTCTTGAAATGGCTCGATTCATCTAAAAGGGTTAGGCTTCATCCAATAAAAGAAACTGGTTCAACCCCATTTTCTGTGGACTCCCCTTCTAATATGTCAAATCCGTTGTGTGAAACTGAAACATATTCCAGTGACCCTAAAGAAAGTCGTAATGGAACTTGGACCTTATATGAACCTTAGAACTGGTTCTACTCTAAGCTGAAATAAACCCATCTTCTATCAATGCTCATACACATTCTGTTAATTTACTACAACCTAATATGGAAGAAGAAAAACTTACTGATGTCAAGATATGCTTGATTCCTTCATTAGACCTGTCCACCTATAGCAAAGTATGAGAGCCTTGGGATTGCCATCTTCATCAAGTCAGATGGTCAATGTGCCCAGGAATCCAGAATATATGAAGCATCCGTATCACTCTAAGGTGTGAGATCTGTCTTCAATGGCAGGACTGAAACTCCTGAAGAAAACAGAATTCATCATGTTAGACCTTGTTCTCTTTCGAACTTAATTTCATTACATGATCAAATGAAAACTCAAATGTACAAAATTAGTGAACTGTTCTTCATGCTACGTCAGTAGACCTTAGATACCTATTTGTTTTGCATCATCCTAAAAGTTATTTTAAGTTAGGGGATACGTTTTCTTTCTTTTTGTAAATGATAAAAAGGGGAGATTTTGCAACCACATCCAAGGAGTTCTACGATGAAGATGAAGAAGAGGGGCTGGGTGGCATGGCATCAAATGGTTTTTTAGTTCATTGATTGAGTTTGTTCAATGAAGAAACAAAATCGGTTGCAGTGGTGATGGCAAATTCACCGCTGAGAGAGATGGATTGCAATAACCAAAATCAAGGCTAAGAATAACAAACCCTAGATTACCTTCTTTGATTCAATTGAAGCAGAAATAAAGAAGAAAGGGTATCATCTCCAATGTGCTGAATCGAGTTGTTGACTCACCAAAATCCAGCGATTTACTATAGCCCTCGGCAGAAGGGAACTCATTCACGTCGCCGGTCTTGCTGTCGCCGCTCATGCTTCGTCAACTTTGCAATTGTTCGGGCGAGTAGGAGTAGCTTCCTACTTTGTTTCCACAGCCGCCGTCTGCTGGAGTGAGGTTCCCGGCGTCATCTGACGGAGCGTCGTTGAGTGGGTTTAAGGACTGGGATGTGAGGAGCTCTGCCGCCGTCGTTTGGGGGAACTCATGCTCGTCGCCGGTCTTGCCATCGTTGCCTCATTCTTCATCGTTTGGTAGATAATTATAGCTTGATAACACAGCAACGGTACAAAGTAAATCACAGAGTCACACCGGATCTATGAGTGGAGCAAGTAGAAAGGGGCTAGGGATTTTTATTCCTTCTTCATATTTTGATTTTGCAGGGAAGAGCGGAGACAGAGGTAAGGAGAGAGGAAGAGGGAGGCGATTGATTTTACAGGGGAAGAGCGGAAGGAGAGATAATAAATAAAGGAGAGGTGATTTGGTGCAGGCAATTATAGGTGGACCCGTGCATCTTTCTTGCCCAGCCTAAATTGGGATACTCGGGCTTAGCTAAATCTATGTGCACGGAATCTTAAAACCTTGTGGTGAACAATAACCTCGAAAATTTCGTAATGAACAGTGACCCGACTTTTTGGGAACTTGCACTTTAATAATTCTAATAATCTAATAATTTGTCGTACTTTTAAATTGGAAACCTATACATGCATTCACAATCAACTAATCCAATAAAGTATAATTTCCCATTAAAAAAAAAAGAATTTTACATGAAGAATGACAGAATTTGTCGAACTTTTGAAACTCTATGTTCAACTAAGAAATGAAAACTGACAAAATGAAATCCCGAAAGAAAGCTTTCCAAGCCATGATCCATCTTGAGGAATATATGAAAATTAGTAAAAGATTTTGATAATGCTTAGAAGCTTCAGTCTCCCTACCTACCATTACCAAAGTACCAACCTCATCACTTCCCCCTAATTTGTTCCAAATTTCTATTCTTATATAATTCACACTAGCTTTTTACCCGGCCCGTTGGCCGGAGAGTTTCATTTTATCGTTGATATTAATTCAATTTATCTCTATATTTAAACTATTTTTGACCTTCTAAATTTATTATATTTTGTATTGATAAGTGAGTATGTGGTGTGTCTATATATTGAAAATTCTCAATACTTGGCACATTCACTTATAATGTTTGACTTCTCTAATCATAAACCATGTCACAAAGGTATACCACGTCCCATGTACAATTTTTTCTATCTTATATGAATCCACGTTGTTCAGATGAGGACATTTTAGGTAGAGTTTCTTTGTACATATACTTCATTATTGGATGAATTTCTTCATCCCAATTAAAAGTTGACACTTTGGATGTTCATGTAGTTTACTGTAAGATCTTATTTGTATTTAGTCTCTTATACAATATGTATCAATTGCTAATTTCTGAAATTTAATTTGGACTAACTAAGACTCATTGTCGTTGTTTATATATTATTTTAGAATCTCAATCCAAGATACTCATATACGGATTTTGATCTTAATATGGTGCGTTAGTGTATAATTTTACAACTTGTAGAATCTTTGTTTTCTAAAATTCATTTATGTTTGGTATTTGTTTAGAAATAAAAATTTCATTACTTATACTAATATATGCATTTTTCTGTATGGCCACATTTATTGTCAATATATAGCATATATATTAAAAAGAGTTTAATTATTTTTAAGTGTAATTAATACTTGTTTTTTGCTTGTGCTATTTCCCATTGGCTTGCTGCTGCGGGGAAAGTTGACAGTGAAGTCATCAAGAACTGGCTTGCAGTGTTGAAAAGCAGATTGTTCCCCCCAGGATCGACAGCTGAGGATGGAGGGTCGTGGGCTGCTTGTGATCCTTTTTGCTGTTTGGGTTGGTGTTCTGCAGATCTCTCATTGGCGGCTGCCAGTGTTCCCCTCCTAGTGCATGTACCTGTTTTCTTCTTCGTCTGTTTTTTGGACCTTTTGTTTGTCGTCCGGGTAGCGTTTGTTTTGGCTTTCTTTTGTCCAGGACCTGTCGGCTTGTTTGACTTGCTGCTGATGTTGGCCTTTTTCTTCTTCTGAGTCTGTAGCGAGGAGGGGCTTGTTTTGTTGGTTTGTGTTTTGTCGTTTGGTTGGTCATCTCTACTGGGGTGTTTGTTTCCCTCCCCTTTATCTTGTTGCTGCACCTTTTACTTCCTTAATATTATATCACCCATATCAAAAAAAAATGTTAAGAAAATAAGGGGAAATATGAACAATTGTAAAAGAAAATAAGGGATGGAAGTACACATTATAAGTTATAAGTGAGAGAAAAGTTATTCTTACTTATCATCTTCATTTATCCAATGAGGTGATCTATTCTTGCTCCATTGAATTTTTATCAAATTATTTTATTCCGTAAATATATTATTAGTTATGCATGTGTTTTATTGCAAAAAAAAAACATGTGTTTGCTAAGAAATATCATACCGATGATCAACTTCTCTAATCTTGCCTCATTTTCATGTAAATATTCATGAAGTCTCCTAACGATCTTATGTTAACATATGTCTATCAAGAGAACCAAATTTAGTATAATATATAACAAAGTAAATACATTTTATTAACCAAATCTTTCAAAAAAATTCAAAATACAAAGTATTAGCCAAACGTTAACTCCCCGTTAGCATTTTTATTAGTAATGTTGACTCAACAACATGATGATGAGTTGGAAGAGACACGTGACGGTCTATAATCCAATTTAGTATTTTAATTAAAAAAGAGTTATAAAATTATTAATGATAACAAAAAAATGGTTAATATTTTGACGTGATACAAAATATTTGGCTAATCATTTGTAGTTCGAAAGATTTGGCTAATAATTTAAAAAAACTGAAAGGTTTAGCTATTTAAATATTATTTACTCTATATGTATCAATTGCTAAGTTGTCTCCTCCCACATTTTGTCACGACCGCTACTGAAGTTCTATAACAGATCTGCTCTGTCCAATCCTCACCTTTGTCCACCAATTCACGGCCCATATAGTAACATCGCCAGCTGAATTTTAAATTGTCTTCCTGCACCATTTCTCACATGCGCCACCAAATTGTTGACATAGTTAGTTTCGTCTACCCGGGTATCTCCACTCTCTATTGCATTTAACACCCGTTATTTGGTTTGCTTTCCTTCACTCAAAATTTCTTCTCCTAACGGAAAATCAAAAGGTAATGGCCTAACACCTACTTAGCATATGACATAAACTGAAAATTTACTTAATAAGATTTATTCAGATATTTTTGTTTAAACAATCGCGATACATGTCAGCCTCCAAACATTAGTATACTGCTGCTACACATATATACTACAAAATGTACAAATGAATTATTAAATAAAAACAAAAGGAAACATTAAATGAAGATAGAGATAACTACATAAATTGAGCATTAACTTACTTTTGTGTTTGTAAAAAAAGTGTCAACCATGATAATTTGTAAATTCTTCAAGTGCTTATGTGGTAACAAAGTATTGTTGAATTGCCATAGATAGATAGATAGATAGATAGATAGATAGATTTTAGACCTTTATTTGATTAATGCATAGGTCAGTGGTTGATGAACACATGATGTTTAACATACAGTTTAGCAAAGATTCAGCTAACTTTCACATGTATCATTTTTTAATGTATCTCGTGTCTCATCTTAAGAAATGAAGTCAAGTTCATAAACAATCATACCGAAGTCATTTTAAAAATTTTTGATTTATAATCCTTGAAAATTTATTACTCCAAGTTTGAAAATTAAATTTCTTAACATATGACGTAAAACTTCAGTAGAGTTTGCTAAATTAACACGATCTAGAGCAAAAATGCAAAATATTAGTAATTTGAACCTAGGATACATTGTAAATTATTGCACCTATGATTCATATGTCTTCACTTAATTAGAATGAATAAGGTTTTTGTTTAAGAAATAGATTTTATTGTTTGGTCAAGTTTCTATTCAAACGTTTCTTGTTTTCTCTCTTTAGTTTCCATCTTTATTTTGTCGCTATAAAATGTTATTATGTATGTGTGTTTGTATAAATTGTTCATTAAAATGTAACATATTTGTAAATTATTGTAAAAGTGAGTTAAAATTTTACTTAGTAAGCTTTAATACGATATTTTTTTGGTTGAGAAAAAAGTTATATGTGTGACTCAAAGACATTAGTCTATTGTTGCGTACATCGATACAATACAAAAGTAAAAACAAAAACATAAAGGAAGTATTGGAAAAGAAAAATAAATATTAAAAAAGTTAGAGATAACAAATGTAATATATGTCACTTTTCCTACATTATTTATTATTGTGTACATTGATATAATACAAAAAAAGGATAAAAGAGAAATGAAATATTAAATGACGAGAGAGATAGCTCCATAAATATATCAATAACTATTTTTCTTTTTGTAAAAATATTGTCCACCTTGGCAATTTGTGAACTCTCCAAGTGCTTAGGTGGCAAACAATTACTTTTGAATTGCCATAATATTATGTATAGATTTGAACTCTGAACTTGGACTACTAGGTAATGTCGATCCAAATGAGAATCTGATGGGCCCATGGCCCAAATGAAAATAATTATTTGTTCTCACCTGCACCATAACTTGGACGGTTGCTTATGAACTTACTCGATCCACAGAACATTCTGCTGGTGCGTTTGGCTTCATGCTGAATTATTGTTCTACTACAAGTGGTGCACTAATTAGTAATCCACAAAACTATCTTTTGTCAGAAAATGTAGGATGGGAGAAAACTAGAGACCAAAAACCGTATCTTTACAAGAAGCCTGGAAACACTCTGGGCTGTTGGTTTGTTTGTTTGGTTAGGTGATATCAGAAAGATGGGAGGTTGTAGGGCAAAGTCAAAGTTGTTCTTCGTTCAGAATCTAGCTTAGGGGAAAATGCATTTTGGTTCTATTAAATGCTTTCATCAGGGTGTGCTTGACAAATACTATAGATTGCTTAAGAGGGAGGGAGGGGTGACCTACAAAGTAATGGTGTGTCCACATTTTCTACTCAATTTAAGTCTTTGAAAACGAGGTGAGACTCAATGCTACCCACAAAGCAACGCAAGTCAATGTATAACAATGTGTTATTCAACATATAGATTTACAAGAAAATCTAAGGCATCGGGGACTCCTTATACGAAAAGACGATTTTGAAATGACGAGGACATTGATTTAGAGTGGGGAGGATGAGAATAGAATATTCTTAACTTTTTTGAAGTTGCGATTGCTTTGTTGAGATTGTTGACTATATACATGTATCGTTTTTCTGATTTTTTTGGCGGAAACAATAAATGGATTAATTGTTTCTGTGATGTGACAGAAACTATCAGTCAAAATGGGTGATTATTATATTTCAACTTTAGTTGAGATTGTTGAGTTGAGATTGTTTTGTCTCGGCTTTTAACTAATGTGACATACACAATCATACATACCGAACGTTGTATTCTATAATGCATCAAACTTTGATAATACATGTATAATATTATACATGCATTCACAACAATACATCTATTTAACAATCTCAACTTCCAAACGGCTCTTAGCTTACTTGCTCTTGAAGCTGGTGTTGACTTTACCTGTTGCAATTGCAAGCTGCGAAAGAGCATTTTCAGTTATGAAGATAATCAAGAATGAATTTGGAATTGGTTGAGTGAAAGAGCATTTTCAACTAGTAATTTCTATTTAATTTTTAATTATTTATTATATTCGGCGACACACCTTTTCGATAATTCTGGGTCTGCTACTGGACAGAAGGAACAATATTTAGTTACGATATGAGTAGGAGGGTTTTATACGGCTCATACACATTTCAGTTCATGCTTCATTTCAGAATAAATAGCTTCATTTATATTTAATCATTCTTATTTTTACGAGAATTGAAATACACCTACGAAAATAGAAACCATATATTATTTTACGGGTCGTTTGCTTCATGGATTTGAAAAATGAGGATTTTGGTAAAACTTGGGTTTTGGAAAACCATGAATATATGAAGGATTTGATGGCATTATGGATTTGAACAAGTCTATTGTTTGCTTGTTGGATTTGATTATGGATTTTGCTTGAATAGATTTGTGGATATGAAATACAAATTACCTTGTTACCCTTATCTAATTATATTTCTATATTATAATCCAAAATTTTCATTAAAAAAATCCAACGCATACAATGAAATTTTAAACACTTTACCACATGTGGACTAATAATTAAACCATAAATATAGAAATGTATTACAATTTGGCACTAATTAACAACTCATATAATAATGTATGCAATATTATGTATCAATTGCAACCAATTGCTCGCTTTATTGCTACAACTCATCATCTTCTTGCTTACTCCCCGATTTTGCAATCCGACAATCAATCAAATAATATGCACAAGATGAGCATAAGATGTTTATAGTTGAATCTAACAAATCACATATACATTCATATTTAAATAAACTACGATATTACAAAACGAAATGATAGATTCTCATATATATAAAATACGACATTATAAAATTTTATAGTTACATGACCATTGAATTAAAGTATGACAACTTTGTAATTAAAGTAATAAGTAAGGGTAGAAAGGTAATTTACTATCATGGATTTTAATCCGTCACCCAAATCCCACCTCAAGAGGTGGAACATCCAAGTCCGTGTGGTCCACGGATTTGGAACCCCAAAAGAGGCGGGACCCACAGATTCCATCTCCCTAATTCCCTAAGACAAACGATGGATTTCTATTAAAGTTCATGATGGATAGATTTCCATGACCAAATCCATCATCAAAACCCTCAAGCAAACGACCCGTTATTTTATTTTTTGTTATTTACATTGTCTTAACAAATTACCCCGATAAAACATTACTCGCATAATAATAACAATGATGATGGTGATAATCTATTTAATGGCATGACATGATAGGAGGTAGGGGTGATAAACGGTTAGTCGGTTATCGGTTTTAACTGATAACCGAACCGATAAAGTCGGTTAGTGGTTAACCGATAACCGCTACTTCCTTATTGGTTTCGGTTTCGGTTAGTAGTATTTTGGTTAGTGGTTAACCGCTAACCGACTAATCGGTTAGCGGTTAACCGATAAGAAAACCGATAACCGCCTACTAGTGTGACTACATGGTTTTTTACTTTGGCTAAGGAAAAAAGTTGTAAGATTCAAAACCAATCAAAGTCGCAATTCCAAACATCCCAATTCTCACCTATTGCAAACAACCCTCCATCAAGAGTCTCGAATGTTTTTAAGAGTTAGAACTCGAAAGTCACCCCTCTCTAACTCCCCTTTGCACTCGATAGAGTGAACCTTAGGTTGATGACTATGGGCTAGATGAAGATCTTGGAGTAACTGATGACTATGGGCTAGATGAATTGGAGTGAGATCCTCGGATCATTTAGGTTGATGATTTGGAGATAATGAACTTGTTATTTGTGTATAGTTGTGATTGTGACTTGTGGTTGAATTGTGGGCATGTAGACTTTATGTTGTGGAGTTGTGGTTGAATTGTGTGGTTGCTTTAGGCTTTATGCTCAATTGATTTGGATGACTTTATGGTGTGTGATTATAGAGGCTGAAACAAAAGCAGGTCACTCAAAATTGAGGGTGAATCATTAAAAAAGGTGGTTGAAATTCGGTTTTGGGTGTCGGTTTCTGAACGAAAACCGAGAAAGTGAACCAGAACCTGCGTTTTGGTTTACCGCAATGGAAAACCGAAACCGATGTTTGCGGTTTTCGGTTAACCGAAGTCTCTGTCGGTTTCGGTTTCGGTTAGCGATCTCGGGACAATTTTGATTGCGGTTAACCGATATTTCGGTGCGGTTAAACCGAAACCGCACCGACTAACACCCCTAATAGGAGGCTATAGGGTTCCTCAACTATCAAGAAATAAAAAAAGACGATGATTTACTAACATGCACATGGTGATCATGATGACATATATATCTCATTTAGTCTGGACTTGGAGGTGCATTGGAATCAGAACCCTCAAGCTCGAATTCATCTTCCCATTGGATACCAAGCGGGGTGGAATTCAAACTCTGGTGTCTCTTTCTTTTCACCCCCATCGGCTTTTGTAAAGACGAGAAAAGACACATCCTTTTGTGGGTAAGGTAATGCAAGGCAGGCCAAAAGAAAGAGGATTTATATAGCAAGAATGGAACAGAGCCTGCAGATAAAGCAATTAGAGTGTGCTCTATCTACTTATGTGGCGTGATGAACAGAGAGAAACAACAAAACAGAAACACGCGAGACCCACTCTATCATTGCGTGCGTGCCTGCCTGTTTAGGCAGGGGAATCGAGCACCACTTTTGCCAAAAACGGAACAAAGAGAAAACTATAAGGCTGCTATTGCTATACCTTCACCTGCAAGCATGGCAGAACCGCAGTGCATCTCATATGGGCGAAATTCTCTTCCGCTGGCTGCGAGAGGTAGAGATGGAGCGCGGAGGTGGCGGGCAGACCAAAGCTTAGTGACCACTGCTTTTGGAGATTAAACCAAGGAGATAAACCGGCCGGTGAGGCCAGGATTTTGACATCAGCGTGGCAAAAAATCGAGAGTCGAATTATTTCATAACAACGTTTGTTGTTCGCATAATTGTTGATTTGACAGTAATTTTAAATTGAATCTAATTCTGAAGATCGTTAATAGCATCAATCAACCCCAAAGTTCCACTTTTCTATTTTCCGCCATAATGCGTGTGTTACAAGTTATAACCGTTGTGACGAGTTACGAGTTATGATCGTTGTGACCCATAGCAACAGTTGGTGATCTAAAATGACTTATAACAATACCTTGGGCTTGTTTGTAATGTTTTAAGAGTTCAGGTACTATAATGCAAGGTGAAATATATAAAGGTACAAAAATATAACTTTAGCACAAAAGATTCACGACCTTTTTGTAAGAAAGTAAAATTTAGGTACTTGTAACAAAAAAAAATTGGATACGAAAATGTAGATTAAAAAAAAATTAGTGTGTTGATTTGAGTCGACTCACTAACTCGTCTCGCCCTGACCCTAGAGGTTTAGAGAGAGTCAGGAGAGAAACAGACAACTCAGTTATATAAGTTGACTCTTGAGGAGCGACTCTGGGAGGTCAAGCAAATTTTCAGCCCTAACATAAACAACCTAAAACTGTTTAAAAGAATAATCATGCATGGTTTTGTGTGGGAATTTTGTCCAAAATGTGAACAACATATAGAATACAATCCCTAGAAAATCTCAAGGGTAAATAGGATTGAAATCTCAAAAGTTCTTCCAATATTTAGAAAATCTTAGATGTTCTCTAAGTTTAGAGACATGACACCTAGAAATACACTTGCCACTCATAGTTTCTCCTTTACTTTTATAAGCAAAAAGATACATAATTTAAATAATTCGTGTTGTTTTGTATTTATGTTGATAAAAAGAAGTCGGCAAAAAAGAAGAGTACATTCAGGGGGTCCGAGAATTTGATCTGCCAATTCAAAGTCAATGAACACATACGTTGAAACAAGGAAACACGAGATGGAATTCACTTTAACGGACAAGAGTAAGAATTTTCCATTGAAGAAGAAAGGGAGGGATGGAGAATGTGATCCTTATCCAAGCTTTTTCTTCTCTCCCCTGCCTTCCATCCATCTTATCCATGTCCGTTACATCTTCTTTGTTGCATCCATCCGTTTTATTTGGCTCCCAAACAAACAAGAACCTACCAAAGACACAACAAAGACAAAAAGAAAATGGAATGAGACAATTCTAAGGCCAAGGCTGGCTGGCTAGCTAGTGACGTTTTGCCTTTTTCTTCAAGAAAGCCATTTTATCAACCGGCCGTTACTTAACGGTGCTGGACCATTACACAGAAAGATGAAGGCCCATCCCCCATTCCACCTTGTGACGTCTCAGTCTATCATCCAAAGCCAATCACATCCCGCCACATCATCCAACCGGTTCAATACCCACTCACCTCTCTATAATCAAACACAACATCTCTCTAATGGTAGTCATTAAACCCCATAAATTAGATCATGACTCTTTGTCCATTTTGGTCCATATGTGATAATAACTAATAATTGAATTTCAATGTCTTCAATTTCAAGGAAATACAAAAAACAAAAATGGTAACGGGCACAAGGGTGATTGGGTATAATTGCCTGAGAGAGGGTGACTCGAGAACCTCCTCAGATAATTATGCAACCTTGAAACCGATGTACAACAAGATCTACCGGACGATTTTGTAGCCATTTTGGTTATAAGATTGATAGGGGTTGAAAATATGACTATACGAGCATATATTTTTCCGATCATTTTATGTAGTTTCGACGGTTGAATTAAAAGAATATTATCATTTATGTAAATTAATTATACTACTGAATTTATTCACTGATTGAACATTGTATAAGGAGACAATTGGATGTGTATTTATCAACATACCTCCATGGAGCTATTGCCTTATCAGTACTTAGATTTTTGTTTCATTAGATAACTTGTCCAACACATAAGTCACCCCTAAAAAATAACCAGTAATTTTAATTTTCTACTAAATACCTCATTCGATGTAGCTAGCTCCATAAATCAAGTAAGTGAGTTTCTCCAATCACAAAGATATTACCCAGGAATCAAATAATAATTTTGAGTTTAACAGGTGTATTGCAACTTAAAAAGTGATTAGGTTACACCACTTTGTGGGAACACAAGGATTATTCTCGAAAGAGGTGCACATATTTTTATTACAAAACACAAAATTGACGGTCTAGCTACAATCACAAATTGATTCTATGACTATAAGTATAAGAGAATGTGATGGTTTGGTAAGGAAATATTTTCAATGTTAAAAGTGAATGGCCAAAAGTTATGAGTTAATAATTGCACTAAGGGTGAAGAATCATAAGAATTTAAGTGAAATGCCATATATCTTTGGCTAATGAGTCAAATATCATTGTCTTATCTTTAAATTAAACAACCAATGATGCATTTATATAAGGAATTCTACGATACCCTTTATGAATTTAGGGTTACTGCATATCATTAACAAATCAATGTTAGCTAGACCATGAATTAATAAATAAGAATTTAAGATACTATACCTTGACTGGAGTGGCCAAACCATATGTTCCAATTCTCTAAACCGTAATGTGGTGTATATGGTATGTTGGATGTATCTCGGCAAATAAGAACCATTGTTCTTGTGTATATTTGATTTTTGGATTTAACATTTGGAGAGTTAGTGTCTAGGATTTACTCATTTGAAACCATAAAAAAAAAACTTTTTGCACTCATTTGATTAAGGGGGGTTTAAGATTCACTCATCCGAGACTCGGGATTTAAGGTATTAGGATCTAGGATTACACAGTGATCAAGTATCTTCAATAAGAAAACCTCTAAACGTTCTAAGCCAATTAACAACAATCATTGTTTTAGGGTTAAATTTAGCGTTAAAAATGATAGATTGATGCATATTATGAGATAACAAACTGGATATCTTGTTACCATGAACATTTCTAAAACCTAAATTAGAACAATTTAAACACAAATCAATTGATTAACATAAATAATAACCCAAACTTCAATCTTGCAAGAGGATGAGCACAAAGCTAATATTATCTTTTGTAAAAAAAAAAAAAAAGAGCACAAAGCTAATAAACAAGAAACTAACAATAGAAAAAAAAAGCTAAATTACACGTTTGGTCACTCAAATTATACAAATCTTTCACGTTTGCCACCCGAATTACTTTTCTTTCTTATTCGCCACTAATTTTACGAATCGTTTCACGGTTGGTCACCGGCCGTTACACTCCGTTAAGTTTGTCCTACGTGTCAGTCAACTATAAAGTTTGACCGTTAACTAGATGACGTGGAAATTAAAAAAAATAAATTTTTTTTTTTCTTTCCACCTCATCATTGCATTTATTTTGTCTATATAATTTATCATATAATTTAATAAATTACAGCGTGGATTTTGTTCTTAGCCGTCAAGAGACAGTTCCAGCAGTCGTACTCTCCCAGGTCTTCGAAGCAAACCGCGCCGCCTGTCGGGGAGCCTGGGTTGCGATTCGGCATGCTGTGCGTGAACGATGGGTCGTTGTTCCTGTTTCTGTATCCGTACCTCGTCTGATCCACCAACGTATCCACGAGGCGCGCCACGTTGTGGTTGTAGAACTTGCTCTCGGATTTCCCCATGCAGTCTGGTCCCTTCATGATTGTCATGTCTGGGAATTTGCCGTGGGCAAGGCTCGAAACCATACCCAGAACAACGATAGAAGCTACTGCAAATTTCGACCTGTACGTAATTCATATCTTCTTCTTCTTCTTGTGTGTTTTGGGTGAGCAATCGTTGTAACCTGCGGACTTTGGTTTTTATAGCTCAGTGTTTATTCCTTGCCATTGGAGATACGTTCCTTTTTGTGTACTGTATATAGAGTTTGAAGTCACTAAAATAGCATGTCTATCCATATCATTTGATGGAGAGACTCCTTCCTTAATCTATAAATACACGTACAACTTGAATCCAATAACAGATCGATCAATCAATCAATCCCCGCTATCAGAGATACTACTGAAGCTCAAGTTGAATCCATCCAATAACAACGAAGATCAACATCCTCATGACGACGACTCCATCAACGGCCGTCCTCATCATCGCGACGCTGCTGCTCATCTTTAGTGACGGCATTTTCGTCGTCGTCGTCCCCAACAGCGCCTACAACACAGACAAGATCGACGGCGACTGTGGCGTGCTGCTTGGTTCCCTCGACATCAGCAACAAGGTCAGAACCCTAGCACTGAAATCCATGGACGCCGCAATTGGTTTAACAGCCAACGACAACCCCAATACCTGCGCACGTGCTGACTGTTGCTGGCGATATCTTGGTCTTCACCGCCGCCAACTGTTCCGATCGGATATCTAACGACGAATGCAAGCTCTGTCTCTACAACACGCAGTTCCGGGTCGTCGACCAGTGCGTTGGTAAGGTCGGAGGTTGGCTCGCGCTTGTAGATTGTTTCGTGAGTTATAGCCGCGATCCATTCGTCCTCTGTTAACCATTTTTGTAATTTATTAAATTATTAATATGATAAATTATATAGACAAAATAAGTGCAATGATGAGGTGGAAAGAAAATTTTATTTTGTTATTTTTTTTTTAATTTTCACATCATCTAGTTAACGGTCAAACTTTATAGTTGACTGCCACGTAGGACAAACTTAACGGAGTTTAACGGCCAGTGACCAACCGTGAAACAATTCGTAAAGTTGGTGGCGAATAAGAAAGAAAAGTAATTCGGATGACAAACGTGAAAGATTTGTATAATTTGAGTGACCAAACGTGTAATTTAGCCGGGAAAAAAAACACTGCGGAAAGTGAGAGAAAAATCAAAGGGGCGGGTGGTGGGCCTATAAAGACCCGGCCCCTAATTCTCCCCCTTTACTTTCGCTTCCTTTCTTCCTATTTCCTTTCCGCCTCCTTCCTTCCTCTTCCACATTTCTCAATTCTCACAACCCAAACAAGCAGCAAATCGAGATAAAGAAGAAAGGAATGGGGAATTGCCAAGCCGTTGACGCGGCGACGCTGGTGATTCAGCATCCCACCGGCAAAGTGGAGAAGCTCTACTGGCCCATTACCGCCGCCGAAGTAATGAAGACAAACCCCGGCCACTACGTCGCTCTCCTCCTCTCCACCACCCTCTACCCTCCTACTTCCTCCTCCGCCACCAATGCTACCAAATCCGCCGGCGGCAGCGGCGGGCCGGTGAGGCTGACGAGGATTAAGCTCCTCCGTCCCACGGACACCCTCACCCTCGGCCACGTATACCGGCTCATCACCAATCAAGGTATTTTACATTCTCGACCCCTGCATATTCCCCTGTTTCTTTGCTTTACATCGTTTCCCGATGCTTATTTTGGTGCTTAAAACCCAATCCGCAGAGGTGATGAAAGGATTGTTGGCGAAGAAGCAAGCGAAGCTCAATCAAAACAATCCCCAATCAGCTGAAGATCAGCAATCGGCGTCCAAATCGGAGGACCGGAGAAAACAGAGCAGCTCTGTTTTGCCGACGACGATATCGGAAACGGACGAATCCAGAAGACGGAGAAGATCTCACGGGGGCAGCCACCCGGTAATTATATTACAACCCATTATCTTAAAACCAAAAAAAGATCAAATCTTTTGGGCTAAAGATTGTTGCTTTTGCTTAATGCTTAGTTCACTTCTCTCTCTCTGTCTCTGTCTCTCTCTGTTCCATTTCTGGGTTACGTTTTTCTAGTCTCTCCCACCAACTACTTAACATCATTGTTCCTCCCGGAGACTGATGAAATGTACGCTAATTCCATTCTCAGGTGACGAGAAACGAAAGGAACAGAGGATCATCATCGTCGTCATCGTCATCATCATCATCATCATTGTCAGCAGGTGGAGCAGGGAGCGGGAGCGGGAGATCATCTAGAACATGGCAGCCATCACTGAACAGCATCTTGGAATCAGCTGGCAGCAGCAGCAGCAGCAGCATCTAATTTCATACTTCAATTATATTGTCTCCTCCTCTCTAGAGCTTAGTGATGATGCCTTTTTTCTCTCTAGAGCTTTAGTGGGCAGTGGTTCTTCGTGCCGACACCAACATCACAGCATATGAAACCCAGCTGGCTCTGCCCAAACCGTCCAATTCATCATCACACCCCCTCAAAAACCTCAAGAATATAACGGCAATTTTTGCTTTTAATTAATCCCACCTTCCTGAATTTTGAGATACCGTTTCTTTTTCTCTCTTTAAAGAAAAGGAACCGTACGGATACCTGTATAGCAAAGAAATTGAAGAGGGGGAAAAGGGAGAGAAAAAACAGAGAGGATGAGTGCGTTGTCTTCGTCGTGGTGGTGGAGGGTTTTTCTTTTTCTTTCTCTTTTTGTGAGATCGATGTAGTGAAATGAATAACATCCATTTGTAGTTTATGGCGCTGTTCGTTGGAGAAATTGTGAAATGAATAAGAAAAATGCCAGCCAGCCAGCAAGTTTTCTGACTCCAGATTTACAGTTTCTGTGAGCTGTGTGTGTGTCTCGACTCGCTCCAGGACTCAGATATCTCTCTCTGTGTGCTTTAATGTATTGTTATGTTTTTTTGCTTGCAAACAGAGGTTAAAATATTGGACGAGGGTAATCATTAATTAATATATATAAGCATGCATTAATTACATATAATTATGCACCCACACATGTGAGGATTAGAATAATACCAGATTTGCAGTGTACTGCAATGCTGCAACCTTGTTTTTAATTACCCTAAACTGACTCAGCGCTTACTCTGAAAGTCACCTTGCAGTAGGGGGCTGAAGCTGAATAAATGACAGTCGAGAATCGATTGTTACTAACAATTCGAATTAATGGAAAAAGCGAGTGACAATGTAATGAATATATGTGAACTTTCATTTTTGGAGGGAAGCAAAAGAGTGACATAAAATTTTGTATTTCGAATCACCTCTGGAAAAACTCGAACACTCTTGTTCTCGACAATCGCGAGAGGCAAGCATATATGGATATATTTCATAGATTTTTACTAGTTACGGACCTGGTCAGCTGGCCGGATTCATTCGCCAATCGCGTAAACAACCGTAGTAATTTGTATGCGAGATAAGCATTTATATGATACTATAAGAAAATCATTATTTTTCTAATTACCTGGAACCTTAATTTGGATCTGAGTTAAGAAAAGGGGGGAAAAAGGAAGAGTTGAATATATAATAGAGTTGGGTTGGATTCCCAATCGTACGTGTGCACTGAGAAGACATTGGAAGCCTAGCACTCCCCCTTAATTAAGATTATCTTTTTATTTCATTCCCCGCTTTATTTTTTTCCTCATATATTTAAGCGAAGGAAGAAATTAATTGCAGGCCTTGGCAATGGAACAGTTTGGGACGTAGGAATATCCTGGAAAACAAAGGAGAAGAGGAAAATTTTTTAGTGAAGAGAATAGTTATGTAGAATTTACTTTACATATCATAAAATTTCATTCATCCTACATGAATTAACATATTTAGATTTTATATATATGTGCTTGTTATTCGATAAATGCTTCATTTCAGTTGGACTAGACTGTCCGACAGGTCCATACTTATCGAATGACAAATCCGTTGCACTATATCTTATCGTTCATGAAGATCACAAAATTCTTATAAAAGAAATTTACATTATAGATAGTTGTTAAAACTCTATCGGCCGGCCAGTTGGACTTCATCCGACCAAAATCGACACCGTTTACATATCGAAATAACAAGTTTGTGAGATCGAGCATGATGATTAGTGATTATATTTAGTTCAAATGTTGACCTAGAGATGGAGAAAAACTTCAACATGCGGCAGCCGAAATGATGGTTATGATTAGCATTAAAAGAAGCAATTGGTGGCAGAATCTTTGCTTTTTCCTCTCTTATTCATCATCATCATTCCACTAATTCCATTCCTCCCTATCTATTTTCTTCTTAGTGTCACTACCTGGCCTCTTGGCATGCAAGTAGAAAAAAAGGAAGTAGTTTTCACCTAAAAAAAGAAAAAGGATCTAGTAGAGGCCCTTCTTTTCTTACTAGTGTCCTATATATACTATGGATGGATAAGTAAGTTGGACCAGGAATGGCTATATTTAGGTCCGGAGCAGTCTTGATATTTATATACGTCCTGTGATAGATTTGTTCATTTATTTCATGGGACGTGGATTGGGACAGGTCGACCTATATCAATATGTAGTTTAAAATGCAAATATTACAACTATTCATTTGTTTCATTAGTACCAAGAAAAAATTATAATATGATATATGTAATTAAATTATTTGAAAAATAGATTCTCGCTTATTTACAACTTAATTATAACTAAAATAGGAGGTAATAAATGTAAATTTCAAATAATTTGAGGAAAATTATATGTAATTTGAACAAAAAAAAGTGTCGAAAATAAGGACAGGTCAGAGCAGGTGAGACTGAGGAGATTACTCATACTCACCCTTCTTCAAAATAGACCAAACAAATCGAGTAAAATGGTTGAGATCGAAATTATCATCCCAAAGCAGGACAACTACCACCAACTCACTAAACATTCTCCTCATAACTTAACGGCCATGGAAACCAGCTAGCTCGCTCATCATTGTACTCCAAATTTATTTCCATTAATTTCTCCCTCTTAATCTTTTGGAATTTGGGTTCACTACTTGGGATTTCTGGCTTCGCCCCCAAGAAGAGCTATCATCGTTGCTTGGACCCTTATATGAACCTAAACTCAGAGATCCCCGAACGCGCCATAAATCAGTCATTAAGATAAACTAGAATCAGAAGGATAGATAACTTAAGAATGTGGTTGAGATTCATACATGAACATCTCCCAACGATCCAAGTAAATTATCCGGATTAGTTGATTTATGACACGGTATAAGAACTGGCTTGATCTTCAGATCACGGGTTCAAGTACTCAAAACCCCAACATTAACAATTGTCTTAAAAGTTAAAAACACATGGTACGACGGACCTATGCAAACTTCGAATCAATGAGTTGGTTTTTGTTGAATGAAGCATATAAAGAAAATTTATTAATATTTACATACATGAACCTCTGTCAACAAATTGGAGTTATTCAAACCAGCGGGTTCAAACCATATAACACGTGAACATAGAATTATGATTTTGGAGCATCAAGAATGTTTTTGGAGAACCACAGCCCCAACATACTTCTTATTGCCTTGCCCACCACCAACATACGTTTTGTGATAATGGAAGGTGAAGAGGAAATTCTTTCGTCTCTTGGTGGGGCCTTTTCTCTCCCAATTTGTTGTCCCATCACCCAATTTATTAGTTTCTAATAAATGGTCCCCTAGAAAATGAAGGAAGGAAGGAATAGTGGGCATCGATACAAAAATTTGTCTCTACTAAGAGCCAGCCAACCAGCAATTAATGATTGAAATGGATATCAGAATCGGATCCGCCAAAGAACATTTATATGGGGAATGAGTTGTGGGAGCAATGTACATGGCTAGTAGGCCATAACCATCCATCCTCCCATTCATTCATTCATTCATTCATGAGTTTCCAAGAAGTACTATAGGAATGCTTAATAATTTAAGCATCATAATAATTATTATGATGATGATATTAATAATGACCTTCATGTTTCATGAATTAATGGAGGAATGGTATTTAAGCTACTGAGGAAGATCTAATAATTGTTCATTCTAATCAAGACTTATAGCCTAGAGTTTGAGGCACAAGAGTGGAGCTAGTACTAGTTTAATAATTTGACTTAAGGTGGTACAATATGTTAACAGATTAGGTTGAGTTTTTTTTATTGTTTTTTTCTTTTATAATTTGTTATTATTTTTCAATGATGTCAGCTTACTACTTCTCTTTATATTTATTTATTATCCAAATTTTATCTTATAAGAAGACTTGTTTAGAACCAGTTGTTCCCAATAACTCGAGTTGTTGGAAGAGGTTGAACAATGAATTTTATACCACATACTAAACACACTCTCAAACAAAATTATTTTCATATGGGTTTGAAGTTTGCAGGCATCATATATTCGAACCAAAGACTTTTCTATCACAGAAGGCTCTGATACCATGTAAAGACCTATTGGTCTCAATAAGTCGAGTTGTTGACAGAGATTCAATAATGGATCTTATACCACATTCTAACAGGACTATCACATTTTTGTGTGGGTTTGACAATGATCAAGAAAAATGTCAAAAAATAAAAGTCGATTGAAGATCATCTTTATGATCATCTGATCTTTGATTGCTTAACATTTTCAACTTTAGAAGTTAGCACATGATTTAAAGATTTTTCGTTCATTTTTTTTCTTTCAAACATATAAATGTTACATTTTGTCAATTTCATTAATAAAGTGTGGTGGCGAACACGCTGCCTATATGTCAGTCTTAATCCATTTGAATTTTATCGTGGTACAGAGAGTCAAATGTTGTGAGCATGAAACATTTCTTTCAACTTAGTAAGAACAACTTCCTATAGAGAATTGGAATGATCATCCATAATGATTGGATTTTAGCCTATTAACTTATTTCTCCATTTGATGAATGTATAACTCTAAAAACCTCAGATGTGAATATTTTGCTAGAAACATAATGCTCAGTCAATAAAACTTCCCCTCAACCAGTGGCGTAGCCAGACTTTGAGTTCACTGAGATCCTTAAGAATTTAATAACACAAAAGTTTGTGTGTCTAATAAATTTTGAGTTTATTGGGGTCCCAATCTTAACCCCATACAAATGACACTTCTTTCCTAGAGACGAATCACGCAGCAAAAGCTATATTTTCCAACTCAAAAGTTGGGTGATTTTCCCTAGATCAATAACACGCAACTACTTTAAACATGCACCCTTTCCATTAACCTAAACACTCGTAGGCAATGATATCCCTCTATAATATATAGTGGTTTTTCATGAAATTTTGAACATTTCAAATTCTTTGCATTCTCCTTAATTATAGCTAGGGGGTAAATTTGTAAGTTCAATTTAGAACTTAAATATCTTCTTACGTGAAAAAATGTCATTACCAAGACTTGAACTCGAGTTCTTCAGTTTGATAGTCAATATCCCTAACCAACTAGACTACAAAAATGTTTATGTATTTTTTGAATTAAAGAGAGAAAATACTGAAATATCTCAAAATCATAGGACTATCCACCGCAATAATCAATCATCAAATTAATTAATAACTGTAATTATTTACAAAGTGAATCATCATGATTTACAAAAGTGTTATACAAAATTTTATTTCAAAACATAAAATTTGAAATTTGTGATCTAAGATTTTGTAACGAGACATTTTCAATGCTATAAGTGAATGACCAAAAATCATTGGCTTACAATTTCCCTAATGGTTGACAATTATAAGCATAGAATTGAAAGACTAAATACCATTGACAAATGAGCCAATTATCATTGGCTAAATTTAACAAATAATGGTATGTGTATATACATTGGAAATTAGATAGTACGCTAGATGGATTGAGGGTTATTGCATCTCCTTAGTTAAATAACATTATTTAGACCATAGATTAATCACGTAACTAAACCCCATATCATAATTCTCTAAATCCTAATATAGTGCATATGGTATGTTGTATACATCTTGGCGAATCAGGATCATTGATTATGTTCTTAGTATATGTAATATTAGGGTTTAAGTTCTATAGGTTTAGGATATATGATTTAATTATTTGAAACTTAAACTCCCTTTTCAAATTTCCTGCATTGAGAGGGAAATTAGGAATGACATTTTTGTCTTCACAATTATCTGTATTTTTTTATTTATTTACATAAAAAGATAGACGTATTGAGATTTGAACCATGGTCACTTCAAACAAAGTGAAGGTTTAAAATCAATCAGACTATGTAGATTTGTTGTATTTTTTAAAATTAAAAATATATATGAAGCTAAAATATGAAATCACAAAAATTTTCAACAATTAGCTAGCCTAATAAATATTCCGTAAGTACTTATTTGGTGTTTTGATACTTCGATTTTGATATGTTTATTTAATTATATTTTAATACTTAATTTAAAATTTTATCTATCTTATAAATAGACGATAACCATAAATTTGCAACCAAAATATTGTTGGTTCAAATATTTCATATCTAATTATACTATTGAATATGTATAAGCGATATAGAATTCTTAAATTACCATTAATTTCCAGAACTATAGTGAAACAATCATATCTTTGTGCAAACTATAGGGGATTGGTTCTCTGAACATTTTTGTCCGGTTAAATACTAAGTTTTGAAACTCTTCCTAGGAGTGTAAGTGGGTCGGTTAGTTTGGGTTTAGATATTTTAATCACCTAACTCATATACCACGATTTTGAAAACACTAAATACAAACTCACCCAAAATAATTTAGAATATTAACTGTTTGTGCCCTCCAAACCAAATGAACCAATTTACATGTCGCTTAACTAAGGACAATCTCATTGTCCAATCCAATCATTCTAATGGCAATCCATAAGTGTAACCCATATTTGCGTTTGTTGACACATGTTTCACATTGTCACTACTGTGACCGGTAACTTCGCTGCAACTGATTCGGTATTGCTCTTCATATGGCCTCCAGACTGATAAACATATCGGGCCAGCAGTTTTATGACAAAACTCAAAGTGAAGACAACTGATCGTCTGGTGGAATTTTGGCGCTTGATGGTGTCCATTAATCTAATTGCAAGCATAATGATTGCTAAAATTAAGCTTTCACGCAACATACTGGGAGTTGGGAGTGTGTACTTGGAGTAAAAGTTTATATTGGGTTAGGGAAGGGATTAAGGGAAGTGGCGAGAGGAAGAAGTTGTGTTTGGATTTGGTAGCAGGTAAAGTTCATGGTTCGGTTTCTTTTCGTAAAATGCTTTGATTTATTTTAGTTAGAGGTATAATATCATGGTTATGTGGGATCAAATGTACAAAAAATGAGCTTGGGGGATGGGAATTCCAACTTAGAAGGAGTGGATTAGATTTTGATAAACTCAAGTTCATGATTAACTGAAAGAATATTTAGATTTAGACTTTGTGGTATTGAGATGTTCATAGAGAGTTTAAAACTGATCCAAGGCCATGGATTGATATTAGTTAGTTGATTGTGATTTTGAGGAAGGTGTATAAAAAGTCATGGAAGTAGTTTGCAGCAAGTGAAGGCAGTGAAGAGGCAGTTGGTCAGGGTAGTGATTGAACCAAGGAGGGTATTGACAGACATAGAAGCAAAATCGGAGCATTTGAAGAGAGAGAAGTAGTAGATGATCAGGATATTACTGAAAATGGAGAGGATATTGAAGGGCATGGAAGTGAACTAAATCAGGTGAAGGCAGAGAAGGAGGAGAAGAGCATATTGATGGAATTGAAGATGAGTGTTGGTTTTACGAGCTTATTAAAACTGCCCCGAGGAAGATGAGTTGGCCAAATACAAGAAAGAGGATTGAGGAGTTGGAGTTCAAGCTGACAAGAAACTCAATTGAAAGAGAAATTCAGGTTCATGTAGAGAAGGTCCATCAAAGTAGCATAAATGGAGTTGCAGAAGAAGGATTAGAAATTGAATTTTGGTTTAAAACATATACGTCGAGAGATTGAAGATGGAGGGGATAAAAAGTTGGTTGTACAACGGAGAGTGGAAACTATTCGATCTTTAGGTGTTACGGTTGTTGCAACTACCACAACGTATGTTTATGTTAAAACGAGGAATCATTGATTGATTTACTAAAGTTAAGGTCGATTCACTATTCAAACTACTGGAACCTGTAGATAAGGAGTGTCTAATTTTGTGCCTCGTTAATTTGATCGAGTCTATTAGTATATTGGATGTAACTCTAATTTTGTCATTTGCTTTCCAGTTTTGATGGTCTCCTTTTAGTTGAGTTGTTAGCATATGATTTACTTGAATCAACAACTCTTCATTTATGTTTTTTTTATAAATCCATTTCTTTTTTATTAATGGCATATTATTCATAGAGGAGACCTTTGAACCATTTATGTGGGATTGTGAGGTTTCATTTCAGTTTCAAACTATCTATGGATCGTGTGGGAATTCCAATGAGCTTTTATATTATATATTTCTGGACAATCTATTAACCAATATCATTTTAATGGGGGCTCAATTATCATTATGAAAATGAGATTAATGATATATTTTTATATGAGGATGGTATTTTTCTGAATGTTCGACCTATATATTCATTCTTTATGTAGAATCTCGATTGAATGATTTTCAATAAACTTAAACAAATTAATAGACTTAAACATAACATAAAAATATAAATATTAAAATATGAACATTCCGGCCAACAGGCCGGATTATAAGCTAGTATATGAAATGAAACGATTCTCTTCCCCCTCTCCATAATTTGCCACGTTAGAGTCAATTTACATTTGACTAGTTAGAAAGTTAACGGTTTGACTATTCCATTATTTTTCAAAAGTTTGACTTTTTTTCATTTATATTGTTTTAATCCTAGATTTTTTAGAGAGAAAATGATTTCGGGATTTTGATATCAACTTCAAAGCTAAAGGAAAGGTCTTGTAGATTTTTGACAAGGGTAAATTGCAAGGTTGGTCACTGAAAGTGCCAAAAAATACACTTTTGGTCACTAAAAGAATTTTATTCTGTTCTTAATCACTGAAAGTGGTTAACGTTTCACGTTTGGTCACTCTCCGTTAGTTTTCGTTAACACTGTTAGTGATTTGCTTACATGGCTAACAGAAGTGTCTAATCAGCAAATTTTAATATGCCACGTCACAAAATCCAATCCCTATTTAACTCGCCACGTCATAAGAGCTGACCCGCCCACATCACCCCTACTACATAACCCAAACCCAATTCAACCCCCTCACTCGACCCGGCCGTTTTTACATTGGCCGCCTCTTCAACGTCATCCCTCTCATCCTCTATCCCCATCTCTGAGACTCGTCTCTCTCTCCCCACCCGCGCCGTCAACTCCTCCGTCATCACTTTCAACCTCACCAATAACGGCCTCCATATCCCATCCGCCCTCCAGACCAGCAGCCTACCCTTGACCTCCGAATCCCCCTACAATGATAATTACTGTCGTTTGAGCGCCTTGTGGAACTTCGCTAATTTACCACCGCGATTTCGGCTCCCCGTTCTCCCTCCTCCCCGTTACAATAATTGACATCCTCTTCTCTGACAAATGGGCTGGCCCTCCTTGCTCTCCATCCTTTCCATCACAATAACTAGATTTATCTCTCACTCGGATTGCGGCAACTAACAAATTAGCCCACAACAATCAAACCGAAAACTCTAAATTAGTTTAAACGGAGAGAAGCAATCGCTCTTCTGCTGAGCGAAAGAAAGAGAGAAAGAGAATCAGGGTTGCTGAGAGGGTTCAATCAGAGACAGAGAGAGGTAGGACCTTTGCCATTCCTTATATCGAGATTTTAATTGGAATCCCAACCATAGTAATTTCCTTTCCTTCTCTTCTGGTGATGAGTTGGAGAGGAAGAACCTTCCTGAATTTTCACTGTCGTCATTATTCTTTTCTTCCTTCAAGTAGGTCATGACCGCGATGCCGTTCAATTACGGCTTGATGTTGGAAGATGGACATTTGGTTGAGAAGAAGTGGTGGCATCGTCGGTCGGCGTTGCATAATATCCAATTGTGGGTTATCCATGGCTCATTTAAAGCTTCACAAAGAGAGAGAGAGAGAGAAGCAGAGAAAAGAGTCTGAAGGAGCTAGCGTAATTGAAGCTTCACACAGAGAGAGGCAGAGCTAGATAAAAGAGAGAGAGGGCGGGGCGGGGCATTGGTTTGGTTAGGATTAGGGTTCTGATATGGTGGGTTGGATTTTGTGACGTGGCATATTAAAATTTGCTTAGTCATGTCAGCAAATCACTAACGGTGTTAACGGAGTTTAACAAAAACTAACGGAGAGTGACCAAACGTGAATTTTTTAGCACTTTTAGTGACCAACCTTGCACTTTATCCTTTTTGACAAAGAATGATTTCTGGATTTTGATATGATTCGTGTTTAGGTTACGCATATTGAGATTTGCTTTTGTTTTTAGAACTCCTGTAACACCTTAGGAAAATCCCACATTGACAAAGCACGGGAAAGATCCATAGTTCATAAGTAGGAAACTGACCCTAACTGACAAGACGCGTTTTGGGGTGAAATGGAGGAGTTCTTGTGAGAACTCCGAAGTTAAACGTGCTCAGTGTGGAGTACAACAAGGATGGGTGACCTTATGGGAAGTCACCTTGAATTGCACCCGAAGCCGAAATTCGTGCGGGTGTAGAGGCCCAAAGCGGACAATATCTTTTCGGGAAAAAGGTTTGAGATGTTACAAGTGGTATCAGAGCCTCTCTGCGTCCCTCTTGAACGATAGTGGGGCAAACCTCAACGAGGATGTTGAGTCCCAAGGGGGTGTATGTAATACCTTAGGCAAATCCCACATCGACAAAGCACGGGAGAGATCCATGGTTCATAAGTAGGAAACCGACCTTAACTAACAAGACGCGTTTTGGGTTGAAATAGAGGAGTTCTTGTGAGAACTCCGAAGTTAAACGTGCTCAGTGTGGAGTACAACAAGGATGGGTGACCTTATGGGAAGTCACCTTGAATTGCACCCCAAGTCGAAATCCGTGCGGATGTAGAGGCCCAAAGCGGACAGTATCTTGTCGGGAAAAAGTTTCGGATATTACAACTCTACTCCTGTTACCAAAAGTATGGTTATTTTTAACATTCCTAAACCTAACAACAAATATTGTTGCCATGTGCTGCTGATCAATTTATGTTACCCTAATTCCGCCAACTTCTTCTAGAATGGTTTATTTCTTGTATTCCCGTTTAAGATTCAGCAATGTGGGTGACGCTTTGTCGCCGCCTTGATAAGTATATGGCTCGCTTCTGGTGGGGTGGTTCGATTGATAGAGTTCATTGGATGTCGTGCAGGAAATTGTGTCGTAGTAAGCAAGAGGGGGGATTGGGTTTCCGTCGATTTGAGCAGTTTAATTAAGCCCTACTTGCGAAGGTAGGCTGGCAGATTATTCAGGAGCCTGACTCGTTGCTTGCTCGAATCTATAAAGGGAAATATTTTCCGAACGGAACGCTATTGGCGGCTACAGCGCGGTCGAGACCGTCTTGGGGGTGGCAAAGCGTCTTACATGGGGTTCAGCTGATGAAGGCGGGCCTGCGATGGCAAGTGGGGTCGGGGGAGGAGGTGGAGATTATGGCAGCAAATTGGGTCCCGGGGTGTCATCCTAATCCTCCAGTGGTGTTGCCCTCAGCTCATCTTTGGGAGGGTGCTACGGTGGCTGGTCTGATGGGGGAAGAACCAGGGACGTGGTTTAATGATTGTTTGGCCAATTGCTTTGCTCCTGAGGTAGCTAGGGCGATCAAATCGATTGTTCTCCCAAGATTGCCTGTCCGTGACAAGCTGGTCTGGCATGAGGACCGAAAGGGGGAAGTATACGGTTAAATCTGGGTATCATTTGGCGATGAGGTTGAACAGGAGCCGGTGGAAGGGGAAGTGTGAGCCATCCTGGATGGATTCCGACTTGTGGGGGAAGTTGTAGAGTCTTGGGATTCCGCCTAAGCTCAGGTTTTTTATGTGGCAGGTCATGAGCAGGATTTTGCCGACTACGGAGGCCTTTATTGCTCGGGAGATTGAGGTGTTGGAGCGATGCCCGGTCTGTTGGCATGAGGTGGAGACCTTGGAGCATTTGTTCCTACAATGTCCCGTGGCTAAGGACTTGTGGGCAGATTCAGGGCTGGTGGATATCTGGGTCGGGCTCCCAGAGGAGAATGTGGGGCTCTTTGTTCGGCGGATGCTGGAGAAGGTGACTGATGAGGGGATAATTATGTGTTTCGTCTCCCTGCTATGGCGGGTGTGGAAGTCCCACAACTGGGTGGTGTTCGAGGGATGTCAATATAAAAGGGAGGTTTTGCGAAACCAGTGGGTAGTTCAGGTTGAGGAATGGCAGCAGATGACGAGGCTGGCAGAGATCCGACAACAAGGCCAGACACGGCTGATGCCTTTGGACCCACATCGGCTCCCTCAGGGGGTGTCTTGGGTGTGCTCCTTTGATGGAGCAGTGCGTAAGGCGTCGCATTCTGCCGTGGGGATTGTCCTACAAGGGCCGGATGGGGTGGTGGTTAGAGCTCTGGGGAAGGGGAGGGGCGGAGATTACGGACCCAATGCTTGTGGAGTTGATGGCTCTCCGTGAGGCGATCTTGTGGTGTCGGTCGATGGGTTTGGAAGGTGTCTGCTACCAGGGGGATGCTAATGTAGTTATCGACAAGATTTTGGCCGGAAGTACGTGGGATTGCTATAGAGGAGCAGTGTTGCAGGAAGTCCAGGGTTTGTTGGCTAATGTGGCTGTGGATGTTCTCCGATTTGTAGGTAGGGAAAACAAATGGGTAGCCCATAGGGTGGCTAGGAAGGCTCTTTGTATCCTACTCTTATTAGGGGGTTTGATTTTTGCGTTTGGCTCCATTCGGAGATATAATCGTTTGTGATCTTTGTTTCTTGGTAATACAAGCTATCTTTTGTAAAAAAAAAATCAGCAATGTGCAATTATAGGCTTGTAGCCTTTTACTGAGAATTAAAATCTTGGTATAATTAGAATGTCTTCATGGATTATGATTTTTATGCATAAAGAATTGGCTCGGAGATTTACAAGGACGATTATGTCATTCAAATTATTAAACAGGACCGATTTTGTTCATATTCAAATGAAGAAAGTTGGTGAAAGAAGCATTATTATTAGAAAACAGCATTTTTATATCATATGCCAACATCTTCTTAATTTTCAGTTTAATATCTAAATTTTTTTATTAGTATTAGTTTATTACGAAGAATAATTTATTAGGATCCAAAATATGAAAGCATCTTTCATTTGCAGAAGAAGAATAATAGAAGCAGCTCTTGAATGGGTTCTTTCTCCCTTTTCTTGGCAACCTTTAATTTTTAAGACTGGTTTCTCATTTTCTTATTCACAGGTGATCGACACTGCACAGTAATTATTTAAGGAAAATAGTATATGTTACTGCTTTAATTAGTCAATTTCCTACACTCATAATATGTTGCATTCTTCTAATCGATCAACGAACTTGTAGTTCAGCGATATTTTGACAATCACACAACCTATTGGCAACGTGTGCAAGTGCTCATGCTAACCCGTAAATGTAAATGACAAACTGGTACCCTATCTTAGAATTGAAGATCTCATAACCTCAAATAGTGATGGCAATGGGCGAATAGGTAACTCAACCCTCGTACTTGTCCCGCATCAAACAATGGTCAAGTTGGGTAATATCCACATGTGTACAAATTGGGCTGATCAATCCATTTCCACGAGTTATTTAAAGAAAATAAACATATACATTTAATTTTTATAATAAACAAAGAAAAACGCTTCATAATTGAAAAATATAGATAATAGAATGAGTGAAATAAAAAAAAAAGTCTTGCATTTATTTCAAAACTTCACTCGGCACACAAAAAAACTTCACTGAGTGAAATACAAATTCGGAAAAGAAAACAGAAAAATACAAATCGATATTAACCTACATAACACATAACCAATCAAGAATGGAGCGAAATAGAATGAAGATAGTACCATGCCCCTCTTCAATATGAATCACAATGAATGATATCTGATATCTAACAGGATGAATTCAAATTGTCATCTCTAATCTCAAACCCCATGAATTTCTGGAATGAGGGTCAAAACTTCCTTCACTTTCCTACCGAATTCGCACCGAAACTTTTTTGTGTTATAGAGTGGTTTTGTGTTTTCAAAAAGATATGCATGAATTGGGTTGTGGTCACATCACTAAGGACCAGAAACTTTCAAAATGCACTCACTAAAGTTGGTTGCCCTGTCACCATTCCAAAAACTTGTGATTGGAAATCAAACTTTAGGGCTCCTTACTTGGCCTTCAACCCTTTACCAACCCGTTGCCCTGTCCCCAACCCAACCAATTCTGCAGGACTAGTCATCCTGTTGTTTGGGAGTGTGCCCTACAGAGTATGGAAACTGAATAGGGACCATTTATCCAATTTGGCCTCCAGCAGTCCCACTTGTGATCAGTTCCAGTCATTTTCTTTACAGTTAGGAAGATTGGGTTAAAGACAAATTTGGTCACTGAGATTACTAAATCCGGACATGTTTAGTCACTAGAAAAAATTAATATCAATTTTAGTCACTTGAATTACTGAAACAGGTCACATTTAGTCACTCTCCGTTAGTTTCCGTCCAACTCCGTTAATAAAGTCCGTTATGCGCTGACGTGGCTAACGGGAGCGCCTACTCAGCGCTGTTTTGGGCCGGAAATGGTCAAACCCGACCTGCCACGTCACTAAACCAGCCATGTCATACACCCAACCCATTAACCCTACCCACCAACCCAACTCTAGCCCACTTAACAAAACAAAATTGGAAAAGCTCCAACTTGTTCTCCTCCTCTTCACCGTCGTCTTCCCCAATGAAACAACATTAGCAGGAGTTGCAAATCACGATTAGAAGGCCCCTTCGAGTTCTCCCCCGCCGGCATCATGAAATTTGAGGAGAAAGATGGCATCGACTACGCCGCCGTCACCGTCCAGCTCCCCGGAGGCAAGAGGGTCCCTTTCCTCTTCACGGTGAAGCAGCTCATTGCTTCTGGAAAACCAGAGAGCTTCAGCGGCGAGTTTTTGGTTCCCATCTACAGAGGGTCGTCGTTCTTGGACCCAGAGGGCAGAGGCGGGTCCCAGGGTTATGACAACGCGGTGGCGCTGCTCCTGGTGGGAGAGGGGATGAGGAAGAGCTGGCGAAGGAGAATGTCAAGAACGCGGTGGAATCGAAGGGGAAGATTACTTTGAGCGTGACCAAGAGCAAGCTATAGAGAAGGGAGGTGATTGGGGTTTTTGAGAGCATTCTCGATTTTGTCTCTGCAAATGTTTGGAACTGAGACTGCTCTATTCTCGATTTTAGGGGTTTGGAAAGTACCCAACCATATTCTCGATTTCTTGCGTGGCTCCCTGATTTCGGATACCCATTTCCCCCAACTCCGCATCTGAATCCCCTGTACAATGGGTGCTTGCTGTTGCAGTCTCATACCCGCTTCTTCTTCTTGCTGGTGTAAGCAGGGGAATTTGGGGAGTCCCCATCATCGTGGTGATCTTGCAACTGTTGCTGATGTAGTTTCATTGGGGAAGCGGCGGTGAAGCAGAGTAGAACGAGTTGGAGCTAGGGTTTTCCAATTTTGTTTTGTTAAAGTGGGCTAGGGTTGGGTTAGTGGATAGGTTTAGTGGGTTGGGTGTATGATATGGCGGGTTTAGTGACGTGGCGGGTCGGATTTGACCATTTCCGGCCCAAAACGACGCTGACTAGGCACTCTCGTTAGCCACGTCAGCACATAACGGACTTTATTAACGGAGTTGGACGGAGACTAACAGAGAGTGACTAAATGTGACCTGTTTCAGTAATTCGAGTGACTAAAATTGATATTAATTTTTTCTAGTGACTAAACATGTCTCGATTTAGTAATCTTAGTGACCAAATGTGTCTTTAACCCTAGGAAGATTATAGATGTTCATGTTTTGGTAAAATAGAAATAAGGAAAAGTGTACTTGGAAAGGAGACTCAGAACCTTCTTCATTGCTACTTCCCAGGAGTGAATTCCCTGGCCAGATTTACTTACAACCAAAAAAACAATGTTCTGCAACAAATGTTCTGCTGACTGAGGCAACCCAGTAAGTAAAAAGGAAATACAAACTATCTTATACTATTAATAATAATCATGCTATATAAACCGTGCAATCGATTGATTAACAATGACAGAAGATAGGAAAGGAAGAACATTTTGACCATTCCATCCAAGGATCAGGGGCTATGAGAACCATGATGATACTTTTCATAAGTCAAAACCAACCAAAGTGCTTTTCTATCAAACGGATGGGAAGTATTTGTTGAGGTTGAAGGGCAATGAGTAGAACTCTTCACTCCTGGTGTCACTCTTGAACGACTTGAACTTGTCCCACCAGTGCTTCCCTCTGTCTTTCCTGATAGAACTATCTTTCTTGTGCAGTGTGGTGTCCAGGAAGTACGCCACAACGCCCGCAACAAAGGCTTCCGATGAGAATGGAACATTCACAATGTCGTTGAACTGTCGTCAAAAATAAGATAAGAGGAGAACGTTAGGGGTTTTTTTTTTAATATAAGAGCTCACAGCATGACTTAACTCTCCACAAAGTTTCCATGAATGCATTTCATTTACCCATCTAGCTCCAGTGTGAACTGGGCCATAGCCGTTGATTGCAGTGTACTCATTGAAGTATTGTGGCACGGACAAGCCAATGAAGATGGAGAAGCCTAGTATGAACTTGGTCCTGAAGCTGTTGAGATTGCAGAACTGAAGGAAGCTAAGACCTCCAGCACCTGTAAACTCACAATGGAGAGAATCAAAGTCATTAGGGTTATCTCTGTATGAGAGTACTTGAAGGAAGCTAAGACCTCCAAGTCGGAACATTTATCTTGTTTCACAAAATGCTGTACACGTACCGACATAAGCAAAGAAGAGGCAGTACAAAGCGGCTATGATAGGAGCTGGGATTGAAGCAAAGACTGCTCCAAACTTTCCTGCACAATGAAGCAAAGGTCTCCCTTAACAAATGTGATATAGCTTCAATCCAAACAAGAAAGATCAACCGATCCTTAGAAGACATACCAAGGATGGAGAAGAAAATCATGAATCCAGCAGATATCTGGACAACCCTTCGGCTGCCAACTCTAGTTAAGGCTAGAAGACCGGCATTCTCTCTGTACAGACTCGGTCAAATTAATGGAGGTGTAATCATAAATATATGTAGAGTTTTCGACAAACTGGAGGGATATCATAGTCAAGGGCTTACACAGACACAGATGAACCATTCACAGTTCCAAAGAGACCAGAGAACAAAATGGCTACTCCCTGCAACAAAAAAGTGACAAAGCAAGTTGATATCTCATCTTAAATGGCCTGTCTCCATTACTGAAATGCAGCAATGTTTAAGATGTTTTAACTCAATATTCATTTCAAAAGTTTAGAGTAGCTATAAGGACATCGACACTGTTCCGAGATGAATATTAATGGACATGCTCACTTCGGTAGCATACTTAAGTGCAATGGCAGTTCTGACGGAATATTTTCTGAGAAGATAAGGGGCAGGAAAACCAACCAATAGAACAATCCAGCATTTACTTTATGCATTCTGCATTACAGTTCAGTGAGCATCACTCTATTCTGTCCCACCTCTCCCCTAGTCCCTTAAAGGTAGGGCTGGAAGTTTGGTACCGGTATTTGGGATATACCGAATACCGTACCGAATTTGTCTATATTTGGTATTACCGAATACACGTATTATTTTGTGGGATTGGGATTGGGATTGAATTTCAATTGTTATTTGGTATTAGGGATTACGGGATTGGGATCGGTATATACCGAAATACCGATCAATACTGAAATATAAGCTAGTGTGTATTTAATCCTCTCAACTAGACTCTCTCATTCACTACTACGCGACCATCAACCACCAAATTCGTCATTTAATTATTCATAGATCATTATATCACTATTTCACACTAGTATTAGTCGTTTCTCAACCTCAAACTCGTCAAATTAAAGATTATCAATTACAAGAATTTGAGATGTTAGCTCTAGGCAACTCAAGACTATTTGCTTAGTCTCTTTGCCCTAAATTAAACAATAAAATCTAATTTATATATTTAATTATTAATTGTAAAGGTAATTAATTATGTATTCGATAATACCGATTGGGATACCGAGGTACCGATTGGGATACCGAAATTATTTAGGGATTGGGATTGGGATTGATTTTAGGGTGTAATTTGGTATTCGGGATTTCGGTATTTGGTATTGGGATACCGATACCGTACCGATTTCCACCCCTTTAAAAAAGGGAAAGGGGGCCAGGGACAGGGAGGTCATGTCAACTACACCAATGGACACTGGTCTATCACCACTAAGTGAGGAAATTTTGGGAAATTAAAAGGTCCCAAAGATTCCCAGGTAGCAGATACTAAACCCAAGATCCTCCTTCACAGGGGTTCAGATAGAACTTGTTCCAAAATCAGTTGAAGATGCACATCTAATATAATAGTGATTGTGCTACTAACGAATAGAAGTGAATAGTCTGTAAGGACAGTTATTTCACTTACCTGCCAACCAACACCACGACTGAGTACCGAAGGTGGCATGGGAGTTGCACTAGCATACCTTGATACAGCAATGAAGGCACCAGTAGACTGTTTATTCACAAATGGATTATTAGCATAAACTATTTACAAATAAAAAAACAAAATGCTATGATAAAACTCAATGTCTCAACATCAAACATCATGCAGGGTGGAAACTTGTGCACTTCAGTTTAGTTAAACAGAACCGCATAAGGAAACAGGGGAAAAGCAATAACATACCTCTACAAGAGCAACAAAAGAAGCCATCATCATAGCAAAGGCTTCGCCAGCATCAAAAGAGGGTGCTCCCCATTGGAAGGGATAAGGAACTCTTATCCTGCAGACCATCAATAAGAAACAGTTGATGAACATATCCAAAAGAGACTCAACAGACCATGCGTAAGCAAGCTCCAGGAACTGATTAAGATTTGACAATAATCTTGACTGGTCAGAGATCGTTCCATTGTGACAAACCAAACCAGTATGAAACAACTCAGCAAACAAATACAGGTGAAATTGTGCCAGACAGCTCATTCCAACAAATGAACACAAATCCAGCTTCCCCTTCAAATCAGGACATTTATCCTAGGAAGACACACGGAAAGTACAGCATCAAAAACCAAATACTGCAACTAGTTTAGCATGGTCTGCGGACGATATTCACCCCAAAATGCCAAACTTAATAGATCAACCCAAGGAAGAGCACTGGGATTGTGCTAACACCCTTGCTACCATTCAAATTCACTATTATCTTCTAGCAGTACTAATGCAACCTTTGAAAGCTTTTGGACGTAAATTTGTGAGGTAAGTAGTTCTCTTCTGCTACAGAGCGATTTTTGTTGATTAAAGATGCTGCAGAGATGACTGGGCAGTTGCAGACAACGAAAATGGGGACAAAACTTGGACAACACCATGCATGTGATGCAGAAATATTTTGCTTAAACAATTTCAGTTCAATGAAAGGCTGAAAGCTACAGCAGAGAGCAACTTCAAAGTTGAGAAAACTTGCCATGGCGCAGCATCAATCAATCCTGCACGGTCAGTGCGGCAAGTTACTTGTGTCTTTGGTGCTGCACCATTATAAGCTCCGCCAACTGTTAGCAGGTGTGCATATATCCAGACAATTACTATTGCAAATATGACAGCAAACCGATCAAAGACATGTTTCCCTTTCTTTATCACGTGAGGCATATACTGCAAAATTCAAAAAACAATATCAGCCAATTACTTCAACCAACAGAGGCCAAATCAAACTCCAGGGGGGCTAAGATGCAAGGTGACAATTCAACTGAAACAAACCTGTGAAACGAACAGCAATATGACAAGCTCTGGTAGGCCAATCTCAACACATTTGGCAACCTAAGCATTCAACGCAAGAAAATCGCTATCAATATTAAGATCAAATTGCTAAACAATAGGTCTCAGTGCACTAAATGTATCTGTCTGTGCATGTAAACCAACTTACCCCGGGAAAGCCAAGCTCATACAAGCCAAACCCAACGAGGCTAACCAATGGAACAGCAGAAAGTGGACTAAGGAACCTGAGAAAAGGAGCAACTATTAGGACCCACTCAATTTTAACATGAGCTAGCATCCTATTAGGCATCCACTATCACCATCTAAAAACGAACTGCATAGTTCTGCCATTTTACCAAATCAAAATCATAGAGAATTTATACCAAAATTAAAATGTGAAAGGTGACAGCAAGTGATGAACAAACTGAAATCCAATATTGGGAGACAAGCTCGACTTGACAAAGATTCACTTTGATTGTAACTAATCCAGCTTCAAACTAACCTGGTCACATTTCGCCAGAGGCCACTGAATCCCAGAACAATCTGAAGAGTCGAAGCAACAATCATTGCACCTTGGATTGCACGCATAATCCGCTTGAATTTCTGCACAAATGCCAGACATATTGAATTTGAGTCAACGATCTTAAAGAAGAATCGCTGCAAACCATAATCCAGGGGCAACAAGAAGAGAAGGATGAGTGGGAAAACCTCAACAGGGTCTAGATTGTCACTGAACCGCCCCGCAAGGATGATTGAGATTGTAGTTGGGACAAAGGTGTAAGAGCCTCCAATGACAGCAGGCAATCTGGTGCCGAACGTGCTCTGAAGCAATGTGTTCAAGCCAGAAACAAAGAGCAGTGTCTGAATCACTTGTGCCTTCTCTTTCTACAAAACCAAATGCAACTTCAGTTACAATATTATGACAGATAGGGCATAACCAAACAGGTCAATGCTGAATTGAATGCCTTTTCCCCTTTCTCAGGGGCTTACATTTCCACCTCCCATTTGAGGGACAAGGGCAGTTGGGATGAGAACAGTAGTCCCAAGCATCACAAGGTAGTGCTGGAAACCAAGTAGGATAGCCTCGGCTGCATCAAAACCAACCACAAAGTTTCCAATCAGACATTCAAGTTCTTCTTCGTCAATTAAGATAAACGTGCTGGGGAAAAAAGAACAGTTGGTCCTTTCACACGCTACATAGACTTCATTCAATGCACAATAGCAACCCAAACAACGGTTGCTAGCACTTACGCCATATCTATCCGACTGTGCTCCCTAACTAAGCATACAAACGCGGAGAACTCGACGGAAAAAGAGAGACAAAATACCCAGGAGATTAATTAATTTCTAAAGTAGTAGAAGCTCATTTTTTATCACCCGTCGCTTTATTATCTCGTTTCTTCAACTTTTATTAGTCATAGTAAACACCAGAATCTTCAGCACAGGCAGTGTGTGAGAACCCTTTAATCTTTGACGGAAACAGCACAGGCCCTTTCGAAAAGACGAGCATATACCGCAAAAAAGCTCGAAAAAGCTACTCCCTAACTTTTAAGGAGGCAGTAGACACTGGAATATCCAGAAGATAAAAAGGAAAGAAGAACCCAATTCACAGATACTGAAGAAAATCGCCCCAAAACAGACCAGATCCCACACCGACAACACAGTTTGCCAAATTTGGAAAGGAGCAGAAGAAAGTGAAAGGAGTCAAGAAGAGTGAACTCACGCCATGGAGGTGGGCTGGTAATGCAGTAGGAAATGTTGGGTAGCTGCTCTTTAGGTGGGTGTGGCTGTGGCTCATCTGCCTTCGCTCCGCCGCCACCTCCAGCCATAGCTTCAGTCTCTTTCTCTCTCTAGACGGAACTTAAAGCTGCAGAAGGGTAAAACCCTGATTAAAATGAAGGAATGAGCTAGGGGAATGTGAAGGATAAGGAGAAAGCGAAACAAGCACAACAACCCCAAAAATTCTAAGCAGAACCCAGATCCCACATCTGAGAAAAGAGCTCGCTGTAGGGAAAGGGGAAGAGTAAATGGAGTGAGGTGACAAGAAACCAGAAGAAGAGGGAAAGGGGGGAGAAAAGGTTAAAAGAGAGAAAAACAACAAACACCTCCTCTAATGCTCAATAATGGTGTGTGAGGACCCAGTAGCAAAAGTGTGAACAACCCACATGTAGTAGAAGCATCAGCAGTATGAAGGGTAGTATTTAGGCTCAACTGTGAATCTGTATATACCACCAACACCGAATAATTACAGAGGTAGGAGAAGATTGTGGAGAGAGAGAGAGAGATGAAGGACGGGTGGGGCGGGGAAGGAACAAAAGGGGAACAGAGTAATGGCGAGGAGAAAGACAAAAATTGAAAAGAGGGAACCTTTTTAGCAAGTAATCCTGACTGGCTGATAGCAAAAGGAGAACAAGAAGGAAAAACAAATATACTTGAGAAGCGGGGTTTGTTTGCTTTCCACTCCAATCACCTTTTTTTCTAGTTCAATAAACAAGATTATTGTACTAAGAAGAAGTGAGCTCCCTTGCAAGAATTCATTTTTCCATAGAAAGAAGAAAAGAGAGAGGAGCGTCATAATTAGAAAGCGAAAGAGAAAGAAGGAAAGGGGAAGAGCGTTTGTGTGTGGGGGAGGGAGGGAGGGAGGAGAAAGCAAAAGTCAATTGGGCAATGAAAATCAAGCAACATTAGCACTTCATGATTTTGTGTGTTGATTGTATGAATATAAGCCAAAATCCAATTGAGAGTTTCTTAACATGGAAAGGACTAACCACCTCTTTGTATCATTGTCTCTTTTACTTCTTCACTAATTATTGTTATAAGATCTCACACATATTTGATCATCATGTAAGAGGAGAATTAGATAAAGAAGTGTTACAAAATTATATCGGATAATCCAAGTGCACTTTCGCCAATCGGTTAAAAATAAAGATGAAAGCATTGTTTCATGCATGATGGACCCAACAACCCTCACTAATTTGTGTTAGTCCTTGTCAACTCTCGTTTTGTTACCGTGCGCAATGTGTCGCTCCCGAGAAGGTTGTCAAATGTCAACCCAGTCATCCCATAGGTTAACTCATTTGTATCGAGCCGCTCACGGTAAACATTCCAACATTTGACCATAATGGCAATCGCGTGTGATTTCTCATTTACAGAGTCCGTGTAATATCCACACACAAGAAGTACAACCAAGGATTATCGAACCGCACCGTCGACCTAACCGTAAAAACTGTTTATCATCATCAAGCCAATACGATATACACAATTATCAGTACAACTTTCCACATAAAATGTACAAATTATCAGTACAACTCACATTAGCCGATGGCAATATATGGACTCTTATGCTAACTCACATCCCCAAAATAAAGGTTTGGACTTGACGCGTAAAACCGGGTTCATTGCACAACACAGCTCAGACGAGAGAGTCAGCAGAGCCTAGATTTTGACAAACCACCACAATTCCTTCCTTTCCCCTCCTTCTCCAACGCCAAAGATGGCTTCTTGGAAAAATAGGGTCATTTGTTTGTTACTTTGGACTTTGGGAGGGCTAAAAGGGAAGGAAAGGTATGGCCCTCCCATGTGGAGGAGAAAAAGCAGGTTCACAATATTGGACTAACTTGTGGTACTGCCTGTGTAGGGCATATCAGCCCTATATATATTCTATATTCCACCAACAAATGTTCATTTTGATGATCCCTTAATTTTGGCACAGAGATCACAGTCAAATTTCCAATTTCTTTCACTCTTTTATACCAAAATAATAATGATTATAAGATTTTTTTTATCTAAAATCCCTACTTTTTATCATATTGTTCGCTTTAGGTCTATTATGCTCGATTTTGTTTTTGAACGCATCACGATGATTTCTCGGACATCACTCATTTTTGCATTGTTCCACACTGAGCACGTTTAACTTCAAAGTTCTTACAAGAACTAATTCATTTCACTTCAAAATGTGTCTTGTCGATTAATGTTGAATGTCTCTTATGAATTCTAGATCTCTCTGTATTTTTTTCAATATGAAAAATATTGCACTAAAAAAATGAGTTTGCTTTGATCTATAAAATTATATCGATTTTTATATCATTTGGATGGGGGAAGTTGAATTCAATTATACCACAATGGTATATTACCTAACACCATTTTTAGTATCATATTTCCACCATTTTTATTAGCATCTTACCCCTATATTGTATTTTCCTACTATCATATAGAATTACTAACAGTATCTGCTCCAATTATCAATGTTTATTATCACACCAACAAATAAAAACATAAAACAAAGGAATGCACACAACTACTCTTTCATATATGAATGTTTTTTTTTATCCTTTCTCCACATTGTTATCCTATAATAAAATTATAAAAGTCCCACAGTTTATTATGGCTAGACGGTATTTAGGGTATTTATATAATTAAATTAGAATATCTTGGTGTCAAAGTATTTTTGCGTAGCGACGCTAATTAAATATGGAGCGGCGATTCTTCCATCATTTTCCCTTTTGTCTTCTTGTTGTGTCAATCTTTAAAGAATTGAAGGCTTAATTAGTGACCCAATTAGATGTGTTAATCCGCGATAAGGTTAACCTTTTTTAAATGGTTAGATAAGGTTAACGTATATAAAACTTCTTGCCACTTTAGTTTCATGAATCTATTAGCTCATCTCATCATGCTGTCATTTGCAAGTTGCATTGCATGTAGTAGGATACATATTTGATAGCTACTTGTTAATCATTGCCCCGGGTTCATCGAGTTGCTCAATATCTTGAGCACGAAGATGAACTAATATTAGAATTTGGTCGATAGTTGTTATTGTTGGGGTGTAAATATGGCATAGTCCAACCTAAAAGTAAACTAGCTTATAACCCGGTCCGTTAGCCGGGTAGGTTAGTCAATAATTCTTCATTGGATCTCTATTACTTAGCAAGGATAATTAGTGATGACAATTTGAACCTACCATGTGGGTATTACCTGATCTGACCTGTAATAGGGCGGGTATTAGTCGACCCGCAGTAGAATGGGCAGGACATGGTATCAACTTCCAACCCACTTTGCTCCGCCCCCGTCTCATTCTGCTCAACTTGTTAACGTATTAATATATATTTCTCCTATGAGACTGTTTAGGAATGTCGGTTTTGGAATTAACTAAGTATTTCTGTTTTAATCCTTTGAGGCTTCCTTTCTTAAATTTCCATCACTTAGGAAGACAAATTAAACATAACCATTGTTAAAAATATAACTTCTAAGAAGATAATTTTCTAATATCCAAGCGTGATTACTCTTATCGATTATGCACTGCAATACAATTTTTGTTATTCAATTTGGTTGACTTTTTGGTTAATATTGACCCACAATTATTATATTATTGAAAAAGTATTATAACTCACCATATATTTCATTGGTGAGTGTAGCGTGTTCCTAAACGAAGCTTGCAAAGAACTACTTGTTTAATGTGTGGCTGAGGTAAATGGAAATATACTTGAATAGGAGTGTTGTGTGATTGGTTCTATATTCAATCTAGAGAGTTACTCGGTGCAGGCGAGAAAATAAGTGAAAATATGCTTATGTTTTATGTTTACACCAGCAGTGTGATTCTCCTAAAATATGTTACCAAAGAGATCAACAGTCAAGGGGTTTCTTGGATTGAAAGTAATGTGTTGGGCATGTGACTCGGACCTAGCTGTGCAAGGCAGGACGCGCCGACAGAAGGCGCGCACGAGGGTCCAAGGCGCGCATGAAGGCCTAAGGGCGCGCCACTATGCGTGCGCGAGTGGAGAGAACCAACGCGCGAGGATCCAGAGCCCCTCACGAGCTGCGCGAGAGTGAAGTATCAAGGCGCGGAGGCTCAGGCGCGTCGTAAGCCTCGAAGCCATAAGGAGCTCACTTCACACTTCCCGAGGGTCGGCCGCATAGGGATCAGTGACACAGTCGTAGGTACACCCCTGACATGTCCTAGGTAGGGGGATGGCCGAAATCCCCAACGTGTCAGTGGTCACATCAGAGCCTAGGTCCCATCATGTAATCCAACCACTCACCCACCACCATGTAGCCTATAAATATGGCATTTACTCCGGTGGGTGAGGGGATCGCATTTTTCACCACTCTCTCTCTACAATAACAACTTATCTCTCTAATATCCCTTCTCTGGTTCTCTCACAACTCTCTAGTCTGTGACTTCTTGATCAAACCCGTTACTTGCACTTCTTCTTGACCCCAACCCTTACTCGAATCTAACTCCTACACTCAGTTAGGTTCAAACAATTGGCGCCCACCGTGGGGCCAAGAAGAAGCGCAGAAGAAAACCCACCAATGGCAGAACGCAACCACGATCAACCCGACGAAGCAACGCCCATCAAGGCGATGACCGACCCGAGGGCGTTCGCGGAAGCCAGCAACCTCAACGCGGTGCTTATTGAAGAAGAGGAGCCCGAAATGACAGCCAAAGAAATGAGGGAGCTAGTGACAAAGCAAAACAACGTCATAGCCGACATGCAGAAGCAAATGAGCCAGGTCATAGCGCTCATGATGAGCAGGGAAGCCGCGCCAACAGCAGAGGCAACGGCGGTCGCGCCTCAACAAGCCGTGGGAGAAGCGTCCGGAACCGCCCAACCGCCACGACACGCGCCAGCGGAATTCCCTGCGGGAGAAACGCAAGGAGTTGAACTACCAGGGCGGGCGGACCTCAGCTTCTTGGAGCAACACCTGTCTCCGCAATATCGACCTAACCCGCCCAAGAAGGTTCTCCACCAGCCGTTGAGCGCACAAATTATGGCGGAGCACCTAAGTGGAGCGCCACCCATCCTCCCAACGTACAACGGCACGACCGACCCAGAAGACCACGTGAGCACCTTCTGCTTGCGCATGCAACTCCAAACGAACTCGAATGCGGCGCTGTGCAGAACCTTCCCGTCAACCTTTTCGGGAATATGCCTCGACTGGTACAACCGCCTCCCGAATGGAATCATCCGCTCGTTCGAAGAGTTCATACTTCTGTTCACAACAAAGTTCGCGTCCCAGAAGCGGCGCCCCCTCCACCTCAAGGCCCTGATAGATGTCAGGCAAAAAGACGGAGAAAGCTTGAGAGCCTTCTACGCCAGATGGTCCAGGGTAGCAATGGCCGTCCGCGACCTTACCCCCGAAACCGCCGCCCATCACCTCATGGAGGCCACCAACAACATGGAGCTCAAGCGGGCGCTAGCAAAGAGGCCCGTCACGCTGTCAACAGAGTTGGAAATGAAGATCGAAAAGGCAATCACGTTAGAAGAGACCCTGGGGGCGGGATCCGTCAGGCGCTTCGAGCTAGCAAAAACGCCGCGAGAGGAAGTGGCGCGCCGACAACCTCCAACCCCAATCCCGCGAGATCAATTGCTACAGATGCACAGTGGCCCGAAGCGCAACCCTCCCCCCCCCCCACCAGAGCAGGCGCATCGCGGGCGATCGCCAGACAGGCGCCCGTCCAACGCCTACACTCCCCTTAACGACTCCGTGAGGAACGTGTTCCACGTCCTCCGTGAGAAAGGCTACAAGCTCAATTGGCCTGCTCCCTTGAGGTCCCTACCCCACATGCGCGATCCAAAGAAGCATTGTGACTTTCACAGGGCAACGGGGCACCAGACGGAAGAATGTCGAGAGCTACGGTACGAGATAGAGGGCCTCATACGACGGGGCTTACTAACCGAGTTCACTCACGTGAAGAAGGAGCAGGTTGAGGCCTCGCAGCACCCGCCCCCACCCCCACAAGCCGATTACGACGACGACACGGGCGCGTATGTAGTGCGCAAAGAGATCGGGGTGGTAACAGTTGAAGGAGACCGGCCCAAGAAAAAAACCAAGCGCGAGCGCGCAACGGAGTGCGCGGCTGTCGACGCACCGACGAAGTTCAATCTGAGATTTGATGACGCGGAGTTTCCACAAGGAGTCCCGTCAGAAGAGCCGCTCATCGTGACCGCGCTGATTGCCGGCTGCAAGACCCACCGTCTCCTGATAGATGGGGGTAGTGCGGCTGACATCCTCTTCCAGAGCACCATTAACAAAATGGACATCGACCCGCGCCTAATCAGGCGCGTGCAAGGCAACCTGGTCGGGTTCTCCGGCACCAGAGTCCCGGTGATTGGGGTGGTCACCCTCCCAGTGGTAATCGGCGACCAGGAACCGCGTGTCTCCAAGCAAGTGGAATTCACAATCGTCAATTGTGAATCGGCGCACAACGGCATCTTAGGCCGACCTTTCCTTGCGAAGTTCATGGCCCTACCGTCGACGTGCCACCAGAAGCTTAAATTCCAAACACAGAGAGGGGTGGGGGAAGCACGAGGAACGACATGGGAAGACCGCGTTGTGGCGCGTCAAACCAACATAGTCGACACAAGAGCCGAAGAACCCCGACCAGAGTCCATGGACTCCGATTTCGAGGTCGCGCTGGACTCCGCCGAGCCAACTAGGAAGATACGCATCTCCACTCACGTCGCCGGCGACGCGATCGAACCACTCGTGACGTTGCTGAAAGAGTACAAGGAGCTTTTCGCGTGGTGCACAGAGGACATGCCAGGGGTGCCCAGAGAGGTAGCTCAGCACAGCCTCGCAGTCCCAGCCAACGCGGAGCCAAGACAACAAGGGCGGAGGGTCTTCACCGGCGATAAGCTGAAGGCGATAGAAGAAGAGGTGGCGCGCCTCCTAGCTGCCGGATTGATCCGCCCCGTGAAGTATCCAAAGTGGCTGGCAAACGTGGTCCTGGTCAAAAAATCGTCAGGAGCTTGGCGGATGTGCGTCGACTACACCACGATCAACAAAGTATGCCCGGGAGACCCTTATCCCTTGCCGCGCATCGACCAGCTGATCGACGCCACTGCCGACCATGAGACATTGTCTTTCCTAGACATGTTCTCAGGATACCACCAAATCCCGATGTCCGTGGAAGACGAAGAAAAAACGGCGCTCATGACACCGTTCGGGAACTTTTGCTTCGTAGGGATGCCGTTCGGATTGAAGAATGCGGGCGCGACATACCAGAGAATGATTGACACTGTTTTCTCGCGACAGATCGGGCGAAACATCGAGGCGTATGTGGACGACCTCATCGTCAAAACGAAGGCGGGGAAGTCACACCTGGAGGACCTGCGCGAGACTTTCGAAGCCCTCCGCAAGCACAGCCTCCGCCTCAACCCACTCAAGTGTGTTTTTGGAGCGGAAGCGGGAAAATTTCTCGGGTTCATGATAACCAAGCGCGGCATAGAGGTCGACCCGAAGCAAATCACCGCGGTCCAACAACTACGGGCGCCTCGGAACGCGTTAGAAATCCAATCTCTGAATGGCAAGATAGCGGCACTGGGGAGATTCATACCAAGGTCCGCCGACAAATGTGCGCCCTTCTTTCAGACACTCAAGAACGGGACCCGCTTCACATGGTCGACAGAGTGCGAAGCAGCATTCCAAGAACTAAAGGCGTATCTTGTATCCCCCCTGTACTGACGGCCCCCAAGCTTAATGAAAAACTTTTCTTGTATCTCGCTGTGTCAACCAGGGCCGTGAGTGCAGTGCTAATATCTCGAAGAGATGGCAAAACCGAGCAACCAGTGTATTACACCTCGCGCACTCTCATCAGCGCGGAAACAAGATATTCCTCGATTGAGAAGGCCGCCTTGGCACTAGTTAGCGCCTCACAGAAGCTACGCCCGTACTTCCAGGCGCACCAAATCACCGTCCTGACAAACCTCCCACTAAAAAAGATTCTGACTTCGATGGAGGTGTCGGGCCGCATGGTCAAGTGGGCGGTTGAGCTGTCAGAATACGACATTCAATACGCGCCAAGGCCAGCAATAAAAGCTCAAATCTTAGCGGACTTCATCGCCGAAGGGGTAACCCTCGAAACAACGCCGGAGGGCGTTTGGGAAGTCTACGTCGATGGAGCGGCAAGCAAACATGGCGCCGGAGCAGGGGTGGTGGTGCGCACACCTGCCGGTGCGGTGCACGAAATCGCAATAAGGTTCAGGGCGTTGAAGACAAACAACGCCGCGGAGTATGAGGCCATCTTGGCAGGGATGACGGCCGCGCACGACCTGGGAGCAAGAACGATACGGATACTATCCGATTCTGGCCTGGCGGTCAACCAACTGAATGGTGCGTTCGACGCCAAGGAAGACACATTGGCGCACTACATGGAGCGCGTCAAGCTGAGAGCCACAACATTCGACGCAGTAACATATGCGCAGATACCCAGGGAGGAGAATGCGCACGCTGACGCATTATCCAAGTTGGCAACGGCTACAGACTTCGAATCCACGCGCCTTGTGTCCGTCCAAAAAGAAGAAAAAGATACCTTTTCCGAGGCAGCAGTCAATACAACCCAGCTCATGTCAAACGAGGACTGGAGACACCCAATCATGAAGTACCTCCAGGAGGGAACAGTACCAGAAGACCCCAAGCAGGCTTGGACTCTAAGGCAAAAGGCGGCCCGTTGCACACTTATCGAGGGAGAATTATACCGGAAGTCATACTCGGGCGTCTACCTCAAATGCATCGGGCAAGAAGAGGCGTGCGACTTAGTGCGTGAACTACACGAGGGGCTGTGCGCAATGCACGCTGGACCACGCAGCATGGAGCGCACCATCCTCTTGCATGGATACTACTGGCCGCGAATCAAGAAGGATACGAAGAGCTATGCGGACCAGTGCCACAAATGCCAAGTCAATGCGCGCCAACATCACCTGCCGGCCACCGAGCTTCAGGGCAACTTGAGCCCATGGCCCTTCGCGCAGTGGGGTGTCGATCTCTTGGGCCCCTTCCCAACGGCAAAAGGGAAGCGCAAGTACATAATTGTGGCGGTAGACTACTTCACCAAGTGGATCGAAGCCGAGGCGCTGGCGTCCATAACGGCGCAACAGGTAACGCGTTTCCTGCGCAACAACATCTTGTCGCGCTTTGGGGTCCCAAATGCACTCATTTTTGATCATGGAAAGCAATTCGATTGCGCGGAGGTAATAGACTTCTGCGACGAGATAGGAACCATTGCAAGATTCGCGTCGGTGGCTTACCCTCAAGCAAACGGCCAAGCAGAATCCTCCAATAAAGCGATCTTGCACGGCCTCCACACCCGCCTGAATGAGGCCAAGGGCAATTGGGCAGACGAGCTCAACACGGTGCTATGGGCACACCGCACTACACACAAGGTGGCAACGGGCGAAACCCCGTTCGCCCTCACGTACGGCACCGACGCGGTAATCCCCATCGAGACGACAACACCGACCTATCGGATCACTGGGTACAATGAAGAAACGAACGACGAAGCGCGCCTATTAGAACTCGAGTTGTCACAAGAAAGGCGCGAGTTGGCAGCCATCAGGCTAGCCGCGATGAAGGAACAGGTAGCCAAGTACCACAACGCAAAGCTGGTCCCACACAAGTTAATCCTTGGCGACCAAGTACTACGACGGAACTTCCGCCCCGACCCCAGGCACGGGAAGCTCGCCTCGACATGGGAAGGTCCTTACTTAATCCGCGAAGTAGTCGGCGCCAACACATTCAAACTCAGCGAGTTGGGGGGCAACAAGATTCCAAGAACATGGAACGCGCAGAATCTAAGGAAATACCACTGTGCAGATTAGCGTGTACCACGTTCACAATAGCGCATTAGCGCAATAAATAAAAGGACATGGTTCAAAAGAACAAAACTTAGCAATAGTCAAGCACTATCTGCGCCCACTCAGTTCGAAAGAACAAAAAAAAAATTAGCAATAGTCCAGCACTATCTGCGCTCGGTTCCACGAAACAAAACTTAGCAATAGTCCAGCACTATTTGCGCCCACTCAGTTCGAAAGAACAAAAAATTAGCAATAGTCCAGCACTATCTGCGCTCGGTTCCACGGAACAAAACTTAGCAATAGTCCAGCACTATTTGCGCCCACTCAGTTCGAAAGAACAAAAAATTAGCAATAGTCCAGCACTATCTGCGCTCGGTTCCACGGAACAAAACTTAGCAATAGTCCAGCACTATCTGCGCCCACTCAGTTCGAAAAAACAAAAAATTAGCAATAGTCCAGCACTATCTGCGCTCAGTTCCATGGAACAAAACTTAGCAATAGTCCAGCACTATTCGCGCTCAACTCCGTTAAGATAGTCCAGCACTATTCGCGCCACGGTGTTAGTAATGGTCTAGTGCCACTAGCGCCCAGGAAGTTCACCAAAATCGAAGGATGTATAACGACAGTGAAGGAGCGAAGGCGAAAAACAAACGAGAAAATGCATTTGGATTACTTGACAAGGGGGAACAAGGAAAAGCAACATCTACGCGCATAGCGCCAGCAAAAGCAAATAAACAAAGAGGAACAATTAAACAAAGAGGAACAATTGACAAGCGCGCCAACCCACTACTCTTGCCCTCCTTCATCAGTCTGGGAGCGCGCTATGACGGCCTGCCCATCATCCCTGGTGCCACCGGAGCCCTCTTTGCCCGCGTCCTCCTCATCCGCGCTCTCTCCCTCCTCCTCCTCGTCATCCTCCGACTCCGACTCGGACAAGGACTTGTTCTGACTTATCCACCCCTTGACGTGCTCGACCATCGCGCGGGTATCCCAACTGATGCCGGGGTTCTCAGGTCGGACCTTCTTCCCAACCGCGATCACAGCCTTCGTCATGGCGTCCGCCATAATCCTCCCGAAAGGCTGGGACGACTTATATTGGCCAATCGCCGCGACCCGAGCCTCACGCACCGCCTCAGCCTTCGCCACATTGTGGAGTTGGACCAAGTCATTCTTCTCCTTTTGGAAGTCCTCGCGGGCCTCCTTCAGCTTTCCTTCAAAATCCTCCGCCAACTTCTTCTTCTCCTCAGCGAACTGAGTTTGCAGCTGCGCCCTAATGGTGTCGCGCTCCTCAGTCCGGACGCGCTCCTTGGCAGCCTCCACAGCAGCCTCAAGCCGGCTTTGCCATACGCCCAGCTCAGTCAGGGCCTTGTTGGCCTCGTGGGTGGCCTTTTCCGCACGGCTCTCCGCGCCGGCGAGCTTCCCTTCCAGCTGCACGATCCGAGACTCGTCCGTCTTCAGCCTCGCGCGCGTGGAAGCGCGATCCTGCTGGGCGCGGTAAGTCGCCAGCAAACCCTGCACAAACGGCACTTTACAACTTTAGAAAAAAAAAAAGGGAGGAGGAAAAGAAAGAGGAGGAAAAGAAAACAAAAGAATCGTGAGCGGGAACAGAATAGCCTTACCGCCCAATGGATCTGAGCCAGGTCCACAAGAGGATCCGACTTCTCGAATCGGGGTGGGATGCTGAGTACAGGCCCAACTGCCCGCAAAGCAGCCTGCGCGGTCTGACTATTACACGCCGCGCCGGTGTGCAGCCGCACGTCACGGTAATAGTCAACCCCGGGGACGCCCCCCAACATGTCAGTCAGCTTCCGTTGACCAGCGGCCCCAGAGGCCCCAGAGCTGCTGGGAGCTACCACCCCTTCTGGACGCGGGGAGTTGCCCACCCGCTCCTCGGGATCGACGATGACCAGAGGATGCTGGCGCGCCTCTTGCATGCGCGCCTCCGACACGGTAACGACCCGCGCCTCTGGCTCCACGACCCGCGCAACCTTCTTCGGGTTCCCATCAGCCGGCTCCCTCTCCGACGCCGACTCCTTCCTCTTCCCGCCACTCGCGGGAGCACTGCTGGGCTGCCCCCGGTCCTTCTTTTTGGCACTGGCAGCTGGCGCGTTACTACTCTGCGCCCCATCTTTCTGCTTCTTCTTCCCCTTACGAGAGGCTCGGGGCGCCTTGGCAACGTTGTCCACCGACATCATGCTCGCGAGGTCGGCGAAATTGACACCTGCACCAAAATATCGTAAGAAACCGGTTAAATGTGACAGAATGCAAAGGGAAAGGAAAACAACTAACCATCAGCGAAAAGCTCTTGCAAAATGGCCTCGCGAACTCCGCGCGTATAAAGGTTCATCTTCTGATCCAAACACGCTTGATATTCGCGATCAAGCCCGTCATACGCGCCAACGCGCGACTCAAACTTCTGGGTACTACCCTTCTTCCACACAGTGGGCTCATCCACGTACTCACTAGCCCACTCCCCCGCCACTGGCTTAACATAGAAGAAGCGCTCAAACCACGTCTTCTTTAGCTTGGGGGAGCCGTAGACGAATCCATCAGGCCTGTTATCGCGCCGCTTGATGGACAAGCAATCACTCGTCTTGCTGGGCTCCTTGATCTTGTAAAACTTGCGGAACAGCCCGTACGTGGGCTGGATGTTAAGCCGCTTACAAGCAAGGCGCAAGCACGAGACGTGCATTATGATCGACGGAGAGAGGCGCCCGACCGAGCAGTTGAGCCGCCTGTATAGGGCACACAGCAGCGGGTCGATGGGGAATTTGAAACCCATCACCCAATACTCGCTGTATACCCCGAACCACCCTGGGGGGCAGTTACCAACTGTGCTCCTAACAGACGGCACCGCGTACTCCCAGTGCGGAGGCAAACCCAACCCGCGCACGATTTCTTCAACGTCCTCGCGCGAGTAGATTGAAGAATGGTCGGGTCCCCGCAACAAGTTGTCATGTGGAGCCGGCTGGTCGCCCCACATTTCCGCCCAATCAAGGACGGTGTAGACAGCGCCCATGCAACGAGGACCAAGGCGACTCATCGCCTCAGTTACGCGCACCACGTTGACGGGCTCGGCGATTATCGGCGCCGACTCCGTATCAGAACCCTCGCGCTCGGCCGCGCTAGCAGTACCAGCACCCTCCGCGATTGCAGACATCCCACCGTGACCGCGCCTGATTATTAGAACGCCTTGGGGCCGCGTACTAGGCCCCTCGCCCCCGGACACCACTGCATCTTCATCGGCCTCCGTCTCTCTGAGGTCGAAATCAGGATCGGAGTCGACTCTGGTTGACGGCGTCGACGGAACTCCGCCGTCACCGGAACCACCGCCATCCTCGCCGCCGGAATTCGCCAATTCCAGCGACGGGTCAGAAGAAATACGGGAAAGTGGGGAAATATTACCTTCTTCGTCTTGTACGATCTCAACCTCGCCGACGTTGGTGTTGATGTTGTCCATGACAGCAGAAAAAAGACAATAGGCAAGACACAATTGGGGGTTTAAGATTGTAAAAGAAGGAGAGGAATCTCGGCGATAAACCAGAGCACGAGAGAGGAGGAGCTGAGCTCAGATGTGAAGAATGAGGCAGAATGAATCCCACTCCCCAAACGGCCCGATACTTATAGTTATTAGAGGGAAGGCGAAGGGTTAAAGTAACCTCGAAAATCCCAACAGTCAGACGTTTCGAATTTCAAAATTCGCCCGCCCAAACGAACCAACCAGGTAAGGACACGTGGACACCTATCCCAAGTGGGTACTAGCCGCTGACGTAACTAGTTACGCACAACGCCTGGGGGGCATGGCACACCCGCGGGGAAAAGAAAAAATGTCTCGCGAAGATCGCGAAGAAAGGGGAAAAATCTCGGAAAGATCGCACACACTATTCAGAATCTCGGACCTTGAAAAATCTCGGAAAGATCGCACACACTATTCAGAATCTCGGACCCCAAGATCCGCGCTCCATCAGGCAACTACAACAGAGCCTCTCGCGCAAGCCACGGAACACGCGAGGAACAATCGCAACTGCGATAATCACGCTCGATCAATTACCGCGCCGTCGACGATTCGAACCTCACAAGGACCGAGCGCACGATCCCCCAGAGATCGCGCGCTATCAGGCAACCACGACAGAGCATCTCGCGCGGCTACGGAATGGCAAGGCGCACGCGAAGAATCCCGGGAACAGCGCCCAGGCCCGAGTCAATCAAGCGAAGACCTAAACAGAGGGCGCTCTCAGAACACCCTCTGATGGGGGGCAATTGTTGGGCATGTGACTCGGACCTAGCTGTGCAAGGCAGGACGCGCCGACAGAAGGCGCGCACGAGGGTCCAAGGCGCGCATGAAGGCCTAAGGGCGCGCCACTATGCGTGCGCGAGTGGAGAGAACCAACGCGCGAGGATCCAGAGCCCCTCACGAGCTGCGCGAGAGTGAAGTATCAAGGCGCGGAGGCTCAGGCGCGTCGTAAGCCTCGAAGCCATAAGGAGCTCACTTCACACTTCCCGAGGGTCGGCCGCATAGGGATCAGTGACACAGTCGTAGGTACACCCCTGACATGTCCTAGGTAGGGGGATGGCCGAAATCCCCAACGTGTCAGTGGTCACATCAGAGCCTAGGTCCCATCATGTAATCCAACCACTCACCCACCACCATGTAGCCTATAAATATGGCATTTACTCCGGTGGGTGAGGGGATCGCATTTTTCACCACTCTCTCTCTACAATAACAACTTATCTCTCTAATATCCCTTCTCTGGTTCTCTCACAACTCTCTAGTCTGTGACTTCTTGATCAAACCCGTTACTTGCACTTCTTCTTGACCCCAACCCTTACTCGAATCTAACTCCTACACTCAGTTAGGTTCAAACATAATGCAAATGCAGCCATACAACTGTTCAACTTAATTCTCATATATCTATATAGCAACAAAAGATGACAAAATAGATTAACCTGGAATAGAGCATCCGAGGAGGTACCCACGTTGCTCTCCAATTTCTTTATCTGTAGCAAATCCCTTTAAGATAAAGCCAGACATTGAACGATTGTATTCGGGTGATCAAATAAAGGTTCTATGAGGTTTGGATGGTGATATTCAGTGCAATATTAGTTAATCTAGATGCGATATAGGAATGAAAAGATGTTGGGAGTACGCTGCTAAAAAATTTCCTTGTCAATTGCATTGTTAAATCACTGTGTCGGTTTGGATGAAGTTTGTGATCACAAAGAAGTGTCAATAGGAGGTTTCATTATGCATTCAGTTCCATTAGTTGCTCATTGACTCTGGTTCTGAGTTTCCTCCCTGAAAATAATTTATCACAAATAGGTATAAATGGTAGATTTCATTATGCATTCATTTTCATCGGTAGGTTATAGAAAGAACAAACAAACTGAGATGTATATGCGAAGAGAGAAATAAACCTTATAGACAGGGCAAAGCCACACTCCCCTAGCTTATTGGATTCAAAGAAGTTGTTTGTGTCAGAGTAGGAGAGCTGAGCTACGAATAGTAAAGCTTGCAATGAACCTTGCTGCTATGTGAAGTAAAAAATTGAAATATAGCTCTGATAATAACAACAAATAAAAGAGTGTGTTCAGAGGAGCGTGACCACAAGAAAAGAGCACTCAAAATGCATCAAGCATATAATAAAACCAATACAATACGACACCAGAAGAGGCCTGGAGATTCCAACTACCAACTGCCTGCGAAGTAAGGAAGCAGCAAGCTTGGCGATTCCTTTCACAATTGAATACGCGAGCACTGTGATCCAGTTCAATGTTGACACAAAATGCACGACCCAATTCAGATTCAAAACCCAACCTGCGTATGAACTTCCTAGCAAACTCAAATTGGAAGTTAAAAACCCCTCAACTTGAGAATCAATCATTGTCATGGAGACCCACATCCAGGCAATAGAACTAACCTATGAGCAGACAATTTCAACACAAATCAAATTGGAAATGGAAAACCAACCCAAATTGTGCATCAATTGCTTTTTTTTGCCACAACCATGGGCAAATCAAAACGAACCTGATGCTATCTCCCTCGGGAAAGATTGTCTTCTCGACACCGAACAAACATCAGAATCGAACACCTTTTGGTTCCTCACAAAGATTTACTTCTCAACACTGAAATCGGAAGAAACATATGGAAGATGATAAAGTTCGGAGACAAATAAGCACAACTACGCTAAGAAACAGAACATTTACAAAGAATCTCAAACAATACGCATTCAACTCTAACCTACATACTCCAAGTATTTTAAGCATATCTCGCTCTTTAGATCAGGCGTTTTCTTAGCATGATCTCACATTAGCAAGGTGTCATGCTTTCAGCATATACCCCACCATTCTTCAACACATGATACCAAACAGTTCCCACATAACAAACCACAGTTAAGAACATTTCATCAGGTATGTAATACAAGTTCTTCGCTAGATAAAACCCCAGTTCCAACATCAAGTTCCAAACTTTGGCAGCAGATTATATAGTGTAAGACCAATATATAACCTCTTTACCCAGCAACTCAAGAGGAATTGTAAGGATGAGTTCCTTTTAAACACATTTTGCCAATTGAACACTTCAGTGGGCGGTGGATCACTGGCTACCAAGTAAACCACTACACTTAGTCATCTAATATTGATTCAACAAAAGGAATCATATCCAGGGCATGATCAGTGGATTCCAACTGGTGGGTGTAATTCAAAATTCAAACTCAAAACCGAATAGATCCTCTTCGGTCAACAAAATTCAACTCCTAGTCAAACACCGAACTAAAACAAACACGTCTCCAGACCAGAACAGAGGACAACTAAACTCGAAATTCTTTACTGCAGTGACCCAGATCAAAATAGGTACGTCGGAATTGGGAAATAAAGCAAGGGATCGATCAAGCGGCAAACCGAAATTGCAGAGCAAGAAAGGGTTTTTTTTTTTTTGCAGAGAGGAGCGGAGAAATAGAGAGATGGGTGGGAAAAGGAAGTTACTTGGAGAGTGCGAGTGAGGAATTCGACGCCAATGGTGGACTTGGACCCCAAGTAGAACTCAGCTGCGAGTGAAGCGAGAGAGTAGGTTGGATTTGCCGACGCCGCCGTGTATGGAGTCGACGACGGCAGCCTTAACAATGGAGGAGAGGAAATAGCAGAATCGCACACAGTGTAGGGGCGAGTGGATGATGACGGTAAAAGAACTTGGGGTTTCTTCACATCTCTGGAACGACTTTTCTTTTCCTGGGCTTAGACAATCAGTGGGCCCATTCAACGTCTCCAAAGGAGCTGTCACGGCCTTACTCTTGGTCGTGCGGCCCTAACTCTCAATTCCGTTAGAGAAGCTAGGCAGCCTTCTCACAAGCTCTCAAACTCACTCAACTCACAAGAACAAGACACAAGAAGATGGGAGAAACTCTATAGTTGTATTGCTCACAAAAATGATGGATGAGTTACAAGTGAGGGAGATGGCTCCTTATATAGGCCTCTCCTCATACAAGGCATCAATGCCCCTCATAATGTCCCTCTACTACATCAATACACCCCATAAAGTCCCCCCATAATGCACCCTAATAATGCTACCCATAATGTAGCCCATAAGTGCACCATTAAGCTCTCATTTAGGTGGAGAATCCTAGGAGCATCTCTATGCTACTAGTCTTCCATACATGCCACATGTGCAGCCGCCTTGTTGTCACCTTGTTGGCGCCATGTCATCGGCCACATGTGACATCCTCCCCCACCTATGCTCGCGACGCCCTCGTCGCGTCCTTGCTACGAAATGCCTCCATCGACCTCGAGCAGCCTCTCTCGACTCTTGAGCCTCGTTGGTGACATTCTCCTCCACTCAATCCACGACGCCCTCGTCGTGGCTCTTTGGCAGATGCCTCCCTTGCCTTAGCTTCATTGCTTGCAAGGTCTCGTTGCACCTTCCTCCAAACCAAGGATGGCCCTGGCTCGCTCTCGAGCCTTGTGCTCCCATGATGTTGCGCACTCCTCCGCGGTCTTCTCCGTCGCGTCTTCGAGTGTCCCGCCTTCTCGATCATGGAGGCCTTTCCTTGCTTCTCTTGGCAAGTCGAAGATGATCCATCCTCGTCTCTCATGGCTCCACGATGTTGTGCACTCCTCTTTCTCGTCCTTCTCCAACGAGTCTTCGAGTGAGCCGCTGCCTCCACCATCGTTGCCACTTCTCGCTGCTCTTGCCTTGCCAAACACCTCTTGTTTGACTCGAGTTGCTCTCTCGTCATGGGAACCGATCTTGCTCCGCCATTGATGCAGAATCTATTGGCGTATGGGATCGGGAAAGCTTTTTCCCGCACCATGAACTCCATGCCGATGATGACCTGATAATCATCCAACGACACCACCTCAAAGTCCGCCACCCCGGTCCATCCTCCTAGCTTGAGTGGCACCTGGCGCGCTACTCCATGAGTTCTTGTGGCCCTCGAGTTGGTAGCCTTCATCCACCCTCTTTGCTTCTTCTCATACGTGATGCCCAGCCTCCGCGCTTCATCTACGTCGAGAAGGTTGCAACTTGCCCCGGTATCAACCAAGGCTTTTGTCTTCCTTTGGTTGAGCTTTGCCTCTACAAAGCATTGACCGTGTTGCTCAGGATGGGGAGGCTCTTCCGTCCGCTTGATGGCGCTCAATCTCTTCATGCAGCCAATCTTCGCGACATGGGGCTCCACTCTTGGAGTTGCCTCCGCTTCCTCTTCCGAGCTCGAGCACTCTGCTAGTACGGCCTTCATTGCCGACAACTTGTGCTTTCTTGGGCAATCTCTCACACGATGCGGACCATCACAAAGGAAGCAAGTAAGTGGTTTCTCAACCTTATGACTACCTCCTTGGTCCAGTCTACCACGCCTTCGTGTGTCTCTGTCATAGTCGCGTCCACCTCCATTGCCTCCGAACTCCACACGTTCCTCCGGCTCGTGGTACTTGACTAGGGACTCGGCAATCGCCATTGCCTCCGCAGCAGCCGCCTCCTTCACTAGCTCAATGGCATCGTTCATGGCGGTGGAGATGGTGTTTTTGATGAGGGCCATGAGCTCATCTCGAAGCCCTTCATTGCCAACCTCCAAACTCGTCACTCTAGCCGCCACACTTTGAACATCGCCTTGGATTTGGGTGAAGTTAGCTCCCAAATCCTCCATGACGGTGACATCTTCGGAAAGCTTCACCTCCATCCTCGAGACTCGCCTCTCTAGAGACTTGAGAGGATCACGAGTGCTCGACGTACCTTTTGACCTTCCGCCCGGAGTGGGATCTCTTCCCCGTGGCTTCTCCGCATCGTCATGGACTTCTGATCCAGCCATCTTTGGTGAGGTTCTCGCTCTTTCTTATCTTCCTTCTTGGGGAGTGAGGACACCGGTTCTTCTTTCAGAACCAGGCTCTGATACCAACTGTCACGGCCTTACTCTTGGTCGTGCGGCCCTAACTCTCAATTCCGTTAGAGAAGCTAGGCAGCCTTCTCACAAGCTCTCAAACTCACTCAACTCACAAGAACAAGACACAAGAAGATGGGAGAAACTCTATAGTTGTATTGCTCACAAAAATGATGGATGAGTTACAAGTGAGGGAGATGGCTCCTTATATAGGCCTCTCCTCATACAAGGCATCAATGCCCCTCATAATGTCCCTCTACTACATCAATACACCCCATAAAGTCCCCCCATAATGCACCCTAATAATGCTACCCATAATGTAGCCCATAAGTGCACCATTAAGCTCTCATTTAGGTGGAGAATCCTAGGAGCATCTCTATGCTACTAGTCTTCCATACATGCCACATGTGCAGCCGCCTTGTTGTCACCTTGTTGGCGCCATGTCATCGGCCACATGTGACATCCTCCCCCACCTATGCTCGCGACGCCCTCGTCGCGTCCTTGCTACGAAATGCCTCCATCGACCTCGAGCAGCCTCTCTCGACTCTTGAGCCTCGTTGGTGACATTCTCCTCCACTCAATCCACGACGCCCTCGTCGTGGCTCTTTGGCAGATGCCTCCCTTGCCTTAGCTTCATTGCTTGCAAGGTCTCGTTGCACCTTCCTCCAAACCAAGGATGGCCCTGGCTCGCTCTCGAGCCTTGTGCTCCCATGATGTTGCGCACTCCTCCGCGGTCTTCTCCGTCGCGTCTTCGAGTGTCCCGCCTTCTCGATCATGGAGGCCTTTCCTTGCTTCTCTTGGCAAGTCGAAGATGATCCATCCTCGTCTCTCATGGCTCCACGATGTTGTGCACTCCTCTTTCTCGTCCTTCTCCAACGAGTCTTCGAGTGAGCCGCTGCCTCCACCATCGTTGCCACTTCTCGCTGCTCTTGCCTTGCCAAACACCTCTTGTTTGACTCGAGTTGCTCTCTCGTCATGGGAACCGATCTTGCTCCGCCATTGATGCAGAATCTATTGGCGTATGGGATCGGGAAAGCTTTTTCCCGCACCATGAACTCCATGCCGATGATGACCTGATAATCATCCAACGACACCACCTCAAAGTCCGCCACCCCGGTCCATCCTCCTAGCTTGAGTGGCACCTGGCGCGCTACTCCATGAGTTCTTGTGGCCCTCGAGTTGGTAGCCTTCATCCACCCTCTTTGCTTCTTCTCATACGTGATGCCCAGCCTCCGCGCTTCATCTACGTCGAGAAGGTTGCAACTTGCCCCGGTATCAACCAAGGCTTTTGTCTTCCTTTGGTTGAGCTTTGCCTCTACAAAGCATTGACCGTGTTGCTCAGGATGGGGAGGCTCTTCCGTCCGCTTGATGGCGCTCAATCTCTTCATGCAGCCAATCTTCGCGACATGGGGCTCCACTCTTGGAGTTGCCTCCGCTTCCTCTTCCGAGCTCGAGCACTCTGCTAGTACGGCCTTCATTGCCGACAACTTGTGCTTTCTTGGGCAATCTCTCACACGATGCGGACCATCACAAAGGAAGCAAGTAAGTGGTTTCTCAACCTTATGACTACCTCCTTGGTCCAGTCTACCACGCCTTCGTGTGTCTCTGTCATAGTCGCGTCCACCTCCATTGCCTCCGAACTCCACACGTTCCTCCGGCTCGTGGTACTTGACTAGGGACTCGGCAATCGCCATTGCCTCCGCAGCAGCCGCCTCCTTCACTAGCTCAATGGCATCGTTCATGGCGGTGGAGATGGTGTTTTTGATGAGGGCCATGAGCTCATCTCGAAGCCCTTCATTGCCAACCTCCAAACTCGTCACTCTAGCCGCCACACTTTGAACATCGCCTTGGATTTGGGTGAAGTTAGCTCCCAAATCCTCCATGACGGTGACATCTTCGGAAAGCTTCACCTCCATCCTCGAGACTCGCCTCTCTAGAGACTTGAGAGGATCACGAGTGCTCGACGTACCTTTTGACCTTCCGCCCGGAGTGGGATCTCTTCCCCGTGGCTTCTCCGCATCGTCATGGACTTCTGATCCAGCCATCTTTGGTGAGGTTCTCGCTCTTTCTTATCTTCCTTCTTGGGGAGTGAGGACACCGGTTCTTCTTTCAGAACCAGGCTCTGATACCAACTGTCACGGCCTTACTCTTGGTCGTGCGGCCCTAACTCTCAATTCCGTTAGAGAAGCTAGGCAGCCTTCTCACAAGCTCTCAAACTCACTCAACTCACAAGAACAAGACACAAGAAGATGGGAGAAACTCTATAGTTGTATTGCTCACAAAAATGATGGATGAGTTACAAGTGAGGGAGATGGCTCCTTATATAGGCCTCTCCTCATACAAGGCATCAATGCCCCTCATAATGTCCCTCTACTACATCAATACACCCCATAAAGTCCCCCCATAATGCACCCTAATAATGCTACCCATAATGTAGCCCATAAGTGCACCATTAAGCTCTCATTTAGGTGGAGAATCCTAGGAGCATCTCTATGCTACTAGTCTTCCATACATGCCACATGTGCAGCCGCCTTGTTGTCACCTTGTTGGCGCCATGTCATCGGCCACATGTGACATCCTCCCCCACCTATGCTCGCGACGCCCTCGTCGCGTCCTTGCTACGAAATGCCTCCATCGACCTCGAGCAGCCTCTCTCGACTCTTGAGCCTCGTTGGTGACAGAGCCCATTGCAATTTTCTGTTTCCAAAAGTACCCCTCCGTAAAACGCTCTGGAGGCAGGATTTTTGAAATGGGGATTCAGTTTTCCCCTTCAGCGTATTATAATTAGAGTAGATATGGTCTGCAAGACACATATGGACCCAAGCCCACAAAGCACTACAAGGCCCAACTGAAGCCCAATAAAATATCACAAGGTTTTACCTATAAATATGCTCCTATGTCTTTCAAGTAGGAGACCTCTTCTTCTCCTCTACTCATTTTGACATATCACTTATCTCTCTACAATCTCTCTCTACCTAAGATCTCCTTATTTCTTTATCATTGTACTAATGTTGATCGTCGGAGTGTAGATAATGGGGGCCATCCCCGCCCTTTCACAGACCCGGCGTCCCTCTTGTTTCTTGGCAGAAACAATTGGCGCGCCAGAAAAGGGGTCAGCGCCTGAGTTTGCAAGAAATTAGGAGAATGAGTATGTCAAGGAAATAGGGAAATATGCGTTGATGGGCGGAGACAGATCGTGGTGAAGAAGGATCCAGGCGCCTCAAAATGGGTAGAAGAGGGTGGGATTTGGCGTCACATGGTGGAGGCGCAACCTTCACAAAGAAAGAAGAAGGCAGCCATAAGGATTGGGAAAAAGATAGTAGGCGCCCATAATTTTGGGAGGTCCGGACTGTATGCAGTTGAAATGGGCCCAAGCGCTTGGTTCAAGCAAACTTTAAAGTGGCGTGAGCGATCAAACGTTAGAAGGCCCAACATGCGCTCTGATTGAACCAGGCGCCTCAAGCCCAAGAAGCCCAGTACACGCTCATCATTCAATCGACCTCAAGCCCAAGAAGCACAATGGCACTTCAAATATTAAAAATTGCAAAGGGGAGGATTGAACCAGGTGCCTCACCAACACAAGTTCAAAGCCTAGACCAACAGGCTAGCTAGCAAGTTTACGCTTATTAAAGAATGTTTTCTGTATACCATCTATGCGTCCAGTATATCACATTCAAAAAATTGCCAGCAAAGAGATTGGAATTGACTCTTTGCCGATAGAAGTCAAGCGCCTACACTATCATGCTACAACTCTGAGCATATCAATATCATGTGCCTAGCAAGTGTCGGGTTCAGGTTAGGCTTCTACACACTAAAACCAAGCTAAGTACTCCTTTTCTTTGTGATATTTAATTTATTTTTGCATAATATTGCTTTCATCGAAATACTTTTCGTCCCCAATTATGGCGCCCATGTGTGAATGCTCTTCGCGCTTGAAAATTGCACATATGGTTGGAAATACTCTCCGCGCCCAAATCTAGCGCCCGTAATATTCGAAATATCTCAGAGGGAGATGTAAAGCGCCCGAAATACTTGAAAGGTCTCCAAGCGAGATGCAAGGCGCCCATAATACCTAAAGCGCCCGAAATACTTGAAAGGTCTCCAAGAGAGATGTAAAAGCGCCCATAATACCTAAGCACCCGAAATACTTGAAAGGTCTCCAAGGGAGATGCAAAGCACCCGAAATACTTGATAGGTCTCCAAGTGAGATGCAAAGCGCCCGAAATACTTGAAAGGTCTCCAAGGGAGATGCAAAGCACCCGAAATACTTGAAAGGTCTCCAAGCGAGATGCAAGGCGCCCATAATACCTAAAGTGCCCGAAATACTTGAAAGGTCTCCAAGAGAGATGTAAAAGCGCCCATAATACCTAAAGCGCCCGAAATACTTGAAAGGTCTCCAAGGGAGATGCAAAGCACCCGAAATACTTGAAAGGTCTCCAAGCGAGATGCAAGGCACCCATAATACCTAAAGCGCCCGAAATACTTGAAAGGTCTCCAAGAGAGATGTAAAAGCGCCCATAATACCTAAAGCGCCCGAAATACTTGTAAGGTCTCCAAGGGAGATGCAAAGCACCCGAAATACTTGAAAGGTCTCCAAGTGAGATGCAAAGCGCCCATAATATCTAAAGCGCCCGAAATACTTGAAAGGTCTCCAAGGTAGATGCAAAGCGCCCGAAATACTTGAAAGGTCTCCAAGTGAGATGCAAAGCGCCCATAATACCTAAAGCGCCCGAAATACTTGAAAGGTCTCCAAGAGAGATGTAAAAGCGCTCATAATACCTAAAGCGCCCGAATTACTTGAAAGGTCTCCAAGGGAGATGCAAAGCACCCAAAATACTTGAAAGGTCTCCAAGTGAGCTGCAAAGCGCCCATAATACCTAAAGCTCCCGAAATACTTGAAAGGTCTCTAAGGGAGATGCAAAGCACCCGAAATACTTGAAAGGTCTCCAAGTGAGATGCAAAGAGCCCATAATACCTAAAGCGCCTGAAATACTTGAAAGGTCTCCAAGGGAGATGCAAAGCACCCGAAATACTCAATAGGTCTCCAAGTGAGATGCAAAGAGCCCATAATACCTAAAACGCCCGAAATACTTGAAAGGTCTCCAAGGGAGATGCAAAGCACCCGAAATACTTGAAAGGTCTCCAAGCGAGATGCAAAGCGCCCATAATACCTAAAGCACACGAAATACTTGAAAGTTCTCCAAGGGAGATGCAAAGCACCCGAAATACGTGAAAGGTCTCCAAGGGGTATTTAAAGCGCACGTAATACCCAAAGCACCCGAAGTACTTAAAAGCGCCCATGATACTTGCAAGTTCTCTATGGGAATGTAAGGTGTTCATAGTACCCAACAGGGGTTCAAGGGAGAAGCGAGGCGCTCGCAATATCTCAGAAAACTCATAGCAAAGTGTTAGGCACCCGCAACACCAAAGTCAATAAAGACGTTATAATAGAGGCGCATAAAGGAAGCACTTCGAGGTTAAGGCGCTTCCTTTCTAGCCTCCAATAATACATCTCAAGGAATAAGCTAAGTGTTTTCTGTCTCTACTCGAGTTATATTCCTAGTTATTGTATGAACCAAATTTTGTTGCATTCTTTAGTATATTTGTGATCATTATTCTGTGTAATTGATATGGTAACGGGGGACATGAATTGGGGGACAAACACCAAATGATCTTACGTAAAACTTGACAAGTCAGAGGATTTTAGTTAGCCGTCCAGTGCATCACTGGGCGCCTAACTAGGGGACAGTTGGGGGTAACATGTGCGTGCGCATTCGGGATTTTTTCTAAGGCAAACAAATCTTTAATTATGTGCCGAAAAATGTCATAGCCTTGTTAGGCATCATATGTGCAATAAATAGTTTTATCTCATTGCTTGAGTTATATCCCTAACCATGTTATGAGTCGCATTATGTTACATTGTTCTTTCTCACCATGATTCTTGCTCCGGGGTCTTAAGCTATTATGATCATGGGGGACATGGATCAACCAGCAGACTAAAAAGAGGCACATGCACGTCATATGCCAGATGTAGAGGCTAAACAAGTTTGACAACATGAAGCCTTCTAGTTAGGCATCCAGTGTACCACTGAATACCTAACTGGGGGACAATTGTAGGGGGGGTGTAAATATGGCATAGCCCAGCCTAATAGTCAATATGGTCTGCAAGGCACATATGGACCCAAGCCCACAAAGCACCAACAAAATATCACAAGGTTTTACCTATAAATATGCTACTAGGTCTTTCAAGTAAGAGACCTCTTCTTCTCCTCTACCCATTTTGACATATCACTTATCTCTCTACAATCTTTCTCTACCTAAGATCTCCTTATTTCTCTATCATTGTACTAATGTTGATCGTCGGAGTGTAGATAATGGGAGCCATCCCCGCCCTTTCACAGACCCGGCGCCCCTCTTGTTTCTTGGCAGAAACAGTTATATTATAATCTCGTAGTGACTTGAACAAAAAAGACGAGGAAAATATAATTCGTTATCCGAACCTTATAATTGTGATTTAGTTGATTCACTATGCCAATAACACACGCCCTATGATTATTCGGATGTCACTAATTTATCAAATACTCAATTACGACTGGAAACTTTCATATTAATACCAACTTCAGGTTTGATGCCTAATTATCAGTAGTTTGTCACCTCTCGCTCCTCAAAGCCATTTTTCTGGTTCCAACTTTCATGTGCAATTGGCTCGCTGAAACCTATTATGTGGGTGTTTTGGATAATGAAATTAAAATGTGAAACTTGGGTTCGAATTCTTATATATGTGGGATCTGGAAGAAAAAAATATATAGCAACTGAAAAAGATACGGATGCTCTGGGGATTAACTAATTTTCACATAATATCGGAAGTTGAACTCAAATATCCATTTTCGTAGGTTAATTTCTGTATTATTTTATACAACTAAATACAAAAAAAAAATTAAATAATATGCATGTAATATTTAGACCCAAATCCTTCGTCCAAACACCCAATTATGGCCTTGAATACCATGACACCTTATCCTAATTTGCTCATAATCTCGTCAAAGAAAAAGAAAAAACGGATGTCATTACTCATTATACACTGAGAAGGACATCTGCCACAATATTCCAATAACCTAAAACTCAGGTCACCCACTCACAAAAACCTGTAGTTTGATACGTGAAATGAGACATCTGTCCTTCATATTTATATATTTCAACTCTACATTGCATCCAAATGAGGTCATTATGATAGTTAAGCATATATGATTTCTTAATACTGGCATTAAAATTTGTCTTTCCCTGGGATTCCTTGGAATAATTCATAGACCTGAAATTGATACTCAGCTAGCCAGACACATGCATGACATGAACACCGACAATCAATCTAGGTACATATGAATACTTGATTAATCAATTAACACCAAACTTTCTTTTCTTATTAGGGTTATGAAATAAGAGGACGCCCTCTTATTGGGCTTTAACCAGGACAACCCAAATAATGATAATAAATTGGTTGGGCCTTGGGGGAGGTTTTGGGCTTTAGGTTATCATTCTTGGCACCGTCGTGAGTCATGTGGTTCAGTCATTTTAACAAACTCGGTGCACCGTCGTGAGTTCAACGACATCAAACGATTTCGTGGGTCAAACGACATAATGAGGTCAAAACAACGGTGTTGTTACTTATGAAAGCGACATTGTGAAGCCGCATTGCTTGCTCTCCTCGTGGAGTCATGGTGCAATGTGGATTTGACTCGCGTGGTGGTGTCGCACTCATGGTTTGGAGCCACGATGCAAATTACTGAGCTCGCGATTCCTTGAGATTGGTTCAATTGCTTCGTAGATATGGATGATGGATTTGGGTACTATCATGGATTTAAGAAAAACCCATTGTTTGCTTGCATTTCTTTTGGAGACCAAATTTGTGGAGCCCACAGATTTTAAGGGTCCAAATTCGTGGACCCCACGGACTTGTAAATTCCACATATTGATGTGGGATTTGTAACATGCCATAAATCTATGATGGGATATTACCCATATACCCTCATGAACTTTTAAAATTCCAAGGTTGCCCTCACATTTACCTATTGTATATTATAAATAAATAATTAATTAACAACAAAGAAATAATATAAATATTCGATTAATGTGCAAACATGAGTTAGAATTTTTTATACCATTTCTTGTGTTCTAGTTTCCTTTGACCTTTTCATAGAACTTGTAATTTTTTGTTCCTCGGATCTAATACATGTTTTTATATGTTACTTTTGAAAAGGAGGACAACGAATTGGTAACCGACATATGTTACAATTAAAGTTAAACGAGATTTGCTCGTTTTATTATTATTATTGTCCTTGTGGCAACATTATACTTATTCGTACGTATTGTACTTGTTTTGTCTACATATCATAAACATGACAAACAAATAGAAAAAGATAGTATGGTAATTGTGGACTTTAAGATCTAAATCCCAAACCCTTAAATCCATGATAAAAAATCTCAACAAACAAAGGATTGTTACAAATCCATAATGTCTCAAATCCTTGATAAATCCTTGGGTTTTTAAATTACAAAACCCTCATTTTTAAATCCATGAAGCAAACGACCCCTTAGTTTTCTTGTTTGTGGGATTCACGTGAACCAGGAATGACAATGAGATAGGTCGGCACATATATCTTAATACTCATACCAGCCTAGTGGTAGGTTGGGTAATTTATCATGAGACATGATTCAGGGCAGGTAGACCCCTATGGATATGTAATTTAAAAGAAATTTTAAATTTTGTATATTAAAAAATTAAGAAACAAACTATAACATGATATATGTAATTAAAATATTAGAGAAATTGAGGTTCTCACCTATTTATAACTTATTTTAGTTAAAATATGAGGTAATAAAATTAAAATAACAAGTCATTTGAGTAAAACTATATGTAACTTTGGCAAAAAAATTGATCAAGAACAGTCGGGTCAGGTCAAGTTGAGAAGAGTACTCATACTCGCATCATCTACGTACCCATCTCAAAACTGATTAAACAGGTCGAGTAAAATGGATCAAATCAAAATTGAGAATGTAACGAAGAAATTTCACTTGACAATTGCAAAGGGTTTCCACTTTCCAGTAACTACCTGAGCCCTGAGGTGAAGACCGCATAAAGGAGAACAACCAATCAACCACAGCAATTTTGTATTAATTTCTTGTTTCCTCTATAAATCCCAGTTACAGAGCTCTTTTTTCATGAAAGATTCTCCATAGTTGATCGCATGTTTGTTTGAACATAAGCGAACATCTAAGTGGGTGATTTGATAAAATATAAAATATATGTTTTCAACTTTCCATTGAGAGGTTTTTCATGTCATTTTGAGCATAATTGATCCCTCAATTGTTTTATTTTGGTCTAGGATTTTTTTGTATTTAATATGGACATGTTTTAGGCAAGAAATGCGAGGTTTAGGAAATTTCGAACAAAGTGAGACAACAAGTGTAGGGAGAAGGTGAGGAAGGTCATGATGACATGAAAATGCTATTGTTAGCTGTAAAAACGCAGAAAACAAAAAATAACAAGAAAAGAAGGGGTTCCAGTCCCTGTTGGCTCAGGTCTACAAAGGCAAATATTTTCCTAATGGGTCTTTTCTAGAGGCTTCGGCTCGTTCTCGATCCTCCTGGGGCTGGCAGAGCATCTTATATGGTAGGCAATTGTTGGTGAAAGGATTGAGATGGCAAATTGGGAATGGCCAATCGGCGTCTCTTCTGCACTCTAACTGGATCCCTCTGCTTCGGACTGATCCCCCTAATTTTAACCCTCGGGTTTTGCCAGAGGGTGGGGATCCTCCGGTTGCGGAGGTCATAAGTCCAGGTGGGGGGTGTTGGGATGTGGAAAAGTTGCGCCAGTGGTTTGACCCGATGACTTGTAGGGCCATCCAGGCTATCCCCTTACCTCGGCATATGTTGAGGATAGGCTGATATGGCATGCGACTGAGGATGGAGTCTTCACGGTGAAATCAGCCTATCACTTGGCCGTTGATGCTGATAGGAGACGTGGAGGGTGGCGTTCCTCGGTTGGGTGGATGGATAAGCCCTCCTGGATTCGGTTATGGGACGCGAATATTCCTCCTAAGCTGAAAGTTTTTGTCTGGCAAATCTTCAATCGCATCTTGCCTACTACGGAGGCTCTTATTGAGAAAAAGGTTCCAGTCCTTCCCCGATGTCCGGTTTGCTGGGCTAGTCCTGAAACTATGGAACATCTATTTTTGGACTGTCCGGTGGCTCGGGGCCTGTGGGATTACTCTGGGCTGGCATACTTAGGGGAGGGGCTCCCTCGCCACACTTTCCCCTTATTTCTGAAACGTTTACTGGCTTTGATCCATCAGCCTCATCTGGTTATGGCAGTGGTTGCTGTGCTTTGGCGGATTTGGAGGTCGCGGAATTGGGTTGTCTTCGAAGGAAAGCAGTTTGGGTTCGCGCCCTTGATGCGCCAGTTTCAGCAGCAGTATGAGGAGTGGATACGCCTGCCGCTCGATAAAGGCCCAGTGAGGGTTGCCCATTATGCGGTGGCTTCGGGGAGGTCTCCTCGGAGTCCTGCTGGGGGAACCAGGGTGGTGTGTAGGTGGGATGGGGCGGTTCGGAAGGGGGCGCATTCGGCAGGTGGCCTAGTGATATAATCAAAGTGGCGCAGGGTCAAGCTTCTCGATCCAAACAGAATCGGATATGATGGAAATCGATCGGACAGTATTCACCCGTGAATAAGGGCAATCGATATATGAATCGATCGGACAGATTCAACTCGGAATAAAGGGCAATCGATATGGGTAGCTCGCCACAACCAGGATGATTACCTAGCTGATAAGAGTCGCTCTAGCACTCTGGAGATTCTCGACAGAGTAATTAGGGCAAATTCCGCGTAGGAACTCGGCTTTAGCCTCTGAAATTCAATAATAATCGTCTAAGGGTAAAACCAACGTGTTCAGCCCTTTAAATAGGCAAAATACAACCCAAATCCGACTCCAACATGGAAAAACAATCATAAACCGACTTTAAAACAAGGAAACTCGGAAACAGCCCAGCAAACCCGTTAAGCCCAACCCGTTAAGCCTGGACCCGTTAAGCAAACCCGTTAAGGCTGGACCCGTTAAGCAAACCCGTTAAGGATGCTTCTTGCAATCTGCCTTCTCTTCAGCACTTCCTCCTTCTTCCTCCACTCGAATCATCATATATGGCTTCCCTCGAAATAGCTCCACATCCATGGCTCCAAAGTAGCTATTCAAATATGCCGCAAGCTTCTCCTTCAACGTCCTTGCCTTAGCACGTGTGACTGGCCCATTGATGTCCTCATCAACCCCTCCTTCTTTAAAAGGAATTGCCCTCAAATCCGAATTGCCATCCAAATAAGGTGCAAGGTCAGAAACATTAAACGTTGCACTTACTCTATACTCTCCCGGCAAGTCGATCTTCTAGGCATTGCTTCCAATCTTCGAAACCACCTGGAAAGGACCATCACATCTGGGCATTAACTTCGATTTCCTCTGCTGGGGAAACCTCTCCTTCCTCAAATGCACCCACACCCAGTCGCCAACTTCAAAGTGCCTCGGTTTCCTGTTTTTGTTCACATTGCGCATGATCTGCTCCGTCCTTCTCTCAATGTTCAATCTCGCCTTCTCATGTAAACTCTTCACGAACTCAGCTTTCTGGGCTCCATCGAGATTGACCTGCTCATTCAAAGGTAATGGTATCAAATCCAATGGAGTGAGTGGATTGAAACCATACACGAGCTCAAACGGAGTGAACTTCGTCGTCGAGTGCACCATCCTGTTGTAAGCAAACTCTACATGGGGAAGGCAGTCCTCCCAAACCTTGATGTTGCTCTTGATCACAGCTCGAAGCATCTGGGATAATGTTCGATTGACCACCTCTGTTTGCCCATCGGTTTGAGGGTGACATGTAGTAGAGAACAACAGCTTCGTCCCCAGTTTGCTCCACAACGTCTTCCAGAAGAAACTCAGAAACTTAGTATCTCGATCGGATACTATGGAACGCGGCATCCCATGCAATCGCACCACTTCCCTGAAAAACAAATCAGCCACGTTAACCGCATCGTCAGTCTTATGGCATGGGATAAAGTGTGCCATCTTCGAGAATCGATCCACCACCACGAAAATCGAATCTCTTCCCTTCCTTGTCCGCGGCAAACCAAGCACAAAATCCATAGAGATATCGATCCATGGAGCATATGGAATCGGTAGCGGTGTGTACAATCCAGATGATTGCACCTTCGACTTGGCCTGCTTGCACTCCACACACCTCGCACACAGATTCTCCACGTCTCCCTTCATGTGCGGCCAATAGAAGTGCTCTTGTAGACAACTCAGCGTCTTGTCTACACCGAAATGTGCCATTAAGCCTCCTCCATGAGCCTCTTTCAACAACAACTCTCGAAGTGATGATCGAGGAATACACAACTGGTTAGCTCGAAACAAGTAGCCATCACTTCGATAGAACTTCCCATCGCCATGCTGCTCACAAGCTCTATAGATCTCCCCAAAGTCAGCATCATCAGAATAGAGCTCCTTGATATGCTCGAAACCCAAATACTTCACCCCCATTGTCGTGATCAACGAATGTCTTCGAGATAGGGCATCAGCAACTACATTTTCTTTGCCCTGCTTGTACTTGATCACATATGGAAAGGACTCAATGAACTCAACCCATCGAGCATGTCTCTTGTTCAGCTTGTGTTGAGCTTTCAAATACTTCAACGACTCGTGATCAGTGTGAATCACGAACTCCTTCGGCCAAAGATAGTGCTGCCATGTCTCTAAGGCTCGAACTAGAGCATAAAGCTCCTTGTCGTACGTCAGATAGTTGAGGGCAGCCCCACTCAACTTCTCGCTGAAGTAAGCAATCGGCTTCTTCTCTTGCATCAACACTGCTCCAATTCCCAAACCAGAAGCATCACACTCCATCTCGAATGTCTTATTGAAATCCGGCAACATCAGAATAGGTGAATGCGTGAGCTTGTGCTTGAGCAGCTCGAATGCTCTGGTCTGCTCCTCTCCCCAATAGAACTTCACGTCCTTCTTGATGATGGATGTCAATGGTGCGGCAATGGTGCTGAAGTTGGGCACAAATCGACGATAAAATCCAGCAAGCCCATGAAAGCTCCGCACCTCATTCACGTTGGTTGGAATAGGCCAATCGCGAATTGCTTTCACCTTCTCTTCATCCACCTTGACTCCATCTGCACTCACCACAAAACCAAGAAAAATAACACTAGAAGTGCAAAACGAGCACTTCTTGAGGTTAGCATACAATTTCTCCTTTCTCAACATCGCCAACACCTCTCTCAAGTGATTGAGATGATCCTCCATGCACTTTGAGTAGATCAGAATGTCGTCAAAGTATACGACCACGAACTTGCCAATGAATGGCCTCAAAACATGGTTCATCAGCCTCATGAAAGTGCTAGGAGCATTGGTTAAACCAAAGGGCATCACCATCCATTCGTATAGACCCTGCTTGGTCTTAAACGCAGTCTTCCACTCGTCTCCCTCCTTCATACGAATTTGGTGGTAACCTGATCTCAAATCAATCTTGGAAAACACCGTAGAGCCATGTAATTCATCAAGCATATCATCTAATCGTGGAATTGGATGACGATACTTAACTGTAATTTGATTGATGGCTCGGCAGTCTACACACATCCGCCAGGTGTGATCCTTCTTTGGCACGAGAATCACCGGAACTGCACACGGGATCAAACTTTCTCGAACATGCCCCTTCTCCATGAGCTCGTCAATCTGCCTTTGCAGCTCTTTGGTCTCTTCCGGGTTAGCTCGATATGCTGCCTTGTTTGGAATTTGAGCTCCCGGCATGAAATCAATTTGGTGCTCAATTCCTCGAATAGGAGGCAGCCCCTTCGGTGCTTCCTCTGGAAACACATCCTCGAACTCATCCAACACCACTCTTGCTTCGGCTGGAACTTCTTGGACTAGCTCTTGATTGAGCAGCACGTCCCTGTACATGAGCACAATCAAAGGTTCTCGTGCACAGGCAGCTTGCTTCAAATCTCCATTGCGTGCTAGCATCACTGCCTTCGAATCCACAATTCCAGCTCCCTCTTCTCCTTTCTTGGCCGAGGCATTACTTGCCTTTTCTTGCTCTCGACGTTGCTGCATTTGGAGTTGATCTCGATATACTTCACTTGGAGACAGAGGCTTCAACACGAACTTCTTTCCTCCATGTTGCAACTTGTACTTATTTGTCACTCCATCATGTTGTGCTTGTCGATCAAATTGCCATGGCCTGCCAAAAAGCACATGTGCAGCTTGCATAGGCACTATATCACACAAAATCTCATCTTTGTAATCTCCAATCTCGAACTTCATTAGTGCCTGTTTTGTGACTTTGATGGATCCGTGATCGTTAAGCCATTGCAGCGTGTATGGCTTTGGATGCTTCAACGTAGGCAGTCCTAGCCTCTTCACCGCACACGCACTCACAACGTTCGTGCAACTTCCTCCATCGATCACTAGAGACAGCAACTTCCCATCAACTACACATCTCGTATGGAAGATATTTTCTCTCTGTTCACTCTCCTCCTTAGGCTGCACAGACAATACTCTCTGTGCTACAAACAAGCTGCCTGGAGGTGGTTCCATTTCCATAGACTCATCGACATCAGAATCGGTGGTCTCCTCCTCTTCCTCCGATACATACTCACCATTATCAAGCAAGATCAGGGTCTTCTTATTGGCACACTGGCTTGCAATGTGTCCTCTTCCATGGCATTTGAAACAACGAATTTCCCCCGACGATCCACCTTGCTTCATAACTGGATTTGCACCATCAGCCCTTGCCGCGGGTCTAGGAGCTTCTTTCATGGGCAGTTGAGGCTTAGGGTTGGTTGCAACTCCTTGGCTCGAACGTGTGGAATTCATGGAGGGTTGAAACCTCCTATTTCGAAGCTGTCGTTCCACTTTACTTGCCATATCCACCAAATCTTCAAGTTCAAGGAACGGTTGTATCTCCACCACGTTCTTGATCTCTCGATTGAGACCATACAAAAAACGAGCTATGGTAGCCTCGCGGTCCTCTCTCACATCGGCACGTATCATCAACACTTCCAACTCCTTGTGATAATCTTCAACGCTTTTAGTTCCTTGCCGGAGAAGCTGGAGGTTTTGATACATATCTCGCAAATGGGAACTCGGTACAAACCGATCCCTCATAATTCCTTTCATCTCATCCCACTTCTCAATAGGACGCTGTCTGTTTCTCCTTCGTTTCGTTCCCAACTGATCCCACCAAACAAGTGCATAATCCGAGAACTCTAGGGCAGCCAATGTCACTTTCTTCTTCTCGAAGTAGTTATGACAATCAAACACTAGTTCCATCTTTCGCTCCCAATCCAAATAAGCATCAGGGTTCGTGGTACCGCGAAAAGGTGGAATCGTGACCTTGAGGTTTCGCAAATCATCATCCTCCTCAAAGCCCTCTTCTTCCTCGTCATTAAACTCCTCTTCATGATGTTGCTGCCGCCCTCTCCTTTCAGCTCGAGGCATTCCAAGGCGTCTATGCTGGCGCATATGACGCTGTACTTCGTGAACCAAGGGTGGAGGAGCTCGGTTTTCCCTTCCCCTGTCTTCTTGTCGAGGTCTAGGGTTAGGGTTTGCATCGACCACAACCGGCTGCTGGAGCCTTGTCTCGACAGCCTCCATCCTCGTGGTTTGCTCGGCAAGCCTTGCGGTTTGCTCTTCTTGAGCCCGAGCAATGTTCTCCAATTGATTTCTGATCGCTTCGAGTGCTGCTTCCATGTTTGCAATGCAAGAAAACTCCAAGAACACAAGAACTCGCACAACCTGCTTCTTGCCTCGCAAGAAACACCAAGAACTCCCAAGAACAAACAACCTCCTGTCTTGCGGCTCAAGAACACACCAAGACCTTCAAGAACTCGCACAAAACCACCAAGAACACAAACAAGAACGCACAAGACCTTCAAAAAAACTTCAAGAACACGCCACTGATTTGAACCGGGCTCTGATACCACTTGATATAATCAAAGTGGCGCAGGGTCAAGCTTCTCGAACCAAACAGAACCGGATAGGATAGAAATCGATCGGACAGTACTCACCCGTGAATAAGGGCAATTGATATATGAATCGATCGGACAGATTCAACTCGGAATAAAGGGCAATCGATATGGGTAGCTCGCCACAACCAGGGTGATTACCTAGCTGATAAGAGTCGCTCTAGCACTCTGGAGATTCTCGACAGAGTAATTAGGGCAAATTCCACGTAGGAACTCGGCTTTAGCCTCTGAAATTCAATAATAATCGTCTAAGGGTAAAACCAACGTGTTCAGCCCTTTAAATAGGCAAAATACAACCCAAATCCGACTCCAACATGGAAAAACAATCATAAACCGACTTTAAAACAAGGAAACTCGGAAACAGCCCAGCAAACCCGTTAAGCCCAACCCGTTAAGCCTGGACCCGTTAAGCAAACCCGTTAAGGCTGGACCCGTTAAGCAAACCCGTTAAGGATGCTTCTTGCAATCTGCCTTCTCTTCAGCACTTCCTCCTTCTTCCTCCACTCGAATCATCATATATGGCTTCCCTCGAAATAGCTCCACATCCATGGCTCCAAAGTAGCTATTCAAATATGCCGCAAGCTTCTCCTTCAACGTCCTTGCCTTAGCACGTGTGACTGGCCCATTGATGTCCTCATCACCTAGTTCTCTTTACTCCTATGATGGATGTTTGGATGGCCAAAGGGGTTTATTTTCCCAGGCTGGATGATCCGATGGTGGTGGAATTACTGGCCCTTCGGGAAGCTGTTTCGTGGTGTAGGACGCTCGGGCTTTCAGAAGTGCAGTTCGAAGGTGATGCCAAGGTTATTATTGATAAAATCAATCGTGGGGATGCGAGAGATAGCCGGGTTGGTGCTGTGCTGGAGGAGCTTCGTCAATATTTTCACAGCACTTCAGGATTTAGTGTTCGATTTGTAGGTCGGAGTAGTAATCGGGTAGCCCATATGGTGGCTCGTAAAGCCCTTTCTTTGTACCCGACTATGAGTCGTTCTTTTGATTTCCGTTCCTGGGTCTTGTCCAGGATGTAATTATCTATCTTTTGGATCAATATATGATTATCTTTTGTCAAAAAAAAAACAAGAAAAGAAGGGGTTCAAAGGAACTTAGAGAATCCACCTAAAAAATAGGTTGTTTGGATGGATCAATATAGAAATGATACAATTTGATCACTTGACTCATTTTATAAACAAGGCAATTAAAACGAGTTAATTCGAATTACTTGTTACTACATCAGACAATTGAAATTGACTCAAAGTGGATCAATTCAAAATACCTCAGCCAAATTGATCCATCCAAATTTTTTGTTGGCAAACGAGTCAATTTGGTACAATTACGTCAAATTGATCCATTACAATTCTTCATCCAAATGACCCAAAAAAAAAGCCTTTGATTCCTGGAGGATAGAGAGTGAGGGATAAAACTTAGAGAGAAGGAGAGCTTATTCAAAATTCCAAACTTGAACAAAGTTAGTTTTTCTTTTTGGCAAAACACACTTTCATAGTCACAACATTTATGTTTGTGACAAATATAACCATAATTTTCGAAATACACGAAATAGCCATAATTTTGATAGTTGTTTGACAAATTTAGTCATTCCGTTACAAACTTTAACGGTGTTAGAGATTTTATTAATTAGGTTAACGATACGCCGACTAGCATACCAATTGACGCACACATCAGTAATAACTCAGCTTCACTTGACACGTAGATGCCACCTCATAATTTACTTTTAAAATATTTTAGGTAAAATACACTTCAATAGCCACAACTTTCGCTTTTGTGACAATTATAACCATAACTTTTGAAATACTAAAAATAACCAGAATTTTGATGGGATTTTTACAAATCTAGCCATTTTCGCTACAAACTTTCGAAATATACAAAACAGTCGCGACCTTGTCCTCATTTCTTCTCAGGGATTTGTTTGAGAGGGATTGCAACGAATCAGGCCAATTAATAGCGACGAATCGAGCTTCACCGAAAACAAGAACAACTGCACCCGCAACAGTTTCGGGGAATTGGAGGGGAAAATACACTACGAGCCGCGACATCCTTCCTTCTCGACCCATCGTTCTATGTAGCCACCGGAGATACTGTCTCCTGTTTCACCGACGCCGCCGATGCCTTATTCTTTGTGACCGTCATCAGCTTCTCCCAACAGCCTTCTTGCCCTCTTTCTTGTCTTTTTTTGTGACTCCACCAAGAGTTCGAGGCCTTCTCCTACAATCTAGAGATTGAGGATCTGAATCGGCAATTTGGAAAATAAAGCCTCCTTCTCCAGTCATATTGTTAACTTGACACCGTTAAAGGGATGAATGCAAGCGGATTTTTTAAGTACTTCGAAAGTTGTGGCTACAACTATCACTAATGTGAAAGTTGTGGCTTAATTGTCACAAACGTGAAAGTTGTGGCTATGAAAGTGTATTTTGCTTTTTTTGTTAATCCACGTGGATCACCAACTCATAATTTCCATAAGTCCATTCATATTGTTAAGTGACACCGTTAAAAGGGATGGACGGAAGTGGGTATTTTGTGTATTTCGAAAGTTGTGGCTATAACCGTTACAAACGTGAAAGTCATGGCTATGAAAGTGTGTTTTGTTTTGTTTTTTGTTTTTGTTTTTAACAATTGAACAAAGTTAATTGAAGTGATAATTTTGTTACGACTTAATAGACCTACCGCCTACGTGACCATTATGCTACGTTTTGAAATTTGGTGCCGATTTGGTAACATTTGAGATAGTTCAGTGACTACTTGAGTAATTACCCCAGGATAGATACCGACGTTGAGCCTCCTAAATTTCGCTAGTGCCCACCAATGGAAAATTGATTAAGTCCCATAAGTCCCGGATTAAGAAATTTGAGAAATGGCGTCCACCAGCGTGTCAAGGCCCCAAATCCTCTCCCTTTACCGCTCAATCCTCCGGACAGCTCGCCAGTTCACCGACTACAACATCCGCCAGTACTCCAGGCGCCGGGCGGTCGATGGATTCCGGCAGAACGGGGGTTTAACTGACCCGTCTTCAATCTCCGCTGCATTCTCCGACGGGGAATCTCAGCTCCAAGTCGTCAAGAGACAGGCCGTCGTGTACTCGCTCTACGCGCCCGAAGTCAGGAGCGTTATGGAGACCTACTTAGCAGGCAAGCGATCATGAAGAAGAGTTCCATTGTACTTGTGTTCCTTTCTCTCAATTTCCACCCAAGCAGTAAGATTTTAGTTTTTGTAATCTTCTTTTTTTCCCCATTATCATCTCAAATTTCTGATAGGATTTGGACTTGCTTTGTATCATAAGGTGATCTGGGTTTAAACTTTCACCCCGTTTGTTCTTCATTTTTTGCGCCTTCAGAGTTCATTCAGGCTTTGCTAGAGCAAAGCAAGAATAACTACAGATGTATGATTAGTTAGCCTAATCCAGTAGAGAATACACAGCAGGGCCGATTTTAAGCGTATGGTTTAGTTGTTGCATAGTTAATTTGGAAATGTTTCTGTTTCTAGTGTATTCTAGCTGTATATTGTAGTTTCATGAAAGATCTTTGAGGGGGGTGTTACTATGTTAGCAGATTTGCCTGTGAATTTCCATGTTTTGTGGTATGGTTGGTATCTTCTACTTTTGGTGGGAGGAGATCAGATAATTGAGCTACTAGGTACTTGTCTTTATGTCATTGTGATGGTGTAGGCTGAATAGGAATCTCTCGTTCTTTTTATGCCAATCATGCTCTTAGAGTCCAGTTTCTCTCCTTGATTCCGACCTCAACCAAGTGTTTAGTTCTTGTGTGGTCTTTCAGCTGCTTCCCCAGGTTGATGTTTCTGGATATTCTAAGGACCGTCTTGACCGTTTAATGGCAGGTAGCTGGTGAGGTAATTGATTTAGGGACAATATCAAACCGTTTCAGGTTCGTAGCGTTTGATTGCTCTCGGTTGTTTCTGATGATGAATCTGGAAATACCTGCCTAAATTCTCCCTTTTGATTCTCTTGGTCACTCCTTTTCCTTCCTCTCTTGGTGTCATACAATCCTCTACTTTTTTCTCGCTGCCATCTTGCGCTTCTTATGAATTTCCATTAAGTGGAAGGATTTGCATCGTCATTCAACTAGTCAATTCATGAATCAGAGGCTTCAATGCTGGAGGATGAGAGCTTTTGTAGATGGGTTTGCTGTTATCATAGGATTGATAGTATTTGAAGGCGGATTTGTAAGGCTGTGCATGGATGGGACATTGTGAAGTGGAATTGGGATTGGTTCACGTGGTACATTGCATAACTGGTGATTTGGTTCTAGCTCTTGATTTTTCTTGTGTTCTTCGATTTCTAGTTCGTTTTGCTACTTCGACTCGTTTGATTTCTTGTCTTCCGGAAACAGGGTAAAGTACTAAAGTCGTCCACGTTGGCTTTTGATTTTCATTATAACGTTGATAGGTATTTAGGTAGTTGAAAATGAGATCTGGGCTATGAGCCCATGACTACGAATGTTTCACATTTGTATGAATAGTGGCTAGATAAATCTTGATACATGGTGTTAGCAAGGGGGACGTTGGATGTCTTCTTTAATGAATAGCAAGGAGAACCCTCTTTTACTGCTGCGAGATCTGAACCTTCTACACCCGTTGCTAGTCCTGCAATGCCTGTGTTTCGCCGTCCAAAGTCCCCTGACTAGGAGGCAGTTGGAAAGCTTCTGATTCTGAACTGCGGTTGAAATGTTTGGATGATCTACACAAAGCTATGGTATGTCCTGAACAAGCTTTTAACTCAATAGTCAATACCAGTAGCTTTAATCTCAGAACCTGTGATTTCCAGCTCCAGAGTGCTTTCCCAAGTAGGTCTTGGCTCCTTATCCTCAATTTTTCAATAGAACCATCCAATTGGTTATGCTTTGAGTTAAGAACTATTAGGTATTATACGACTACTGTTGCCCATAATTTGCCAACAGACTAAGGAAAATTGGAATGACTTGTTCAAGTGTTCCAAAATTCCGACATCCCACTCTGTTGCATAATTGGTTACTATTGCTGTCTTTCCTGTTTGTCTTTCCTTCGGTTTTTAGTAGGGATTTATTTTTTTTGCCCTTATCGGTTATCTGTTTGGATAAAGGTGCAGGATCTCTTAAATGTATAGTTATGCAATGTCGTGTCAACGAGTCTCGAAATTTGATCTTGTTTATATGGCAGTGACAGTGAAACTCATGCGAGGAACTCAAAGTGCCTCATCAAGCAAGTGCTCGCCAAGAGAGGAATTGTATTGCCAGCCCGATCCAAGCAAGTGTTGTGTGACGAGGAGAACGTTAAATGTCTTGTATCGCGATTTAACTGCTGGAGCTTCCTTGCAGATTCATGAGGGTAAGTTAACATAGCTGGGTAGTCTGGCTGCTTGTTTCTTCCTACAGCAAGTTTACAGGGGAAAGGGAGAATGACCAGCTCTCATCCCCACTTCTGACGGCTCCTCAGGCACTCATTCGTTCGTCTGATCTTCTCTCAGCTTTGTTGAACTCCCACTGATCACTGGTATGGTGTCTGCATAAACAAGTGCTTGCTGTCATTGGCAAGGGGAACACTCTCAGTCAACTTTTAGAAAAAAAAAAAAACTATACATCTGTTCATCATTGGCTTTCCAGTGGAGCCGCCCCAAAAAATGGCATGCGTAGAACTGTTGCAAAAGTTTTGCTGCTGCATGACTTGCATTATTCCCATGGGGGATAAAATATGAGTAGCATGTTTTCTGCAAATGGCGAGTGGAGGGGCCAATGGCCACCACGATGTCATGATCAAAGATATGGGTATTATGATCTGATGAACTTTGTCTTTCCCCTTTCCCTGTCAATGTTCTTGAGCAGATCATCTCTTCTTTGGTGCTATGCCTTTTCAGGGCATGTGTCAATTTCTGCTATGACGACAAAAAGATAAGAGGAGAATATGGGTCCCTGGCTTTAACTGCTCCAGCTTTCAATTCATCGATCTGGAAATGAAAGGGGAAGAGGGAGACAGGAATGACTGACTTTCCTGCCGAACTGACACTGAACCTTTGTTGGAAAATAATAGCAAGAGTTGTATAGTAATAATTCTGACAGTGAGACAACACCTGGAGAATACATCAATGATCAAACTACCCAATTTGTCATTCACTTCTTTTTTTCTAGCCCTCTCCACTGCGTTGACTGTACACGATTTTGATGACGTGACAGGTCTACTTGGCATGCTGACTTGACTTATATGAATTAATGACATTTTTATGCGTTATTATTAGTTTAGTGATCAATTCTGTACAGGCATCATAATCTAGTGACCATTTGCGGATTAAACCAGTCATTGAGCGAGACCAACCGTAAGAAAACGTCGTCGTTCCGGAAAATGCCTCCGGCTAATGTGATGAGGCAGACAGTGGTCTTGACGTGCCGCTTCCCTATTGGCTCTCTGTGCCAACTCAGATGATCTAGCTGGCACCGTATGATTTGTCTCGAGCTGCCTGTTTGTTTGATCCGTTATTTATAACAAAAAACAAAACGAAAAAGGGAAGCAAGTAAAACGCAGTCGCTGAGGCCGTTCATCGAAATACGGAGGCGCGTTGGACTGGTTATCCACGCGGCACCATGCGATTCGTTTGGCTCGCCAACTCAAATGGTCCGAGGTGGCACCGTATAATTTCTCTCGCCTACGAATTACGAACTTGCTTCCTCTCTTTCCCTTCTCTCTCCTTCTTCTATCGTTTCTCCGTCCCTCCCATCTCCCCTTCTTCGCTCTATCTCTCTCTTCGTAAGTCTACAATTTGTTCCGCTGCCATCGCCGGGGGCCATTCGAATCGCCGTCAATTGGCCGGATCCGCGCTCTTGTTCGATTGATCAATTGCAGGAACGGGAAGCCTGAAGCTCGATTTCGGGTGGGGTTGACGAGGTAAAAATAAAAAAGCTAGGGTTTCGATTCCACTGCCGAATTGGTTGGGCCCTCGGTTCGTCTCGTGGATTTAGGGTTTAGAAAAGTGGAGTGGAAGCGCTGGGGGTTGTCATAAAGGGCCGTGGTATTGATGGTACTCGAAGGTGAAAATGCAAGGCTATGCATGGACGGGAAGGTGAGGAGAGGAAAAGGGCTCGGCACATGTGGACAGATCCTACCCCTGCCAATTCGGTTGTAGAGGGTGATGTTTCTTCGTCTTCTCCGATTCCTAATTCGTTTTACAAGGTAGCCTTTCTTCCTCCTTCCCTTTTAGGAAGAAAAAAAAAGAAGCTTTATTGTTCTTCCCCCCAAATCGTGTTAATTTTCAGTTGGCGTCGACAATTCTAGAATAGTTATCTGGGCGTTTCCAGGAGTGAGGATTTATGGATCATGAAATAGGGTTTGGAGATTCATGTGATTATTTGGTCACTGCTCGAGTCGGTGATACATAGTAAGCGCTTACAACGTTGAAATGGAATCCAGGTCCCATAAAATTGTCATTGGCGGGGGGTTTCAGCTGGCCATTTTGTGAGATATGTGGGTACGGAATAGGGATGTAGTGTGCTCTTGCCCTGTGGTATTAGGCTATTGAGGGATGCGGGCTCAGTTGTTTTTTAATCATTTCTCCCAGAATCCAGAAGCCCTGCCTTCTTGGTTCTTGGACAGTTGATGGCCTGCACTGAATCAAATTGGAACATGTTTTCTGATCGGTGCAGTTGTATACACAATTAGGGGATGTTTTGTTACAAAAGTTTGACTTTTCATATGAGCAATTTTTATTGTTGGGACACGGAAAGGGATGAATTGTGGTGCTCAGCTGGGACTAATTGGGGAAAGTGATGAGCTACATCTGCTTATACTTGAAGTGCTGGCGTTTAAGAAAATTTATAGAGCATTTCTTTTGTGCCGGTTTTCTTCTGGACTCAATCCCGAAGCAACATGTATTTCTGATAATCTGCAAGATCGATCCTATATTTCATATGCTGTTTCTGATTTCCTCGGCATTCTTCCACTGGTTTCTCATGTCAACTGTTCATAAATTAATCATATGACTGATTTTCTGACAGTTTCTGACAGTTTGTTATCCTTCTTTCCTTCAGGACGGGCGAAAAATCTGTGTTGGGGACTGTGCTCTTTTCAAACCGCCGGAGGAGTCTCCACCTTTCATTGGAATAATCCGTTGTGTGATTACCAGTAAAGATAATAACCCAACTCTAGGTGTGAATTGGCTTTATCGACCTTCTGAAATAAAGCTTGGCAAAAGCATCCTTTTGGACGCTGCGCCAAACGAAATATTTTACTCCTTTCACAAGGATGAAATATCTGCCGCATCGCTACTCCATCCGTGTAAAGTATCCTTCCTTCCTAAAGGGGCTGAGCTTCCATCAGGGATTTCTTCATTTGTGTGCCACCGTGTTTACGACATTCGAAACAAGTGTTTATGGTGGTTAACTGATCAAGATTATATTGATGTGAGTGACAGCTTGCATTTCCTTACAATATCTTGTACCTTCGGTTAGTTATTGCTTTTCCAATTGTTGATGATCTCTTACTTACAGGAACATCAAGAAGAAGTAGATCAACTATTGTCTAAGACACGCATAGAAATGCATGCAACAGTACAGTCCGGTGGGCACTCACCAAAGCCAATGAATGGTCCAAATGCAACATCACAGTCAAAACCTGGTTCAGATGGCGTGCAGAATAGTGGTTCCTCCTTTCCTTCTCAAGTTAAGGGGAAGAAAAGGGAGCGGGGAGAGCGTGGGGATCCAGGGCTAGAGCCTCTTAAACGAGAGCGTTCTACAAAACTTGACGATGGTGATTCTGCTAACTCAAGAGCGGAGAACACCTGGAAATCAGAGATTACTAAATTGAAAGATAAAGGCGGTCTTGTGGATTTTGATGCTGTTGAGAAACTGGTGCAGCTTATGTTACCCGACAGAAATGAGAAGAAGATAGATTTGGTTGGCCGGTCTATTATGGCTGGGATAGTAGCAGCAACAGATAAGTTTGATTGCCTTAATCGGTTTGTTCAACTGAGAGGGTTACCTGTATTTGATGAGTGGATACAGGAGGCCCATAAAGGAAAGATTGGCGATGGTAATAGTCCCAAGGATGGTGACAAATCAGTAGAAGAGTTTCTCTCTGTCTTACTTCGTGCTCTTGAAAAAATCCCTGTGGATCTCCACGCTTTACAAACATGTAACATTGGAAAGTCTGTCAATCAACTACGTTCGCACAAGAACACGGAAATTCAGAAGAAGGCAAAGAGTTTAGTTGACACTTGGAAAAAACGGGTGGAGGCTGAAATGGATGCAAAGTCTGGGTCAAACCAGGGTGTCACTTGGGCTACAAGATCACGCCTTCCGGATGCTTCCCATGGCGGGAGCAGACACGCTGGTGTAGTCTCTGAGGTGGCATTGAAGAGCTCTACTAATCAGCTTTCTGTTTTAAAAGCTGCACCAGCTAAGCTTGTCCCTGGAGAGGCTATTCCTATGTCAGCGTCAGGATCTCCTGGGTCCAATAAATTAACTCCAGTGCCTGTGTCTGGGGTTGGTGTTGTTAAAGAAGGACAGACTAGATATGGCAGCGGTGCTGGTGGGTCTGATGCTTCTCCAACCACGGCTAGAGATGAGAAGAGCAGCAGTTCTAGCCAGTCGCACAATAATAGTCAAACTGTATCTGGTGACCAAACAAAAACTGTTGGATTTTCTGGAAAGGAGGACACGAGGAGCTCTGGTTCGATGACACCTACTAGGGTTGCTAGTGGTTCTTCACGGCATCGTAAGTCGAGCAATGGCTTTCTGACCCAAGCTGGATCTGTTGCTCAGCGGGAAACTGGGACAAGTAGAAGCTCTCCTTTGCAAAGAAATCCAGCTTCTGAGAAGTTCCCACAAAATAGTTTGGCAAGTGATAAGGTGGCTGATCTCCCAACACCCGATGCCACCAACCACAGATTTGTCGTTAAGATTCCTAACAGAGGCCGCAGTCCTGCCCAAAGTGCCAGTGGTGGATCGTTCGAAGATCCTTCAGCCGTGCACAACAGATCTTGCTCTCCTATTCTTTCGGAGAAGCAGGATCAGCTCGATCACAATTTGAAAGATAAGAACGATGCTTGCAATGCTAATGTCGGCTCAGATGTCAATACCGAGTCATGGCAGAGCAATGATTTCAAAGACGTGCTGACTGGGTCAGATGAAGCAGGTGGCTCTCCTACAACTGGTCCGGATGATGAAAACAGTAGAGCAGGCGAAGATACCAAGAAACTACCAGAAGTCTCCAAATCCACATCATTGCCGGCTAGCAACGAAAACAAGTCGGGAAAATTACATGATGCTTCATTTAGCTCCATGAATGCTTTGATTGAAAGTTGTGTCAAGTACTCTGATGCGAGTACATCTATGTCAGGAGCAGATGATGTTGGGATGAACCTGCTTGCTAGTGTTGCTGCTGGAGAAATGTCTAAACCTGATGTGGCTTTGCAGTGTGATCCACTTGGTGATTCAAGGGTACAGTCACATCCAGGTGATACTGTGATTCACGGTGTTCAGTCACGTGATAATGTTGGTGTTGTAACTGAGAAGAAAGACAGTGCTGTTAATACGTTAGAGACTAAGACAGATGGTCCTTCTCAAGAGAAAGATTCAACTTCCTGTGCTGTAGAGGCCCAGCAAACTGGAGAGACATGCAAGGAAAAGGAAGATAAAACTAATGCAACCTTAAGGGGACCTTTTAATGATGTGCCTGCTGTGAACGGCGCAGACAAGAAATTGGGTGGAGGCAAAAATCCATGGAAAAAAGATCCCAGTTGTACAGTAAAAGCTGAAGCAACGTCTGATGATAAAGAAAAATCACTTGCCTCCTTTTCAGCCGAGACTAAGCTCAATGTTGCTGCTGTAGAAGTCAAGGCTGGTGGAGTCCGAAGTTTGTCCCCACATACTGCCTTTGATCCTGAGGGGGAGAACAAGAAAAATAGTAATGAGGTATTGAACTTTGGTGTACAAACAGATCAGAAACCACCTGCAGTAATGCGTTCTGATTCTGTTAAGAGAACTGACATTCAGGTGCTTAATCCTTCTGGTCAGGAAATGGTTTCCACCAAATGTCAGGAGGAAGTGAAAAAAGAAGAGGTTAATGAAACTACAGGTCGGAATCCCTCCCCTGACAACCCAAAAACTGATCAGCTTAGTAAGAAGGATGAGGATCAGGTGAAAACCGAAATTGATGTGCCAAATGAGCAGGAAAGTGGTTCTCAGGATGAATCTGGTTTACAATCAGATCGGAGAATGGGGTGTAGAGGATCTAGGGAGAAAGGTACTGAAGCTGATGACACTGAGGAAAGTTGTTCAGCTGCAGCAGATGCTTCTTTAGCTGTTACTGGCAGCCAAGATAATGAAACAAAAATGGTATTTGATCTGAACGAGATGCTTAATGGCGACGATGGGAAGTACATTGAGCCATCCAATGTAAAAGTCGCAAGTGCTTCTTCTGCTTCTATTCCATTGATTAGTCCGTTGCCTTTACAAGCTTCTCTCTCTAGTAGTCTCCCTGCTTCAATTACCGTCGCCTCGGCTGCTAAAGGTCCTTTTGTTCCACCAGAGGATTTACTGAAGAGTAGAGGGGAACTTGGTTGGAGAGGATCAGCCGCAACAAGTGCATTTCGACCAGCTGAACCTAGAAAAACTGTTGATCCTAATGTAACTGGGACAACACCCAATGGTCCTTCTCCTGATGCTTCTTCTGCCAAACCTGGCCGTCCTCTCTTTGATTTTGACCTAAATGTGGCTGATGAAAGGGTACTTGAAGATTTTGCTTCTCGAGTTTCTGATCAGGCTATGAGCTCTGTCACTGGCCTTGCAAATAATCATCATGTTGTGGCATGTGATGAACCGGTGGTGGCTTCTGTATCTGTTCGAAGTTCTGCGGGACTTGATCTTGATTTGAATAAAATGGACGATGATGGTGATGTTGGCAATAATCACTTGACTAGCAACGGTCGTAGGCTGGACATTCATTTCCAGCCAACAGTCAAAACATCAGCAGCAGCAGGTCTTATCAGTGCTGCTGATGCAGGTACCCGTCGAGACTTTGACTTGAATAATGGACCTCTTGCCGAGGAAGTGGGAACTGTTGAGCCATCAACTTCATTTGTCCAGCAAATAAGGAATAATAGCATTGTGTCTCAGTCAGCAATTCCCGCCTCTCGAGTTAACTCTAAGGAACTGGGAAATTTTGCCTCTTGGTTTCCTCCTCAAGGGAATTATCCAGGTGTAGCAACAATTCAGCCCATGCTGCCTGATAGAGCAGGGGAACAACAGCCATTCTCAATAGTTGCACCTCAAAGGATGGTAGCTGCTCCTGCTGTCACTGTCAGCAATACATTTAGCCCTCCAGATGTCTATAGAGGACCAGTGTTGTCATCTTCTCCTGCTGTGCCCTTCCCGTCTGCTCCATTCCAGTACTCAGTCTTCCCATTTGGAAACAACTTCCCTCTAACTTCAGCTGCATTTTCGGGTGGTTCTACAGCATATGTCGACTCAGCATCAGGTGGAAGACTTTGTTTTCCTGCTGTGCCTTCACAGGTGTTGGCGCCTGGTGGTGGTGGGGTTCTCCCATCGCCCTATCATCCAAGGCCTTATGTTGTCAGCATTCCAGATGCGAGTAGTAGTATGTCCAGTGAAAGCAGCAGTAGAAAGTGGGGAGGAAGGCAGGGCCTAGACTTAAATGCAGGGCCTTTGGGTGGTCCTGATACTGCAGAAGGGAGAGATGAAACAACATCATCATCACTTGCTGCCTCAAGGCAGCATCAGCTGTCTCTGGCCAACTCTCATCAAGCACTCATTGAGGAGCAGCAATCTAGAATTTACCACCAGGTATCAGGTGGCGGCGTTCTGAAAAGGAAGGAACCAGATGGTGGATGGGATGGCTACAAGCATCATCCACCATGGCAATAGTGAGAGCAGGGTTGCTAGAGAAGTCAGTGAGGTGCTGTGAAATATTTGCTTTATCTTCAGGCTGAAAGTTGAGTTTGTTGTCTGGTATTAGCTGCTGAATCTTGTTGCTTTGTTGTTTCCTCTTTTTTTAGTTGCAGTTCCCTGTTATCTGGGCCAGCCGGGTTCGAGAGATCACATTTTAAACTTTGAATCTCGAAGAAGGAAGATGGTGAGTCATGTGGTGTTGCAGTCTCCAACTCCAATACTCCTGCTCCTGTGGTATCTGTTTGTCATAAAGGAATATGTCTTCCTGAGGTTTTTGGGGGTCAATGTGGGCTGTTAGTTTGGAATTTGTGCTGGGCAGCTGCGTTTCCTCCACTTGTAGATATTTTTTTTTAAACTTCAGTCTGTGCATGCTGCCGCCCGGGCATTCCAACACTATTGTGGGTCCATGCAGGTTGAATCAAGAAAATTTATTGATACAGTTGGGAACCCATGAGAACAATCCTTACCATTCTGAGAAGAACAGGGGATGATGAATTGGTGGAACTGGTTTTAGGCAGGGAGAGGACTTCTTGTATTTTGGTTTTTCTGAAGCTAAATTATCTCTCTTTGCTCTTGTTGTTTTCTTTTATTTGCCCGTTGAGGATCACATATGAATAAGCAGAATGGTACGAGAATTGGTAGTGGAAATTCCTGCCGCGATCTTGTTGTACTTTAAAACTGTTCTTGTGCTGCTGGACCTGGGGCTGTGACTGACTGTGACTGACCATCATTTTGCCTTTCGATTTCCCCATGAGAAAGATAGTTACTGCAGATGCTGCTCACAGAAAGTAATGTATACCCAGTTGACAATTCCCTATGAGATGCTGTTCTCGTCTGTATGGTTTAATTGAGTTAGTGGTCTGAATCTGTTACTTACAATGCTCTTCAGCTTCTTCTACTCTTCGATTGAAAGTGATGGACAATTCTTGTGTTAGCGGTGTAACTTGTGAATGATGATTCGACAGTGAATACGTAACTGAGTTATGATTACGTTCAAGTGGTGTGATGGCGCACGATAAGAATAAAACCATACATAGTTCTACATACAAGGGCTGGTATGATTATACAGATTTGAAAGCAGAAGGATGAAGGATTAGTGTAGATCTAGGATCTCTGATATGTGCCATCTTACAAACCATCTGAAGCAAATGGAAAGAAAGAGCACAAGCAGAAGGAAAAGAGACTCCATCCGTCGAAAGCTGGGAGGGATGCATTGCCAAAATGGTGAAAAGGGAAATCTTTGGAAGCTATCTATACGTGAGTTTGTTGTCGTCGTTGTGGCCGTGGTCAGAAAAGCTAAGTTCAAACCTCAAAGGCTGCGGGCAGAGACTTCATTTCAGGCAAACCAATTTCCTCCCACAAAGAACGTTCCTGCATAAGCAAAAGCTCCAATAGTCAATAAACTGACTCCACCTATGCTGCAAAAAACCTTTCTGAGTACAAGTAGAGAGAAACAATTTACTAACAAGAGGCAACCCCGACGCTGCTTCTTCTTCTTCTTCTTTGCATCTTTCAGTTTTGTTGCTGGCTTGATCACTACTTTGATGGCAGCATCAAACACCGCCTTGACGTTCTGGCACCGAAATAAGATTAAGAAATTAGGTACCGCAACACCTAATGTTAAGAAGATGTGGCTCTTATTCCTGGGAAGATCAATGAAATTATTACCTGCTGAGTTTTGGAGCTGCACTCAATGTAGTATGCTGCACCCACCAGCTTCCGGAGCTCCTCTCCCTGTTTATGGATGGGAAAGGAAGAGAGTGTTATTGGCTAAGAACACTTTGGTCAACCAATGACAAAGAAAGTCAATCAGTCAATAGCAAGTGTCAAGATGCTGCACACCTGTTCAGTGGTAACGGGAACCAGCCCAGGGTGATCAGCCATATAGTGCTTATCGTTGCGAAGATCTACACATCAAAAACTAATCAGACATCTCTAGTATTACTAGGCCAAGAGTTGCAATTCGTTCCATCTCAGTTTCCTTCTATGATGGAAGTACTCATCGCAGCAATATCGCTTTGATGCACAGACAGGGAGATAAATGACTCTATAAAGGTTACATGATTTACTATACGTCATCATCATTTACAAACTTCAGACATGGCCAAACCCTTCAAAGAGAGTTTGTCTTGAGACAGCTGAGAATGAATCATGTGGGAGATGGATCACCTCAAATAGACCTAAGCAATCTGAGAAGGGCGTGTTTGCAGGACAAATTCCACAGTCCCTTAGATTGGGAAGGACATAGGCTCGGCACAAATCACTGTTATCCAAGGCTATAACAGGGGGATGTATCCTGTCCCATTTTTCAAGCATAAATGCATACTATGCTACACTGTACAGCAGTCTGAAAATGATTCCACTTCATTTGAGCCGGAGCTCAAGAGCAGCCAATATCAGGCAATGATGAAACCTAGGGGGTAATAAGGGCCACCCTTAATCTGCAAAGAACCAGCCTGCATGACCAGCCAGTGCCACACACATTCACCTTGGCTATCAACATTAAGCGTTTCCTAACTCAATGTCTAGTGGACTTAAGTTGTTCAAATTTCCAATCTATGAGACTGGATTGCGAGGTTAGAGCCAACAAAACCAAGAATTCGGTATTTAAGCTGTCACTATGCCAATCTCAAGGTCGAGCCAATAAAGTTCAGGATCCGGTAAATGAACCAAAAGGTAATGCTGACTGTCTCAGCAATCAATTGCAGCCATAAAGTCTAGAACTAATCTTCCTACCCTTCTGCTAAATTTGGGAACAGAAAACTGTGTATGTCTTAATGGCAGCAATCATAACATCTTACTCGAAGGGACTCTAACAGGAAGGATTAAATTTGCAGTAGATGGATGAAAATGCACTTACCTAATTTGGTACCAACCAGCACTAGTGGGATCCCAGGGGCATAATGCTGGAGCTCAGGAATCCACTAGAAAACACAACCACCACATTAGTCAGCAGGTTGTTAAGCAACAAAAAGGCCATAGATCCATGATGAGAACTACCAAAGATCACACCTTCTTAAGTACATTCTCGTAACTGGCCCGGCTAACTAGCGAGAAAGCTAAGACAAAGACATCTGCACCTCTATAGCTCAATGGCCTTAGCCTGTTGTAATCTTCCTGGCCTGTTTTTGGAGGGAATTCAAGAAAAAGGTTAAGTAAGAAAAGAATCTTGAAAAGGGTTTCGTAATCTGAGAAAGAACACAGAAAGTAAAGGAGGTAGAACAAATCTAACACTACCAGCTGTATCCCAGAGGCCCAAGTTGACAGTGGTTCCTTCTACTACAACATTAGCGCTGAAATTGTCGAACACTGTGGGTATGTAATCCTGCCCAACAAGTAAAGCAAAAAACGTAAGCTTTTTAGCTGGAAATCTCATTTGGGAAGCAAGAAAGACGGCAAATTTGTCTGCAGGGGAAACGGGAAAGAGAAAGAACAGCAATAACAAGATAAAAAAAGGGCCAAAAGGGTAAAAGAGATTCAACAGTTTAAGACTCGAGGAAACCAAGTGAAGTTTCAAGTCCAAAGCCATAGGAATCAGCGTTTGTGGAGAAATCATACGGTAGGGAACTTGTTGCTGGTGTAGCAGATGAGCATACAGGTCTTGCCCACAGCACCATCTCCAACTGTCACGCATTTGATGAACCTCGAAGCACTCGCCGCCATTTGTGATGATACCCACAGAAGAAGAAAAGGGAAGAACAACAATCTGAAATTGCAGCAAAAAGGGAAAGCCTCACTCTCTTTTGCAGAGAGGAAGAACAATTAGAAAGTGGCTGTTTTGTGTTGCTGGGCAACGAATTTACTACAACCAACCAACCAACCAACCAGTTAGCTCTCTCTCTCTCTCTCTCTCTCTCTCTCTCTCTCGCTTCCTCCTTTGGTCTTCAACTCACATGATTCTCACTCATACAGTAATCACTGATCAGTAGGTAAGAGCCACTATTGCAGCCTGCTGCTGCTTTTGGGGGTTTGCAGGCTTTTCCTGAACCCAGATTGAGAGAAATTTCCCAGAAAGGATTTTCCTTTCCTTGTGGGTTTGGGATTTTCGAGGAAAATATGGAGTAATGAATTAGACAGGCTTTTTGGACTGCAGTGGAGAGGAGGTTTTAGCTTTAGGAGCAGCAAGCAGGCAGCCACAGCAAAAGCCAGCACAGCAACTGCAAGCAAAGCTTTTCCCACAAGAACGCCAACAAGGCTTTTTTTTCATGTAAAAAAAAAGGCTTTTTTTTCTCTGCTCTCCCTAATCCCAAATTAAATCTTTTTGTTTTTGTCGACGAGGGAGCCTTACAACTTGGGCTGATTATATTATTTAATGAAAACTAATTATAATATATTTAACAAAGACATGATGATATATATTATGTATCACACTCTACAATTAATTAGGGTTGCTGTCTCAATTAAACTTATACTAAATGTTGAATAATATTTTTTCTTCTTCTTCATTAGATTGCTTTGGTGAGACTGAGATTATATAGAAACCCTTAGAAACAATGTAACCAACTAACTAATCATTCTTGTTTTACGGAATGAGAGGACAATGATCACCTTAATATAGATTAGATGCTATAACTTAGTTGATAAGTCACTTCATGATTTATTGCAAGTCTCATTAAAGATCAAGCGTATAAGCATAAGCAAACTCGAATTAGGAAGCAATAAGAAACAACAAAAGTCTAACTATTGTTAATTAAAGCATCTTCTTTTTTTATTTTCCGAACTCACCGATCTTGACTAGAAATAATGTGACAAGGTAACACATTAGGCAAATCTCATAACAAAGCACGAGAGAGATTCATGATTCATAAGTAAGAAATCGACCTTAACTGATAACACGCGTTTTGGGGTGAAATGAATGAGTTCTCGTGAGAACTCCAAAATTAAACATTCCCAAAATTAAACATTCTCAGCGTGAAGCACTGCAAGAATGAGTGATCTTATGAAAAGTCACATTGAATTGAACCACAAGTCAAATATCGTGAGGATCGAGGCACAAAACATATAATATCTTCGTCAAGAAAATGTTCGATATGTTATATACAATCTCGTGTGAATTGTTAAGGCATTTTTTTAAACTTAATGTTTTGATTCATTGCTCTTGTTGTGTGAATGGCAAGCTGCCAATTGGGCAAACAGTATGCCTTCTGCTTAAATTCGTTGCTGTATGTAATTGCCAAGGGGGCATCAACATCGGAGTCCATAATATTGAATGTTTACATAAAAAAAAATGTTGACACCTTGGAAAGAAATTGAAAAAGAAATGTGAAGAGGCAAAGCTAATTTCAAAGCAAGAAAAAAGGATATGGTGAGTAATAGAGGGGATGTAATAATTGAAGAAAAAATCCAAAAAGGGGTTACGGTTGGTTGAAGAGCATAAGTAAAGATGAAGCAAGATAGGCAAAATTATACGTTTGGTCACTCAGATTATATAAATCTTTCACGTTTATCATTCAAATCATTCAAATTTTTTTTTTTCTTATTCATTGCTAACTTTACGAATCATTTCACCGTTAGTCACCTTTTCACGTTTACCATTCAAATTAAATTTTTTTTTTATTCATTACTAATCACCAATCGTCAAACTCTATTAGATTTATGATGACATGACAAACGAAACCGCTGAGTGTACCGTTAGGTTTCAGATTCTACAAATGGATACTCTGGGTCTCCAAAACCCACTTCTCCAAATCCTAATTCTGGGCTTGAAGAATGGACCTATAATGGAAAATTACAGAACGTAGTGGGCCTGACCCACTTCTCAAATTAATAAATCATTCTGGGCTTAAAGAATGACACAGGCCCGCTGCGAAGCGCGGCTCCAGGTCAAAATATAGCTTCATTTACAGGTCCTTGACCAGGTCAAAAAATACAAGAGTCATTGACTTTTCCAAAGAATAACAAAAGGAAGAAACCAGATAGAGAGAATATGAATGAATGGAGGAAAGCCAAAAGAAAAACAAAACAGAAAAAAAAAAAATTCCAAAGTCAAAGGACGGTGCCTTCGTAAACGGTGGCCAATCGGAGCCGGAAAGAACGGACGGCCAGCTTCGCCCGCCGGGAAGCATACCTCTGGAGCTTCCTAATAGATCCAGACCTCGGTAGCGGCTTGGCCCGCGACGACGAATTGTTATCACCAACCGTAAGATTACTACTGCCGGGGCCGGCGAATTCATCATCGTGGCCGTCGAGGAGGAAGAACAGAGGAGCGATGCTGGACTTCTTCCGGCCGCCGGCCGCGGATCGGAGGAGGGCCTGGCTAGCCGTGACGGCCAAAGCGGCCATATCCGCAGCGGTGAGCCTGGAGCCGAGCTTCGAAGCCGGGAGCAGGAAGTAGAGCTGATTGGGGAGCAACAGCGCGTCGGAGCGCAAGGCCGGGATGGGTTCGTCGTAGGACAGGAAATCGGAGTTGCAGACGAAGGAATCGGACTCCACAACTTGGGAGACGGAGACCGGAGTCGGGTACTCGCGGAGATCCCCTTTGAGGGAGACGACTTTGGCCGTCGGCGGGGGAGAGGCAGAGGAGGATGAGAAACACGCTCCCATTTGACAGCGCGCGGCCGGATTCGATCGATTCGGAAATTGGGTTGAATGAATTTTGGGTAGAATCAATGAACAAATAAGGACAGAGATTTGAGTGGGAGGAGGAGAGGAGACTGGTGACTTGAGGAGCGGGCAGCGGAATAATCTTGTGCTATAAATAAAACAGAGGAGAGGGTTAGCGGGAAAATTGAGTGGCTGGCGGCGGCGGCTGGTCTTTACCCATTGGTTTCGCGGATGCCTCCCTGATCAAATCAAAACCACCTTTGCTACCTCAGCAATGACGTGTGGTTACGCGGATCCTGTAGCCTACAAAGAAAGTGAGCACAATCATATGCTGTTGGCTTGTTGCTAACCAAAGAAAGAAAACACTGTTGAAATGAAATAAATAGCAGCTGCTATGCAATTGCTGTCGTGTTTGTGATGTTCAAGTTGGGCTTCAACTAGAGTTGGGCTGGGCTTCGGTTATTGTGTCATTCGTATTGTTTATTCTTCAAGCTAAGAAGAACACAAACTGCTAATCCTCACTTGCAAGTAACAAAGGAAGCTGTGGAAAGCAAAAGGTTGGAGAAAGACTATGAAGTTGGAGCTGTTGCTTGCAGCAAAGAATCACACTTGGAAGCTAAAACACCAGTCATCTAAAGTGAAGCAAAATGGGAGTACAAGAAAAAGCTCATTAAGAAAGTTGTAAAGAGGAGTTTGCTAGCCTTGGGCACTCGGCATGCCTGGCCGATGTGTCAATCAGATATCAAGAATGCTTGTTTTGATTTGGGGGCCTAGTGACAATGGAGACCAGCATGATGCTCGGGATAATACGGAAGAAAATGAGGTGAGAAACCTGAGAAAACCAGTAGAGCTTGCTCAGTACTACCTAGATGGGGCTGACGAGGGTTAGTTTTATGAACATCACTGGCTTCCGTGAGTTTCCTTTGGGCGATTTGCCGATGCTGCAGGTCTTGAGGTACTACTCCAGCTTGGAAGTTTCTTCAGAATATATCAGGTATGGACTATGGAGTCTATGCTGTAGAGGAATACTTGAGAACTAAAGTTAAGACGAGAAAGACCAACATTGAAAAGATATCGAGAGTTTACTGTGTCAGCATTGACCCTCGAAGAGTGTACCTTAGTAGTCCTACCGATATAGAGTTCAAACCCTCAAAGCAGGTTGTGGTTGAGTTTCGTGAACTTGGCAAGGTGATATACCTTATGAGAGCAGAAATACCTCAGGTTGGACAAGGTTTGATTATGGGTCCTAGAAGAAATGTGATTGAGCAAGAAGAGGAGATTGAAATTGATGGCAACCCTCAAATTTCTGCAGAGGCAGTGGATTTGCAACCGCAAGAGTTGGTGGTTGCAGGGGAGGAAAAAAAGCATGTGAAGAAGGTCTTTGAGTGGCTTCAAGTGATGGATTTGATAAGTATGAGATATTGGGTAAACTTGTGTGCAGATGATCATAGCTTGGTTATCACAAGGCAAGGGGCAGATGTATTACTTGTGACTCTATGTAAGAATGGGGTGATGTTTCTGAACACTAATGTTGTCTTTGAGATGATAGAGTTGGTGAGAGGAAGGTGCATGCATGAAGGAACCTTTCTGGGCTTCCGAGAGAGGCATAAGATATCTGATGGAGATTCCAAGCTATGGAATTTGTTCTGGAAGGAAGACAGAGGTGAAGCATGTTAATGAGATTCCAAGCTATGGAATTTGTTCTAGAAGGAAGACAGAGGTGAAGCATGTTAATGAGATTCAACATGGAGATTCATGCCTTTCAGCTTTCCAAGTGGAACACAAGTATGAAGCACAATTGAGGAGTGAACTGGAAACCAAGAAAATGAAGGTTGTAATGAAGGATCGAAGTGATGCTTCTAAAAGTAGGAAGAGTTTTACCACTAGGGGAGCAGCTAGTGCATCAAAGTTTTATGTATCATCGCCAAAATCAGGCAAGATGAGTTTCCAGTCTGTTTCATCAGATATTTTTGCAGAACATTCTAGTGAGAGCTGGGATGGCAAAGGGACATGCCTCAGTGGTAGTCCAGTGGTGGGAAATAAGATGTCTGGAGTTATACATATCGGGTGTAAAAATGTGGTTGTCAAGCTTCAAAGGAAAGCTGAGTAAGGAGGCAAGAAAATTGTTCATCTCCTAACTGATCTATGGAAGAGGATTGAAGCAGGCTGCATGAGTAATGCTGGAAATAATGTTATGGATTTAAGGCAGAACAAGCAGCGTGTCGATAAGTTCGACTACAATGGAGTTTGGAGCTTGTGTTTGATGTTCAATTCATGAAGTAAGATTGAAGTCTGCTGCTGCAATTTGCTCAAGCTGCTGCTACCACTAAAGTTAGCTGCTGAAGGACTTGAGGAGTTGGGATATAGAACTTGGATTGAAGGATAAACTGAAATGTTAACACGTTTTCAGTTTAGGGGAGGAAATGTTGAAATAAATAGCAGCTGCTATTGCTTGTTGCTGTCGTGATTGTGGTGTTCAAGTTGGGCTGGGTTTTGGTTATTGTGTCATTCGTATTGTTTATGTTTCTAGACAGGTTGTGTCAAGAGAGTTTGCTTAATCAGCTCTGTATATAAGAGGGTTCTGTTACTGGGTTGCTGAGTTTTAGGTATGTGAGGATGAGGGCCAAGATAAGCGAGAGATTGATGAAGAAAGCTGTATATATATTTTCTGTTTTCCATTCAATAAAGTTTTTGTCAGTTTGCAGCTATTTGGTTTCTTCAAAAACTTCATCTCTACTGGTAGTTACTGCACAAACAGTCAGTGCACCTTTCTCTGTTAGACGCAGATAATAAATTGGTGGACAAGTTCATTAGGTACAAGTTAATGTTCCCTCCTTCAATATGTCGATCCAAGTTCGAACAAGAACACATCAGCCACAGGTGATAAAATTTAATATCTGTAAGACCTGAGAGGTACATGATCCTATTGTTAGTTAAAGCATTTTCTATACATCCACATAGTTGTCTAGCAGACCTGCACTCACTGAAGAAGATGACTCCCCTGCTGCGAACGACGATGCTACACGATACTCACCTATGTGTTCCCTTGATGGCTTGTCTTCTCCTGATTGTGCCCATATCACCCCGTAGAAACCTGCTACAATCACCATTGCTCCAACAACGCTGCAAAAAAAAAAAAAAAAAGCCCCCGCCCCGGACAGCAAAGTCATGTTAGTATGTTAACATGGAAGGATGCTGCTGATTGCTTCATTTTCAATGGTAAGTTTAAATTAGCAATTCTTGTACCTCCCTATGTGGAGGGTGTCGCCGAGGAAGAGGACCCCCAAGAAGGAGGCAATGGCGATGGATAAGGGCTTGAACATTGCCACAAACACTGGTCCTTTGATCTGGATGCACCATGACATCACAGAATACGAAGCAACATTCCCAAATACAGCCTGCAATGAAGCAAACCAACACAGAAGAGTTCTTTTCCTTCAATTCAACTGTTGATGTTATTGTCTTGAGAAGTCTTCTCGTTTGTATAATTAAAATTTAGCTTACAGAGTAGATGACAGAGAGGAGTTTGATGTCAGCCTGCAGCTTCCAGGCATTCGGGTCCTTCTCGGCGATCAAAGACACAAGTGCAGATTGAATGGTCCCAAAGAGGCAACAGTAGGCCACGATGGTTATGTTGGAATGGAACTCATTGAGTACTGATGCCTGAATAAAGCTTGGAACTTTAGAAGTAATTTAAGTCTATGAATGCATTGCATTGAGCCATCAATGGTTTACACATTGTACCTGGAAGATGTTGAATATTGACATGGAGAGACAAGCCATTGCAATGAAAAGGCCTCCAATGACCCAAGAATCGGCTGTTATGGTGGGAAGGTCTGGGTTTGGGAGTGACTGAACTACATTTGAGGCCCAAATTGGAGGTCCTTTGTAGAAGATGACAATAAGTGCTCCAGAAATACATACAATTGTGGCCAGGATTTTGACTTGGCCCCTTAAGCTTCCCAAATTCAGCTTCTCCATCCTAGGAAAAACAATCAAGAGGGTTTGTAACAAAATCTATAATTTGAGAATTGAAATGCATCTGATATAGAGACAACGGGAAGGAGAAGAAGGAGGAACCTGAAGAGAACAGCGAGTAAGAAAGTGAAAGCTGGGATCAATTGGCTGAGAGCAGAGGCAAGCGTTGGAGAGCTGTAGCTAACTCCGGTAAACACACAATTCTGCATCACTGTCATCCTACGCCAACCAAAAACCCTCAACACTACTACCACCACCATAATAACCAAAATGAGCGAAAGAGAGGCTCTCTAGTTTCATTCATTCCTACCCAAAAAGACCCAGAAGGAAGAATTTCCAAATGAGAGGGTAAGTTATGATGGGTGCTGCGGTTTTCCTGCGAAGAAAGACGAAAAGACCCAATTGACGAGTTTCTTGAAGTGAAAACAAGAAAGGAGCGGGGGGAAAGTGAGGTAGCTGAACCTGTTACAGTTGAGGAAAAGGGAAGAAGGAAACATGATGAGAGTGGCGAGGGCGTTGGAGTAGACCACAAACACGAAATGGCTCATCCCTTCGGACATGGCGGCTTTGCTGAGTGTGGTCATACCCACGTCGAGACATTCCACCGTCACCATGGCTGCAAATGGCAGCAACTCCTCTAAACTTCTCCACTGCATTCCCATTTCACCCTTCTCTCTGTCTCTCGGTTACCTGGACTGCTGGAGGGCGTCGGAGACATATCCGAGGAGTTATTGGCTACTCAGCGTCAATTATTGAGGATGATCTTTGGTGGGTAGTTGGTAATTACCAGCAACAGCAGATTGTGGTGATATTTCGGGATACGGATGTGGGGTTTTGCCGTTTTGCTCACCGTTCACTGTACCCTCTACTTGCTTTGTTTGCCGCCTCCACCGCTACACTTTCAGATGAACACGTTAACAGAAGTTAGATTCTCGTTTCTAAATGATACAATTGTGCTTAGTTGACGATAACGGTGCTTAGTAAAATAAAAAAAAGGGTTTGTATATAAAACTTGGTGGTAGTTGCCGCGCCACGTATCACTTTTCTTCTACTTCTCTTTTCCTCTTCGTTTTGCGCTCACCGTCACCGAGCTCTGTCACTCCTTTTGGAACCCAGCGTAAAGGGGGCGAAAATAACGTCGAAAGATCGGAACTTGGCTGGAAAAATGGGCGCCGTAGAGCCCAGCTTGGATGAGCTCTTGGAGGAGAGGAAACGCATGAGGAATCCTCTCGTCCCCATTGGTGAGTTCGATCCCTTCCCCTTTCTTCTTTTACATTCCGATTCCGGGTTTGCCCCAAAAATTGTTATACTTCCTTTCAGCTCCAGTTTTTGGGATTGGCTGATTCCTATTTGATGTCGAACATTTGGGATGAGTTAGTTTCTACTCTCCGCCTGCCGGTCATGTTAGGGTTTCCTCTCCCGGTGAGCCGTGACCTGTTTTAGCTTTTAGGAAACAGAACGGGGAACTTTGGCCGCTTTGATAGGCTTCTCTTAAACTAGCGGGTATGGCGGTGAATGTGCTTTATGGGTTGGAAATTAATCCTCACTCGGCGCTTTTATATCTTTGTTTCTCACCAGATTGCTGATTCACTAATCCTTCTTTCGTTGTTGGTGAAGTTGAGAAATTGGTGCTTATGCTATGTGATCTATATAAAGTAGGGAACTTTGTGGTAATTTTGTACTAGATTGAGAACTTCATTTGGTTAGCATCATCAGGTAGACAACGATATGGAAGATGATTAAGTTGTATGTCTCTGTGTGGATGGGGTTGGTGCAGGAGTTGAGTTTTTCTCTCTTTCTGAGAAGGATATAACAGTAGTTGCTGCCAGTCATATTATTCTGTCGAAGGATGATATTTGGTATAGAGAGTATCTTCTTGATTGTGAACCTAGTTCCTGGATTGATGTTGTACTGATACTAGAGCTCCAGGATGAGGCTAGGGGTATATATTTAAGTTGTATGTGTCTGTGTGGTTGCAGTTTGGTGCAGACATTGGTTATTGTTCCAAAGAAGGGTATATCAGTAGTTGCCAATCACATTATTCTGATGGAGTATGATAGTTTGGTTTAGGGAGTTTCTTCTTGATTACCAACCTCTCGTTCCTGGATGATATTGTACTGATACAAGAGCTTCAGAATGAGGCTAAAGGTATATGCTTGGTATATGAGATTTCGGGGTTTGGGAGTAATGCTTTGATGGATCAAGAAGTTTCAGGCTGAGAGTATGCATACAACTGTAACTTGTGTAGTTTCAAGGTGGTTTGAAATCTGTCTTGCCAACTCTGAGAGTAGATAACAATTGATCGGACAGTTTAGCTGGGGAATCTGCATATTTTCTGCTTTAGCTGCATCATGAGTGTGCTTAACTAAACCAGTTGGGGAACCCCTACTTTCGTTTTAGGGAGTGCAACAATCTTGAGATGTGAGAAATGTCGTTGTCAAGCAGTAGAGTTATAGTGCAGTTCTCCATGGTAATGTTTCAGTTCGTTCATTCCGTTGATCCTCCTAATCCTGGGACTTGGGAACCACTGAGACAACAATTACTGAAACATGACTTTCCTATCATTTCAACGGCTGGAGCTGCATAAGAACAGTGATAGAAGCTAGTTTATGTTACTCAGAGAGGAGAATTTTGCTACGCCAACATTATTTCTCTACTTTTCAGCTTCTGTTCTTAACTTGTCAGTGGAGAGGTACTCAAGGATGTTGGTAGTAACAGGTTCTGGTGGTCTTGCATCCTGCAAACTTCAATTCAGTTGTTTGTATGGGTTTCTTTCCAGTTAAGCTATTCTTTATGTTTTTTTTTTAGATAAGCTATTCTGTATTATTGCTCGGCCATGGCTGATTATCTGGGCTAACTGGCATACAAGGTGGCATTCCGCGAAGGGAAATTAGGCTGATAGATGAGACTTGTGTGCTACTTCAAATACTTGTCACTACATTGCAACATTACATCTCGTCATTCGAGAAACTGGACCGCTAGACTTGGTGGGTTTGATTGATGTCCAACTGATGTTTGTGGGAACACTATATTTGCAGGTGCATTCATGACAGCGGGAGTGCTAACAGCGGGGCTAGTAAGTTTCAGAAGAGGGAATTCACAGCTGGGACAGAAGTTGATGAGAGCTCGCGTGGTTGTTCAAGGAGCAACTGTTGCTCTAATGGTTGGGACTGCCGTATACTATGGACAGCACCCCTGGAACAAGAAGCCTGACCCATCTGTATAGAAGATCATCAACAGAAGTTACACAAGCAGCCTACCGGAAAATAAGACAGAATGAATTACTTGCGCTGCCGCTCCCTTACCAATTTGTAGCTTTCCTATGAATTTCTGGTATCAAATGTTTCCTTAAATGGTTGACAGTTTGGGCAGTTGTAACTAATATGTAGGCTGTAGCTACTGTATTTATTTTCTTTACTTCAGATAACATTTTGCGTTGAGGCTGAAATAAGGGGATTTCAGAAGTTTTTTCTGTGAAAGTAATACTCTTTTTCTTGTTAGTTTCAATTTTTTAAAATGAACAGGGAAAATGTCTCCACAGTCTATCCTAATGCACTTGGCAGCAGATTTAGGTGCTTGGGTTTTTATCTGGTTGTGTGAGGGTGTTTGTAATTCTATTAAAGGCTCCACTTTTATCTTTGTTTAAGGAGGGTTTTCTCTCCATGTGGAGGGTTCTGTCTCTTGATGCTTCTTTCTTTCTGGATCTCGCACCTGACCTCCTGCATTGTTTGAATGACGACTTTCATGCATTTTGAACTTCTTAAGATGGTGGAATGTATGTAATATTGGACTATAAGCCCTCTTCCTTGCAGATTATGGTATTTGAATGCCTGAGTTTGCGGCGGAATTATTTCTTGGTGTTTGAGCAATGCCTTCACTTTTGGCGACCTTGTGTCTTAGACATTGTAGTATTGTACTGGCTGTTGCAGCGCTTGATAAGCTGGCTTCTTAAAGTTGGTTCTGTTATTCGGTCATCTAACTTATCCTGGATATACAACATTGTGTTGTCAGAAGGTCTGTCTCGTAGGGGCCTTGGTCTTGGGTCATCATCCTACCTCAGGAAGTGGGTATTTCTTCCTCTTCTTATGATGCCACACTGTTCTTCTGTCTTTATAGTGATCACCTGATGATTTCTTATGCTTGGGTAGCAGGTTCTGAAATTACGCTTCAATGGTTGGCTAAAATGTCTTCTCCAAGTAAGAGAAGGGAGATGGATGTCATGAAACTGTAAGTTTCCTTCTCTACTCCATGCTCAGCATTCAATCATCCTTTCTTCTAGCAATGTCTCTCTCCGATTCTCGTAGTGTTCAGAGCATTGACAGAGTTTATTGTTGGACGATTTAGCGGTGATGTTGTGGTCCTCTAGGCGGTTTGATTTAATGCTTTCTTAGCTAATGTGTATATTAACCCTGTGTGATGTGCTTTGGCTTTTGAGATGGTAAATCAACAAGTGTAGAAGCTAGCAGGAGTGAGAACTCTGGTTATTAGTGAAACAATATGATACTTGTCTGATTACCTCAGTGATTTTATGTTGGCTATGCTATTCTAATCACTGCAGAATTGAGAGTGGATGTCCCTCATTTACAACCTGCTCAGTTTATTGTTGGGATCCATTCTCAAAGTCGAGCTTTTTTATAGAATTCGATACTAAAATACTGGATTTTGCTAACCATCTCGTTTTCCCCGTCTTACATCTTCCATTATAATGAGTGATTAGATGCAGAGGAAATAACTAAAGAGTGATCCAAGCTTCCATACAATACGAAGTTAGGATGCTGCAGAAGTGAACTTGGATAATGATGTTATCTCTCCAGTTTTGCTCTCCATGTGTGATCTCGTAATGGGGATTGTAAATAATGAGTGGTTATCTTTTCCATTTTGGATGCTGAAATAAGTGACATTCAAAAATGAATTTTGTTTTTCAAGCTTTTGTTTTCAGGATGACGAGTGATTACAACGCGGAGGACGATAAATGATGGGCTCAACGAATATAATGTCGAGTTTCATGATCCTAAAGAAAGTAACGTTCTTTTTGCCTCTTTGTGCCATATCTTCACACCATTTTTAACATGTCTGTATTCAGTTGAACTCTTAGTTACATGTTGTTTATTTACTGTTCTATTAGGCTTGTTTCACATGTCCCTCTTTCTCTCCCCCCGTGTTACTCAGCTTTATCGTTGGGATCCATTCTCAGACGTAACTTCGGAATCGATATTGATGCAGCACAGAAGCAATCTCAGTTCATTGTTGGGATCCATTCTCAATGTGAACCAACGTAATTTTCATTACTCTGCTTTGCTTATAAAATTCTGAAAGTAGTCAACGAGCGAGGAACCATCTTGAGTAGGGTTAGTTCTTATAGTATAATCACTCTGTTTTGCTTATAAAACTCTTAGGGTAAAAAATGAAGAAGTCCGCGGAGGAAGGACTGTTACGAAACAAAGCGTCTAATTAACTGACATACAGTAAGACATAAGGGTTTGTTTTCATTAGAACATCGTTTTCATCATTCTTTTTTACCTCTTCCTCTGTTTCTTTCCAAGACTGCATATCTGATCCATATTATATCCATGGGGTTTAACTGTTCAAGTTGGCAGGTTGTGCATGCATGGTTCCTATTTGGCGTTTTACATCCTGTCTTGTTTGGCACCAGGGATGTTGCTGTAATCAATTCTGCATTTCGCCATTGTTAACGAACTTCCTTTGGCTGTGTGCTTGGGATCCGAAAACGGCTGAAATGTTTTGAAGGAGTTAGTCGGAGTTAAGGGCATCTTTCTTTTGGATTTTTGTACAGTACTATTCATCTGTCGAGAAAGCGACTCGATTTCTGGTAGCAATCAACGAAAGACGGCCGGGGTGGGAAATGGGATTTAATGAAGTGGATTTTAGTAAACAAATTGTAAAGTGTACTTCAGTTAAGACAGTTGTTGTTACAAGAGAAAAGAGAATTGAAAATTGCAGTCGTCGATGCATATGTCATTGAAGGAGCTCTGTTTCTTTACGATGTTCAACTTAATTAATCTCTGGGTCAGATGCATTGTGCAATAATACGGTCAATATGCAAAATGAAGATGGTGACATTCTCTAATTTATTTACTGGTAGGAAGGGGGGAAGTAATGTATTTTAGCTAGGGTTCATACTAAATCGGCATCAGCTTTTTTGGGTTAGTAGTAAACGGAATTATTTTTATATATTCGTAGAAGGGATCGAGAGTGGGTGGTTAAACCATGGTTTGAGGTCCGTTCGCTTAGAAAAAATTGAGTCTTTGACTCTTTGTAGACGGGCGAGTGATGTGAGTGTGTCATAATTTCGTGAATCTCCAATCCCAATCCGTAGAATGTGATGAATAGGCATTTCTAACATTCATTAGATAAGGAGAGACAAATTACACACAAATTAGTTGTTCAAGCAATAAATTTACAGATGGCCTAAAGACTAATTGGTGAAATGCTTTTTGCATTCCAACCATACCCTTCCATGATCCCTTCGGGCCCAACTCGAAAAAGAATGTGGATAAGTAACGATTCATATTTATGTGAACATGTTTGTATGCAGATGAGTTAATTTTGAGATCGAAACTCACCCAACAACCACCTCCTATTTATCCATCACATAAACCGATCTGCAACAAAAGGTTTCAAATTTTTTGGTGAAAATGGTTGGTTACAACAGTCACACGCAAATAAGCGAATCGGTTTGGTTTCAGTTAATAACCGAATTGTGTTTTGTAATTACCTTTTTTGTTTTGTTTAACCCCTTAATAGTAACGGTTCGGTTGCATCTGAATGTGATTCATGATTATCATCTTAACATTTCTTAACCACAGACCAAACCGGTTCACTCACCCTAATTTTTAGCGCCAAATTCCCAACTACCCAACAAGAGAAACGTCTGAAGAGGTCGTTAGACGTGATCCCCAATACTCCCGACTCATTCAAATCCTCTGCCACGGCAAAACAGAGAAGTCCACTTGTCCGGCCGGCCGGGCCTTCCCCTGTTCTTCCCATTTGGAAAATGATTTCGCCATTACAGACTAGCTCAAGCTAGCAAGCAAACAAACAATCTCCCCCCTTTTTGGCGGCTATCCAATTGTTCCGATTCCAATCGGCTCATCCACTTGGCGCTCAACAGTACTCCCACCAGTGACAATCACCCTTCCAGCTATTTCTCTCTTCCGCCATTTCATACCCCTTCCTTTCGGTAATATTAACCCTGAGGAAAACAAAAACAGAGCAACCCACCAGAATTTCTTCAGGGGAAGAAGAAGACGATTAGAATGGATGGAATCTCCATCTGGGTACTCCTAATTTCAACTTCCTTCTTCATCCCAAGCTCAATTTCCGAATCGGAAGACGTCAGGACCTCTCTGATTCAGTTCATCACCAACCTCTCCAACGGCACTTTCCCGCCGAGCCCAAGCTCCGGCTGGAACTCAACTTCCGACCCTTGCACAGCCAATTGGACAGGGGTGGAATGCGACAAGCCGAATTCCCAAGTCAAGAAAATCATCCTCGATGGGTTTAATCTCACCGGAAATTTCGACTCTGCCTCACTCTGTTCCGCCCCTGCTCTGGCTGTCCTCAGCTTGAACGGGAACCTCATCGCCGGTTCTCTCCCGGACCAAATTGGAGACTGCCGGCGGCTCACTCATATCTACCTCAACGGGAACCGGTTCTCCGGTCCGGTGCCTTCGACCGTCTCCAGGCTCAACAATCTGAAGAGGTTTGAGATTTCGAATAATGGCTTCTCCGGTCAGCTCCCTGACCTCACAAGGGTTTCGGGATTGATCGCTTTCGTCGCCGACGGGAATCAATTCACCGGCGGGATACCTTCGGGGTTCGATTTCACCAACCTGGAGAGATTCAATGTCTCTAACAACAACCTCGGCGGTCCAATTCCTGACGTGGATGGGAAATTCGGCATCACCAGCTTCTCAGGAAATGCGGATCTCTGCGGGCCTCCGCTTCCAAACTCGTGCCCTGAATCTGAATCCCCGCCGCCGTCTCCGCCGCCGCCACCGTCCTCATCAAAACGTGATAAAAACAGGACCCGCGATCAGATCCTGATATTCTCCGGCTACATTCTGCTGGGGCTGGTTGTGGTCTCCTTCATCGTTGCCAAAACAATCCGCAAGAAGAATCAGAAGAACAGAGTGAAGTCCGGCGGCCGCCGCGGCGGCGGGAGAAACAGAGAATCGTCTACTACCCGAGAGACGAGTGGTTCTGCTAGTACTAGTAAGAGCACTTCTAGCGAGGGGAAGTCGAAGGCGACGACGACGGCGGGGAACAGCAGGTCGGAGATGAGATCGGAGTACTCGATCACGTCGGCAGACAGTGGAGCTGCGGCTGCTTCGTTCGAGGTCCTGTCCAACCCTTTGGTAAAAGGGTTGAAGTTTAATGACCTGTTGAAAGCTCCGGCGGAGCTGCTCGGGAAAGGGAAGCACGGCAGTGTGTACAAGGTGGTTTTGGATAACGGGGCGGCGATCGCTGTGAAGAGGACCAAAGATTGGGGGATTTCGTGTGAGGATTTCAGTAGGAGGATTAAGAGGATTGATAAGGTGAAGCACCCCAGAGTTCTGAATCCATTGGCGTTTTACTGCTCGGATCAGGAGAAGCTTCTGGTTTATGAGTATCAGCCCAATGCCAGCCTCTTCATGCTTCTCCATGGTAAGGGATTTTCCAGATTTCTTTCTATTCTCTTTGGTGGTAATGAACCAAAACACAGGAATCCAATCTATTTTTCAAATCCTCGAGAAGGCGTAATTCCGCGTATACTTAGGCGCTAGGCGTCGACAAAACGTGTCGTTTAGAGTCTTGGCATACAATTAGGCATTCAAACGCCTAAGTAGATTATTAGGCATTCAAATTCACATGTCTAGATGCCGTCTAGGAGGTGAGGCGTAATTAATCAGAGCTAGGTGTCTGACGATTAAAGATAAAAAAATGCAATAAAATGTCCCAAAACAATGTCATTCTTATGTTCGATTAATTCCTTCCATCCAACGACCCGTCCTACACATACCTTCTTCCTCTATTGAAATAAAAATATTAGGTCAATAGTGCTCGCTGAATTGCAACGACATCTTCCCTGCCCTTAAATCCAATGTCTGCCTAACGTCTTCTTGAACCTTGATATCAAGTAGTTGAGTTGATCACGAAATGAGGTGAAAGGTTATGAAAACTTTAAACTCAAAAATTCGCTCTCAATTGAGTGCTTTGAAGAACATGATTATAAATTAAAACATCTCCGAACAAATCGATTTATCGCGAGATGAAGTGGTTCTTTCGACTTAATTCCTTCTGAACAACAATGCAGGGGCACATAGCGGGCAAGTGCTGGACTGGGGGAGCAGGCTGGTGATAGCATCCTGTGTAGCAGAGGCACTAGCATTCGTCCACAGGGAGCTTCAGGAAGATGGGATTGCTCATGGAAACCTGAAATCGACCAACATTCTGTTCAACAAAGAATTGGAGCCCTGCATCAGCGAGTATGGCTTGATGGTTGCAGAGAATCCTGATCAAGGGACGACGAAGAGTGGCAGCCAGCAGAAACCATATAGCAGCTTCAAGGTGGATGTTTACTGGTTCGGAGTGCTGCTGCTGGAGATGCTGACAGGAAAACTTGTGCAGAACAATGGCCACGATCTGGCGAAATGGGTTCACTCTGTGGTCAGGGAGGAATGGACCGTGGAGGTTTTCGACCGAGCTCTGACCTCGGAAGGCGCGAACGAAGAGAGGATGGTGAACTTGTTGCAGGTGGCGCTGAAGTGCATTACCCCTGCTGCAAATGAGAGGCCAAACATGGGGCAGATTGCAGGGCTGGTGCATGCTATTAGGGAGGAAGAAGACAGGTCCATTATTGTCTCGGAGGGTTAAATTGCTTGGAAGAATTCTTTTGTTCAAAACATTTTCTGACATGTTTTACCATATACATTACTATCATTATTATAGGGGTTCTTTTGTTTTTTTTCTTAAACCTGTACCAAAGCTTCATGAGGAATAATGAGATTTCAGAAGATCTTGGCAATGTGATGGTGTTAAGATCCAGTGGAATGAAAACTTGCAGTGACAAACAAAGACTATATATATATATATGGTGCAATTTTATTGAATTTTCACCATTCAATTTTATTGAAGTGGGGAGGCTTATTATGAATAATGACTCCATCTTACAATATCACAAAGACAGAGATTATGAAACTACAGCTCTTTTGGTTGAGCTGGGGAAGAAGGAGGCGGTGCTTCGAGACGAATGTAATCGTACATCACCCCAGCAAACATGTAAGTTTGGGATCTGGCTTGTTTAAGGTAAATCGTGTTCTTTCCCTTCACAAATAAATTCGACGGGAGAGATCCACTGAAAAACCTATAAAATCCGTGATCTCCGTGTCTTGCAATTGCATTGTCGTCTCCCCAAGTCCCTGTATCATAATGTTCCCTCCTCGCATTTACATTGTTTACATAAACCTGCAGAAAAAGGAAAAGAAAAAAAAAGTATAAATGGCATGACTATAATATCATATATGTGAAGATGGGAAATAAGGCGTACAAGTGTATTCGTCAATTCTGCGGCTGCCAATGCTATGTGGATAGTGTAACTTCCAGTTGTGCATACTTCTGGAAGGTCAAAAATAATCTGCCAGGTTGTGGGATTCCAAACCTTTCCATCCGACCTAAGATTTTAAGCAATGAATGAGAGACCCAAACATATAATAAAATGAGATCCTTGGTAGAGATAATGTCAAGAAGAATGATTTGAAACCTATAAAAGTGAGCAAAACACCAATCCTTGCTATAGTTGCTACGGCCGACTTCAAAAACAACATCCTCTTTAGGCCAATACACAGGATATCGATCCCACAATCCCCATTGCCTAAACCTGTCATATAATCATTTTTCAAATGAGAAAAATGTGTGAGAGATAATAAAAGCATATGTTTTTTTTGAATGAATGATTGTGTATGTCAATTAGATGCTACTTACTTCTGATCTGGTTTATCTAGCCAGAACTTGTTGAGAGCCTTTGGATCTGGATCTGGGATAAAGAATTCTTTAGCCGACCGATTTGGAATGCCAAGTTCCCATACCGTAGGACCATTTCTTGGAGGCTTAAACATAACTTGGCCAAGGTTGATCTCATTCCCTACAAGTTTGATTCATCTTTGAAGTGTTTAGTGGCTAATACTAATAGGTTATATTCTTAATCACACGAAGAAGTCGATTAGTAGGTGAGAACAAATGGCTAAAGACTTTCTGTGTATGTACACACACCTGGTTTAACAGTGATAAGCTGAGGATGTCTTAAACTGCCTACAATACCCGGAACAAAACCGTATAAATTGTAGTCTCCGGGCCTCACATTCTTAATACAAAAGTTTCCCTTCTCATCTGCTTCCGTCCAGAAGTTATAACCCTGCGTTTTTTGTTTTTCCAAAATAATGTTACAACATAAGAATGATGTAAAAGGATTGTGACATGTCAATCGAATTTTTGTATAGAAACCAAATTTTATTGGTTAGAATAATTTGGATTCTATTATTTTGATTTAGTGTGTATCCCATAATTTGGATTCGAACCTTTGCTTCACTTTGCCATGCTTCATTAGTTGTACCAGGCGCTGCCAAACCCACCATTGCTTTGCATGCCTCTTTTGGAGTCGGACTTAAGTATCTAAAATGTTAATGCAAATTATTACATTTTATTTAATATAATTATTACTTGAAAAGAAAAGAAAAAATAAGCGATAATAAATTAAAATTTGATAAGAAATATCTATAAGGGAGACAACAATGAGATTTTGGATATTCATACTTGTCGTCGACGAGTAATTGGCCAACAACACTTCCACGTTGGGCAGCTGGAGTATAGTCTTTATGTTGAATAAAACAATATGGCCAAAGTTGTGTTTCTTTCTCCAACTACGTCAACACCATAAACATACATAAATTACACACATGCATACACATATGTTAAATAAATCATTAAACTTTACTAGTGAACAACAAATTACCTGCGATTTGGCATCTTTCCAGAGACCTGCACGATCTTGTTCAGAGTTTACATAAGTGAAAAATGGTCCAAATACTTTATTCCACCCTTCTCCTTTTTTAAACACCATGTCAACATCATCTCCGTAAACATGTTCGCCCGTGAAAACCTATGCGTAAAACGACCAACCATGTGGAATAATAGAGAAACATATATCATCATATTGAAATATGAATATTCGTTGGAGAATCCTCGATAAAATCTTATGGGTTCTTACCATAACACAAGTTGGCCCGTTATGACAAGAAAGATCATATTTGAGGGGCCCACCGTTCATGTATTCGGTGCTAGGTTGAATCAACCAAAATCCTATTTTGGATGTATCGGAGATCCAACCTTTGAGTTTTGAATCCTTCTGTTCTTGGATATATTCGTACTTGTCATCCACCTGGCCTTTAAAAGCTGGATCAACGGGATTGGTCATGAGCACAGCTTCTCGAGGAGCTAGCGTCACACCATTTGCTCGATCCGCTTCTGTCGGCATGACCAATTGGATTTCGTCGGACACTGCCATATAGTTGAATCTAAACAAAAAGGTAAAAATATTTTTGTTAAGCGGTAAGTTTAAGTTTTGCATTATGAAACCATCACTCCAACTCTTCAATATATACATTTATGAGTCAAAACTACGCCTGAAGCTATTTATTTATTAGTGATTGTCTCAAATATATCAAATTAAAAATGAATTACTGTATTTTAGTTACTCATACTCATTTAGTCCATGGATTGGAATTTACATAGTAAACTATAACTCACCGAGAGCTTAAAATATGTAGGGTTGGGAAATGAAAAGGACTTACAACTGTTTATTAGGCCTGAAAACGAATACATGTAGACTCATGTCCATGTCAGGCCAATCTTTCAGTCTCTCCACAGCGACGTAAGTATAAAATCCTGAATCTCCCTTTCGGACTATATATCTGAGATTTTTAATAACATGAATACGAGTATCCACAATGAGAAATATGTCATCCCTTATTATTTTACCTATCCTATACTCAACAAAACTAATCATTTTCAACAAGTTACATTTACCTTATGTCAAAATTGAGCGGAACGACAGAATCTGTTAGCGATGGGTTCCATTCTGCACTGAAAGATACTTCCACTATATCTGGTTTCTCCGTGATGACAGTATACTTCGTTGCCTCCACTCTGTCATATATACAAATCATTAGAGATTAAGTTTTGTATCGACTTCAAAATAAAACATTCAAAATGTGCCCAATGTTGGTTATCCCAACTAGCAACCTATATTATTGATTAATAAGCACATTTTTTGTTGATATTTTTTAGCTGAAATTTCTGACAATGAAGTATCATAGTATAGTACATGATGATTAAGAGATTGTTATGTGATATAATTATTAATTACCTATGTAAACCCCCTGCTCCTGAACGTGGTGGAATCACATTATAGGACACATCAAAGTACCTGAATCACATTATAGGAAACATCAAGTTCGTTTTATCACATCAATTATTACAAATTAGAATATGAGGGGAAAAAAAACTTTCACGTACGCTCCCCAAAGTTTAGGTTCATGGGAGTCCAGTAAGTTATCAGCTCCATGATATTTTAGCCCAACGATTCGTCCAATTGGACTTGCCAATGTCAACTGTATAATTCCATTGTCGATCGTGACCTATATAATAACAAGATGAATGAAAATAAAGTTAATATATATTTCAAATCTTTATTATGTTAAATAGAAGACCATGCACATAACCAAAAAGACGTTCGTGCTTCATTACATACATGTTTTGGATCACACGTAAGTTTCACCCCTCCAGAAGCATCAACACCTCCCCCTGGAGCAGGCCTATATTGAAACACGACATTATGGTGTAAGTGAGACAATATTATGATAGAAAGGGCATACACTGGACATGATCACATAAACTATAGATTTCTAACCCATCTGAGTGACCAAAAACTCCAGCAAGTTGTAACCCGATATTCAAGAGACATAATACCACATAAAATGGGCAAAATGATTCACTGATTTTCATGTTCGAGTAGAAAAAGTGTTTAGGAGAGTATTGAGTATAGATGATTATGCATGTATATATATATAGAACAATGAACATGCGAAAAATAGAGCAACAAAGATCCATTTTTTCCGGAAAATTATTGACGACTTCCGTTGTATGCTCCCTTCCACTGAAATACTGGTTTTTCACTAGCATAAAATTCTATGGTATACTTAAAATTATATATTTCTTCTTCTCTCCAAAAGAATTCTATAATTATATGCATAGTTATAAAAATGTAGAGTTTAAAATGTAAATGTCTTGTTATAAAAAAAAAAAAAATGTGTCCTGTTTTGAAAAACCCTTCATCCAGAATTATCCATTTTGTTGGTGTTTGATAAGAGCTTTTTTTAATAGGAAAAATTCAGAAATAAAAGAAATATTTAGTAACCATTTGTTGGTCTTAGACTAGGTATATGTATGCAATTCACAATTTACACGGATCCTAAATACCCCTTTTTTACATAGATATCCCCAAAGGAAAGATCGAAAGAGCATATACATATTACAATAAACACGACCTTTGCAGGTTAAACCATCAATAAGAAAGGAAAAGACCTTTTCAGGTCTTGACGATAATAGGACCTTGATGCCACGAAATGGGTAGTTCTATAATTACCTTTACTTGATAAGCATAATCCATAACTTAACTACTACTCTTTGCAGGGAGAAAGTCATGGATCGAGCTCATCGAAACTGAAGCAGAGTAGCGAACCTAAAGAGAAAACGCCATAGTACTGCTTGGGTAACATCGCCAAAGTCACCTGCTAAAATAATAAACAAGGCCTAGCTAGACCATCCAATTTGCAGCACGTCCAAAGAGGCCAAACTCACATGAAACAAGAACAAACAGCATATTCCCGCAAAAGCAGACAAAAGGCCTAGAAGCAAAGCACCATAGCCCGTGATCCACCACCGGAAAGAGGTCACCTAGAAAAGGCACAACAAAAGGTCATCTGCAAAACTAAAAACACTGTAAAATGAAAAACCAAAATGACCCCAACTGGCCATTTAAGGACTACAAAGAGGACCTTTCACAAGAACCAAAAGACCAATATATACATGACCTAATTAGAACAATCACAAAAAGGAAAGAAGATGGCGTTGATCAACAAGACGTTGAACCATCGATAAGAGGGTTTGTCTTGCTACAACATGTGCAACCCTATTGTGCCTACGAGGTGCAAAATGAAATGAAACACGATGGAGAGATGAACTAAGAACAAGGATTTCCTAGAGTATGGCACCTCCCAAGACGTGTGGCGTGTCCTTCGTGTTGATCATTCAGATAATCACCTGTGCATCACCACAAAAAATCACCTGAGTAACCGAGTGAGAAAGACACCAACGAAGGTCGTCTCTAAGAGCCATGAGTTCAATAATGAAGGAGTCGGAAATATGAGCATAATAGTGGCCAAAAGCAAAGTCGATAGTATGCTCTCCCAAGAAGCCTACAAAACCAACAACACCGCCTTCTGAAGGCTTAATATCCCCTTCAAAATGAACCAATATAAAATTAAGAGGAATAACCAGAGGAGTGTAGTTGTTAGGACCAGCTGGAATCGCAACATTGTTGGAGCCCTATCGCCCTGCTATTGGATTAGCTTGTGCAAGATCCCATTCAGCCACATATGCATCAAATTTCCTCAACACATGAGAAAGGAATTGAACACCATCATAGGTAGCCGAACACTTGGAATTGAATACCATCATAGGTACCCCAAGCTGACTCTATGCGTTAAATGGTGACCTATTGGCCTTTGTCATGTTCCATACAAAATCATTTCTGAAATTTTAACTTCTCGACTACGAGAGATACTTCCTAATGTAGTTGGTTCATTTCAAAATGGGTTTGTGAAAGGTTGTCTTATTTCAAATAGTGTTTTGTTAGGCCAGGAAGTTATGCAGTTTCTGAAAATGAAATCTCAAGGTCAAGAGAAGTGGATGACACTTAAATTGGATATGAAAAAAAGCCTTTGATTGGGTTGAGTGAGAATTTCTTTTTTCAGTCATGAGGTCTTTTGGCTTTTGTGAATAGTGGCTGAGTTGGTTGTGGTCTTGTGTCTCTTCAGTCTCTTACTCGGTTCTCCTAAATGGTTCACCCCATGGATACTTTCGTCCAGAGTGCGGACTTAGGCAAGGGGATCCTCTCTCCCCTCTTTTGTTTGCCTTGTATACTGAAGCGTTTTCCTGTTTGCTTAATCATGCTATTAATTTCGATTTTCTTCATGGTATTAAGGTTCATCATCGGTGCCATGTGATTTCTCACCTATTTTTTGCAGACGGCTCATATATCTTCCTTTGAGCATCTTTTTCTGAATGTCATGGGTTGCTTCAGCTCCATTCTTACCAGCAAGCCAGTGGCCAAAAAGTGAATCTACAGAAGTCCACAGTAACTTTCAGTGCCAGTGTTTCTTCGACTGAAGCTAGCGCTCTTGTTTTGTTGCTGGGAGTGACTACTAGGGGTCCAAATGATCGCTACTTGGGACTTCTGGATTGTGTTTCCAGATCCACGCATGCCACCTTTTTATATATATATATGGCAAAGGCTATCGTACGTCAGGCGTACGTTGTACGCCTGTGTTCACACTTGGTTTTTGTACTTCAATATATTTCACTGAATCAGAACCGTTGGTTATTATTTTTTAGATTAAATGAATCTCGTGGATTGGGTTAGAGAATTAGGAACTGGGGTTTATCCATTTGAGGTTAGGGTAGAGTATCATGCCCAAAATTTTGGTTAATTCCTGCTCTAAATAGTAAAACTCGACGGGCGTTCAATGTATGACTGAAGTACGCTAGCCTAAACCATATATATATATATAAAAGATAGATTGGTGCAACACCTCAAGCAGTGGAATTCCAAGTCTATGATTTTGGCAGCCAAAGAAACGGTCCATAAGCTAGTTGCTTGTGCTACTCCCTTATATGCTATGTCTAGTTTCATATTGACAATTTCCTTTTGTAAGCGTCTTAATAATCATCTGTCCAAGTTCTGGTGGCTGCAACAAGATCGTGACATTGGTATGCGTTGGTGTTCATGGCGAGCTCTTTGTCAGCCTAAGCTAGCTGGAGGTCTTGCTTTTAAAGATTTTGATAGTAACAATATATCCCTCCTTGCGAAACAAGCTTGGGGGATTATTCAAAATCCGGATGGACTTCTTGCTACTACATATAAAGGATGGAAGGACGCAATCTACTTGTTCAAAGGTTAAGATGGCTCATTGATTCCGGACCATGGTTCACATTACAAATGACATTTGGTTGCCTACGACTCCCCCCTCTCGGGCTCATATACTGCCTAATGTAACACTTCCATTTACACAGGTATTGCATAAAGAAGACCCGACCTTAAATTGTACAGTAAATCATATTGGATTAGTCTATAATAGGATATTTTGTAGTGTAATCATAATTCAATTGTTTTGTTAATGTATGATTCAATTGTTTAATACTGATAAAATATTATTTTTTAAATAATATTATTTTTTGTGCTAAAAAACTATACCGAAAAATGCTATCATATCGAAGATATATCAGAATTACACAAGATAACAATTAATTATTCAAATACTAACTGAACACGAGAAACGAAGGCGCAAAAGAGACATAGTAAAATTCACAACTTCACCAATTAATCTTAAAATTAAGTTTAACTTAAACCAATTGCATAGTGAAATTCTTACATTTAATCTCAACTATCAGATAGAGCACTTGGTCTATGTTTGTAGGAGAGAGCTCAATGTCGTTTTAGAGGAGGAGAGAAAATGATCAAGTAACTGTTGATTAGGATTGTGTTGGAGAGGAAGGCTCTTATCTCACTATTCTCGAAAGTATTATTCTCCGATCCTCAAATCTCACTACACTTGAAAGTACTATTCTTCTAATCGAAGAGACTACATTTTCATCCGTCTTTCCACAACTCCTCAATGCTGCAACAACTCCATTGTGTCATTGTGTTGAACCATCAATCAAACCTCGTAAAATAATGCCAAATTCGGTAGATGTTTCTTTGGTTGCTCCGATTATGGGGGACGATGAACACTTGAATCTTGGCTTCTAGTTTCTATTTCTCAACTCTTACCTAGTTCTTATTCTGATTCTTCTATTATTTGATTCATAGAATGGGAAAGCATGCAATTATTTTTGTTGGATCGATCTGCCACTTAAGGAGAATACTAAGCGTGTTCTTTTTTTCTTAATTAAGAGGATTTGAGAGATGGAAAATAGGAACACTCACAGCTCGTTTATGAAAGAACTCGTCAAAGGAATTTTTATTGTTGTTGAAGTTGCTTTGGCAAACATAGTGATGTCTTACATATTTGGGAACAGTAGTGTTGTGTTATGTATCGATGAAGCGGTAGGAAAATGTACATGCGTTATGATGTTGCTATCTTTATTATGTTGTGTTATGTATCAAGAGAACTAAGTATGGTTATTGAAGTGCTTATCTTGTGATTTATAATTGAGTGCGGTTAATGGTTAGTGATTCTATGAAATTTTTGGTGGTCCACATATGACTCAGCAGTTGATGTGACCATTCGTGTGACTAATCAATTATCATTTGGATACCTACCATTAAATCTGTTAACAAATTTGATAATAATGCAATAGAAATTTGACATACATATTTTAGTAGCAACAAAAAGTACTTAGGTGACCACATAACAAAATCATACACTTAAGGCTCACTCCAATGCATCCCCCATAAATTGGGGATCTTCATAAATGGAGATTGGAGAGCTCCAATGCAGCATCAAAAATGGGGAAAATGCCAAAAATAGGGGAGATATGCATTTGGGCCGCTATAATTGGAGGAGGAAATGCATGATTCGACATTTATGGGGGAGAGGATTGGCTGTTGAACAGCACAACTGCCAGCGCTGGGCGGTGGGCCGTCCAACGCCGTTACTTTTTTTTTTAATTGTTAGTTTTATGTTTAGGGAGAATTAATTAAGGGATGTTATATAAATAACTAGCACAGGGCCCGACCCGTTGGTCGGGATAATTTTGTCTAGGAATATGGTATATATTAATATATAATATATGATTTGAAATGTATGAAATGAGTACTTTGGGCCTTAGTTATACACTTAAACATTTTTGAAAGTGATCCAACTATGTATAATGCATTCAGATCTCCATGAAAAGAGAAAATATACATGATATAAGTATTAAATATAATTATTGAATGAAAAAATATAACTAATTGTCATTTATTACTTAATCAAATCATATAGTTGAATATTAGAGTTGTTTGCCATAATACATAAAAAATCAATCTTTAGGATGATAGAAAATGTCTCTCGTAGAGTTCAGTAATGTCCTTTAACTTTTTCCCTATAGAGATTATTCTTTTTTTCCACACCGTTGGTAATAAATTTGAATTTGCTTGATTTGAAGTATATAGGATATGATGCTAAACTGTAACCAAATAGTTAGTTGGACAATGTGTTGTATACAGATTTCTCAAATTATTCTCAGATTGCACACAAATCTAGCAACAATGTAGTTTCATGCAACAATTTTTTTTTTCCTGAAATGATTAAATAAATAAAACCTATGAAAATCATACTATATGACATATATGTTACTCATTAAGTTGATGAATGAGCGAGGGTATGAGTAGCATACATTTATTTTAAAAAGATAGAAGTTAGTGTCTTTTGGGTTGAATTATGCATTATCGCTAACTGACTTACGCTTTTTCGCAATAAATAGTTCAAAATGTGCCTTGTAACTTTTGTTTCCACCGGTGTTAAAGAATTAGTTGAACCAATGATTGTAAAATTGTATCGACAAAGTTGGTGGTAGACTATTTTATACTGAAGTCCTAATGTAACCGCGATTCAACTATTTCATATTGCTAAATATCACCTACCGATTTAACATATGGTGTGAAGTTTTATGGTTGAACTGTCGGTACGTACGATTTTTCAATTCAAACTTCAAATAAAAAATCACTAAAATATTGACATTATCGAATGCCCCTTAAATCTCAAAAATTATAATAATAGTATTAAGAAAAAAAATCATTCAAAATGATAATTTATTTAGGATTTTAAATTAAAATGGAAAAATCTGTCAAATATAATGTCATCCTCTAAAATAAATCAAAACTCAACAGAATATGGCCAACAATACTCACTAAGCAAAGCCGAAGGAAAATTATTTCACACTACCTCATCTCCCCCCCCCTCTCACTCTCTCTTTGCCTTCTTCTTTCTTTTTCTGTTTTGTTCTTCCATCTCTCTCTCTAAGCTTTCACCACTCTCCCTTTTCCCTTCCTCTTCTTTCCACTGTCTGGAATGGAGAGAAATCTAGAAATATTCAAATTACTTCTCCAATTTTGCGTTTGAAATTATTCTTCTCCATTCATAGTCGATAGTTTGAATCAGAGCATCTGAAACCTTACGAACATAGGACGCTTGTTCTTCGACGGAGCATAGTAGTTTGATAACATGTGAATAAACTAATTACTAAAAGTGTTAAACCAATCGAGGTATCGAAAAAATCAAAATGCATAAAACATGAGTTCACCAATATAGACTGTGTGGTGCTCGCACTTGTGCGCGACCCTTGGCGTTTAAGTCTGGTACGACCCATGAAACATTTATGATTGTACATGCCTGATTCATATATATTGTACTCATAGTATGTGGCTAGGTATGAGCTAACTGTGTCGGGCTAGCTCGACCATGTGCCTAGGTATAGTTATATCTTATATGCATTCTAATAATTAAGGTTCCACCTATTCACACCACCAAGATAAAAAAACAATCATACATGCACCCAGTATTCGATTTTGACTACCTGATGAAATACTACATTTGAACCAACTACCACTGATGTCGCAAATAATAATTATACCTCTCAATCAGACATAAAATATTTCAAACATCACTAATATTAAGATTAAATTAATTATTATAAAGAGTAAAATATACTTATGTATTTTGTCTAACTAAAATGCACAAACAATTTAATATTAATGTTTGAATCAATGTTACTTGAGTTTCTATTTAAGAAGCAATCTCTTTCTATAAAATATAAATAACTTAAGATAAAATATAAATATAGAAGTATCATCACCAAACATATTTCTAGAGTTTAATCAAAGAATTAAAAATAAATACAATGTAGCCTAGTTGGTTATAATGCTCTTTCTTCATTTATTAAGTGATCAAGGTTTGAAATCCAATGATAACATTTTTAATATATAAAGTTGATTAGGGTGCAATGACAAAATGACTTTTTTAGAACCACTCTCAGGCAACGAAATTTGAAATGGGATAATTCCAATTCATGTTTTGTCTTTATATATTTTGTAGATGAAAGTGCATGTAGTTTTGAAGAATATGATTTGTTTAAAAAAAAATCCAAAAAAAATATAAAATAATATTGTGGAAAAAACTAAGGATTGTAAAATCGTACTGGAGGTTGTATCATAAAAGTAAGTGATAAAATAACCCTCTAGCGAAAGCTTCTAAAAAATACTGCTAGAAAAACATGAATAAGTTACAAAATTAAATTGTAGCGTGTGTTTGAAAAGGCAAAGTTCATTCCACGGGATAAAGAAGAAGCAAAGGCGGAATAAAACATCAAATGAAAAAAGAGGGCTAACAAATTGGAACGCAACGTTTGATTTAAAGTGAGTGAAATGCTCTCAGAGCAGCAAAATTCAAATGGAGAAAAACATACTCATGAATCTCCATTATATTTTCTTTGTCCAAAAAAAAAAATCTCCAATATATATTGTCTAGATTGAAATGAGTAGATAGATTGATTAGCAAGGAGAGTCGATCTCTTTTCGGTTTTGATTCGGAAGGACTTCAAGCTTTACTTATTCCCTTCACACTTCAACCGGCAATACATCTTCCACTATCCTTTTGAATTCAAACTCGTGGGCGCCTCTTCCCATGATTTCTAGCTCTCCATTCGTCCAAATAGCGGATGTAAATTCCCCTCTCGCAATTCCAGCTTTGGGGAGACCCCCAAACTCCTGTAAACTTTGGGTTACCGATCCCCAATTGATGTAAGCTTCTTACTTATTGCGTCAGTATCTTTTCAGTCTCTTTCGTGTGTTTGTGTATTCGTTTTCCCTTTGCACAGATACAAACACCCAGATGCACTCCGGCAAGAAGAAGGCTTTGTGGTTCGACGGAAGAAGGCTAGCTGATTGTAGTCACCTATTTTGTTTAGAGAAGAATCAAGAAACTGCTACTGGGCCAACGCAACTAATATCTCGGCCCACCAGGCTTGTGTCCGGATTTTGCTTCCCCGCCCAGCAGAAAATACACTTCCCAAACTGTCCTTCCGCAAAGTACTCTCCAAGCAGGAAATTTAAAATGGCGCATCCTCTTTCCCCATTCAGCTTTTATTTATTGTGTAGATTAAGAGGAAGGTGAATTAATGTTTGTATTTGGACTTATTTAGTTTGTCTTTAATTTTGTTTAATTTATTTTATTTTCTAAGATGACTTAAATGGAATTCATTTTATTTAAAATTATGTTTATCATCTTGAAGTTGTGTGTAAACAAAAACTAAACGAACTAAGAATGGAAAATATATTATTGGAATGAAAATGCGTTCTTGAAATACAAAATAAATTGATCACAACTACAACTTTAATTGAAGTACAAAACATCCCAACATCGATACCAAGCAACAAACAAGACTAATTATTTCTAGGGGTGCAAACGGTACGGTTAACGGGTTAACCGATAACCGTTTATCCGGTTTCGGGTATACCGGATTTCCCCTTGCACTCGCCGTTAGCCGATACCGGAGGAGATCGGTATACCGCCAGCCGAACTGGGACGGTCTCGGGTAAGGGATCGGTGTCCCGAAATACCGAATGTTGGCCATAATGTCATGTCTGTCTGAGAGTCTGTCGGTCTGCGTCTGTCCCATTTGTTATTCCCTTTCTATTGTTGTGGGTTGTGGCACTGATACAAGTGACAACGTGTCTCTCTCCCCGAAACACAGAGAAAGAAAGCATTTGTTTATAACAAAAGTACAAAACCACTGTCCACCCACTGCAGCACTTTGGAGTTTGGCCTTTGGCCCTTTGCTTCCTTTTGCTTTTAGTGTACACGCAAAAGAAAAGAAGAAGATAAATAATATGAATGATTATATGAAAATGAAATAAATAAAATACCATTTACCAAATGGCAAATAATACCAATGCAGTAGCCAGTAGGGTGCACGCTAGGCTACCAAACGTCCAAACCCACTAGCAACTTGTACCACTAGTTCACATGCTTCTTCTAAATGTTTGAATTAAGTTCTACAAATGACGATAAAAAATAGAATCACTAGTTCCTCACTTGCCACTAGGACCTGTACCATCAACATCAAGAAAACCTTGTTGCTTCAAAGTGGTGCGAAGGATATCATCACCGTCATCCTCTTCATCTTGGTCTTCCTCATCCTCGTCTGAATCTTCCTGCTCTTCATCTTTCTCCTCCTCCTCCAGCACAACAGGTAAACCTTGTTTGTCACCTTCACGTGGCATGACAGTAGCACTTTCCATTCGAGCTTGGAAGTTAGTAGTGACTAAGTATAATAAAAAATACAAATTGTTAGAACTTAGAATTCATCTTATAATATATTATTGGGAAATGAGTAAAGGAATACTTAAAAATAAATTAAATTATGAATTCTTATTTCTTACCACTTTCATAATCGATTTGGTCTTGATTTTCATCTTCTTTATCATCAACTTTCTCTGCTTTCTTCCCTCCTTCAAACCTTATCCAATCTTCAGCACAAATCAAAGCCTCTACAATGATGGGGCTCAACGAAGACCTAAACGGGCTGAGCACTCGACCTCCACAACTGAAAGCGGCCTCTGAGGCAACAGAGGAGACTGGAACAGCTAGGATATCCTTAACCATCTGGGAAAGAATAGGATATCTAACGCCGTTCTTACTCCACCACAACAAGATGTCAAACTTCATATCATTATCATCCTCGTTAATAGCATCATTAGCATCTCTTAAGTAGATGTCTAGCTCAGAAAAACCTCGAATCCCCATCTGAAGTTGCTCCTTTCTCATCTTCTTGAATTCAGCATCAAATGTCCCTCCATAAGATGCAGATCCATCATCATCACTAGGACTAGGAGTGGCCTGAACAGTAGGCTCGGAGGGTTGAGGTGCATACTTCAATCTGTAAACCTCAAACATTGCAGTCATCTCTGCAGTCACATCTTTCACCAAATCATCTCCTTTCTTCTTCCCATACATCTTACCACACATCCAAGACAAATAAGCCATTTTACGCCTAGGATCTAGCACACAAGCCATGTAAACCAGTCTATTTATCCTTAGGTTCTCCACCTCATCATCATCATCATTCTCAAACCAATACTTTCGTACCTTTGCCTCCATTCTTTCAGCCATCCGTTGTATCTCTACATCTATGTCTTTCTTAAAAAGTGCTATCACTTCATAGATGTCAGCAATAGCTTTGAAGAAAGTATGAGCAGTCACATAAGATGTTCCTAATACATCAAAAGATAACAACAAATTATTCACATTTTAAAAGTTAATAAAAGTAAAAACCATGAATTTGAATAGGTGGAGTTCTGTTCACATACCCGATACCCGTAAGGTGAGCTCATAAAAGAACTTCAAATACTTCATTAGCCGCCGAATACTGCTCCAATCTTCCTTAGTTGGAGGACCTCTCTTTGAGTCCACATAATCCCGAAAAGCAGAATCATTGGGGCTCGCATGCAAGAAGTTAAATACAAGCTCAAATCTTTCAGCAGATTCCAACATCAAATAAGTTGAGTTCCACCTAGTTGGAACATCCAAAGATACAAGTCTTCTTCCATCCATTTGTAGATATTCAATGGCAGATTTGAACTTTGCACTTCTACCTGGTGATGACTTCACTCATTTCACACAATCTCGAACCCTTTCTACAGCAACTCCAACCTCCTTCAACCCGTCTGACACAACCAAATTGATTATATGTGCCACACATCGAAATTGCAAATACTTCCCACCAAGCAAATCTGTTCCCCACTCTTTCATCTTTGTTCTCATACACTCTATAAGAACATCATTAGAAGAAGCATTATCCATGGTAATGGAGAACAAATGTTGTGCTTTCCAATCTTGTAGACACTCTGTCAATTTTTCTGCAATATCCTTCTCACTGTGACTAGTGATGGGAACAAAGCTAATGATCCTCTTCTGCAGCTTCCAGTCACTCCCAATGAAATGAGCAGTTACACACATGAAGTTCTGGTTGTTATCAGAAGTCCATGTATCTGTGGTGATAGAAATTCTTCCTTTGCACTTGGATTTGAAGAACTCAGATAACAACTCCTTTTTCTCCAAAAATATTATATAACAATCCTGCCTTATTGTCATTCTTCCAGGTATCACAAACAATGGTTGGGTTACCGCCATAAATCTCTTAAACCCTTCATGCTCAACAAAGCGAAATGGCAGCTCATCCAAGATGATCATTACAGCTAATGCAGTTCTAGCTTTTTGTTGATCAAACTTCCATGGAGTAAGAGAGCCTACCTCACCATCCCCAGGCTGATAATTCAATAGTGATTGACCACTGGCTTCCTTCCTCTTTCTCTCGCATGACAAGTGATGGTTTTTCAAACCAGTAGTCCCGTTATTGATCGAGTGAGCTTTTATCAGAGTTCCACACTGTTTGCATTTACCATATGGGTAGTCATCCACCACAGCATCATCATAATAATCCCACCACGGGGATCTCTTCTTCCTTCCCGGTCCCTTGACATTTTTCTTGGGCTCACCAACTCCATCCGCTGGCGTAGCAACTGCAGGTGTTGCAGTAGCAGTAGCAGGTGCAGATTCAATGCCTGTGGCTGTGGTAGGTGTAGGTGTACTAGATGAGACATTCCCTTGATTCCCTTCTGCAACTCCAACACGAGTACCCAATTTTTTGGAAGTGGTTCGAGGAGGAACTGAACCACTTTTTTTCGGACCATCTCCTTTACGAGGACGAGAAGGTTTTGTCCTATAACAAAAAGTAAAAAAACATAGTAAGATTAAAAATCATTAAAATGTCATTGCCGACATGTCAAAAAAAAAAATCACCCAAACATAAACCATTGAACCACTATCTTACATTTTTCACTTTGTTTTTCAAGTAACAAAAAACCAAAAACCACTCCTTGACCTTGACCTTGTGGCTGTCGGCTGTACCACTACCACCCCTTGTTTAGTTGTTTCACTTTTCACTTTATTATTTGCTTCTGCCTTCTGCCAAAAATGAAGAACAATACAAAATTAAAAATTACAAAACAAACCAAATCATAATAGTTAATAAATATATTACTTCTGCGGACTGCGGTTCTGCCAAAACCAAAAATCACATGCTTGCTTCTCTCTTCTCTGCTCGGCAAACGACATCAGTCTACAAGAGAGTCGAGAGTCGAGACTCCGAGTCTCCGACAGTCCACAAATGACAAATCAATGAATGGACAATGGTAATGGCGAAAATCAATGGACCTCAGACGCAGCCTACCGTAGGAGAGTCGGAGAGTCGGAGAAGGCGAGCTGCTGGCGCTGGGCTGTGCAATCGAGTGATTAACCTCAGACGGCGACGAGGTTCGACGCAAACAGCGACAACGACGAAGGGCGAGCTGCTGGGTCGTGTCTCTTGCCCGGAGCTAGTTTCGATCGACGACGGAAGGCCTTACCGGAAACAGAGCCTGGCGGAAGGGCTTGCCGGAAACAGAGACTGGCGGTGAGGACTGAGGACTGCTGGCGGAACGGCAACAGGGGAAATAAAGCCCGATGCAAAATTGCAAATATAGTTTTAGGTTAATTGCTTAGGGAGTTAGGGTAGGGCTTCTGTTGGGAGAGTCGCGGAGGGCCTGGACTTTTGATTTTGATGGATTGCGTCATTGCGATTTGCGGCAAGTCGCCGCGATGCTTTGTCCAAATCGGTAACGGAATACCGTTCAGCCGACGGTATTTTACCGGCCCGACCTCGGTACACCGTTCCCCCACAAAAGCCATCCGATTACCGTTTGATTCGGTTAACGGGTTAACCGATAACCACGGTTACCGGTACGGTTATCGGTTAACCCGTTAACCGGATTACCGGTTAGCAGCCCTAATTATTTCCATGCAAATTCCAAATATGCTCAACTAAGTCCTGACGAAGCCCATGATGTGTTGGTGCAGCACGAAGCCTATTATTCCTAGCCAAGTACTCAGTTAGGGTTGGAATATCTCTGTCGACATTAGTTGGTTGTTGGTCGTGACCTCATAATCAAGACTATCTTCCATCTCATCGTCAGAATCAACCTGCCCATCCTCGATTATCATGTTGTGCAATATAATGCATGTCAACATTATATCATTAATTGTGGCAACATCCCAAGATCTCGTAGGGCCACGAACGATTGCCCATCTAGTTTGAAGAACTCCAAATGCCCGCTCTACGTCTTTTCGATGTGCTTCTTGACATCGAGCAAACATGACTTCTTTGTTTAAGTTTGGATTGCTGAATGTTTTCACTAAAGGAGAGGCATGCTTCGAGGGCTGAGTATGAGCGAAAAAGGATGGAATTCCAAGAACAAAAATCAAAGTGTGACCAAGAAAAGTGGGAACTTGAGAAAAAAGAGAGGGAAGCAGCACTATTTCGTGACAACCTTGATCTTCTTGAAAAGGACTTGTCGAAGTTGACACCAAGAAAGAGGAAGTATTACAAAAATCACCAAAACATGCTTCTAGGGTATGATCAAGATGATCCCAACTCTGTACCCAACTATTCATCCAACGCAAGTCAGACCGAAGGAGGAGATGGAAGTGGAGGCGGAGACGAAGATGGAGGAGGAGATTACGGGAATTACTGTTCCCTTATGGGCGATTATTGACATGTTATGTGTTTCACCTTTACCATTTCAAGTGTTAGTGTGTTATTTTTCAGCTTTATCATTTTCAAGTGTTTTGTGTAATATTTAAGCTTTATCATTAGCAAGTGTTGTGTGTAACCTCTGAGTTGTATAATTTGAATTTATGTCCATAAATTTTTCGCCAAAAAAATTCGGTCTCGGAATTTTAAAAAATTCTATCGAAAAATTTGTATTTAAAAATGATGACGAACTATATAAAAATTAACACGAACAAATTATTAAGACTTCGATAAGTACATTTTTAAGTAAATGGAAAACTGAAAAAAAATGGAGATCTCCAAATTTGGGAATGGTAGCATTGGACTATTGGAGCCAAATTGAAGAAAATCAGGACAATCCCAAATTTTGGGATGAACGACCCCTTGACCTGAGTGGCTGGTTCTAGGGGTGGAAGTTTGGGTTGCGGGTTGTGGATAATCCGCAAACCGCACCAACCCGCACCTATTGTGGGTAACCATACCCACAAGTAGGGGTGGGCATTGGGTGGGTCGGGTGGATTTTGACCATAAAATGCACCCACCCGCGCTTAAACGGATTGATAATTTTTAACCCACCACCCACCCACATTTAGTCTCGGGTTGGGTCGGGCGGATGGTGGATGATGCGGGTGGATTTGTGGGTTTACCCACATCATAATGTATATAATATAAAAGAGTCAACTTGACATGATAATAGGTGAAGAGAATCATCGAGGGGAACAATGAGTTGAAATAGGGCGAAAAATGTCGAATTAGTTCTTAAATTGGATAGAAATTCTATTATGAAAGAGTTTTATACAGATTGAGAAGATTATTAGGTGCAAGGAATTAAGGAAAATAATTCCACAAAGGAAAGAGCGGTGATCTAGGCACAAGAATTAGAGGAAAAAGTAAAGGGAAGAAGAGGAGATCTCTATTTGGAAGGGGTTGGCTTTGAGGTTCAAACTCTAGGAGCATTCCGAGTTTATATCTAACGTCTCCACTCTCCTCTCTCTAGCGCCAACGACTTTGATCTTTTTGCTGTTGGGTTGAGCGGGTCACCCGCACACTCACCCACAACCCATCCACCACCCGGCGGATGGCTCCCAGCTCAACCCGTCACCCACCCACAGACCCACCCACTTAACGAAATTCGGGTCAAATACGGGTGGGTCGGCCCAAACCCGCGGATGATCCGCCCGCATGCCCAACCCTACCCACAAGTTGTGGATAGTGGGTTGGGTGTGGGTAGTAAAATAACGATTTTTGTGGTTAGTGGTTCTCCACTACCCACCGCGGTTAACCCACAAAATCCACAATAACCACACTAATTATATTTATTTAGTGAATTAACTTTATAATATAATAGTATGTGAAAAGTGCGAGGATAAAAATTAAAGTAGCCACCAAATAAAAAAGACACACCTAATCAGTTTTATGTAAAAAAAAATAGTTTTTAAAACACTATAATCGGTAGAGTAGAGAATAATCAATGCATTAATAGTGAATACTTTTTGTAACTTTTATCAGTATGTTTTTGCTTTTGTGTGAAAAAAATATAAAATCAAATTTAATTGTCATATTTCACCCCTAGTCGGGGAAATATGAAATCACAGCTCTCTGACACAAAAGTTGAATACCAATTACCAAACTCAAAAAGAAAGATATCAACGTTGAGTAAGATCGATGTACAAAACTGTATCTCCACGAACAACACAAGTGTATATCACTATAGTCTAGTTACGAACAACAAATACATTAGTGGCGACTAGAACTCTATACTTGCAAAAATGGATTTTTGCGGCTAACCACACCCTATCCGCACAAACCCACAATGAATGCGGATTGTGGGTAACATAATTATAAATTTGTAGGTGTGTGCACCCGCAAAATATGGGCGGGTAACCACACCCACTCCAATTTCCACCCTAGCTGGTGCGATTAACCCCAAACGCTGCAGTGCACAGTCCAGTAGTCCACTTTTCCGCTCTGACGCTCTGTTTCCCTTTCTTCCTTCAATTTGGTCCACTCCCATTCCTACTTCCACTTCTCTCGCTGCTCCAGTCAGCTCCGAGTCCAAGCCACTGCGCGCCCTCCAGTCATACCATCGCTGCCGATTGCATGGGGGAGGTAGCGGTGGAAGTCGCACCGGCGGCGACAGAGACCTTCGAGAGGCCGACCGTCCGGGTCTCAAACATCCCTCTAACCGCCGTCGCCAAAGACCTCCAAACCTTCCTCGAGTCCCAACTCGGCCCGGACTCGGTCTTCGCCGTCGAAATCCTCACGGAGCGGAAGAACTGGAAGTCCCGGGGATTCGGCCGCGTCCAGTTCTCTTCCCTGCCGATCAAACGCAAGGCCGAATCCCTGTCCCGCGAGGGGAGCCTGGTTTTCAAATCCCGAGCCCTAGAAATCTCAGAGACCTACGACGACATTGTGCCCAGGCCCTTCGATGAGCGCAACAGAATAGAGAAGGGAACGCTGTACGCTGGTTTTATGAGGTCGGAGAGGGATTTGTGCACGTTGCAGTGCTGGGAAGGCGTGAGAGGATGGGTTTTGCCGGAGAAGCAGAGGGTCGAGTTCTGGGTTTCAGTTGAGGAAGAGTGTTATAAGCTGGTTTGGCCCTTTGAGGACATTTTGGAGACTTTTGGGTGTTGTTGGGGGGATGGTTGCAAAGTCACTGCACTTCTCTTGAAGGTATACCCTTTCTCCTTAGGGTTCCATTTTGCATGTGTTTAGGGTTTAAGGGCCTAGTTGAATGATATGATAGGTGGGAAGTTGAGCAATAGTTCTCCACATGATTGATGAAATAGGTTATGCAGTTTGTTTATTCAGTGATGAGACACTAGAAGAGCAATGTACAAACTGTCTCAACCTGCCAACTTGTTTTGGTCAGAGTGCTTGATTGATCATTGCTTGCATGAAGATAGTTGCGAGAAAGCTGATTCCCGTGATGTTTATGGTCTTCGTTGGCCTCTTGCGACTCTGACTGCTGCTTATTATGAAGTTAAAATAGCCGCAAGCAGTCTCCAGGCTCCATGCGTAATCACTAAAACAATGTGCATTCAAAGTCATAGCATAAAAAGGCACATTTCCTTTCCGGCTGCATAAAACTCAGATTTGGCTAGTTTTTAGCATTGCAATAAAGCAGGGCACGTTTAGTCTTTGCTAGTCTTCGTGCTGTTTTCCCAAAATATTTTGGCTGCTAATTTCCCCGGCTGGGTGCACTCAAAGATTTAGGTTGCTCCTCGATGTGATCGATAAGGCTTTCTTGAAACAGACGGAACAGGAGTTTGGCACTTGGAGAAAGGATTTTTCCTAGAACAGTATGTGATGTGGTGTAACTAGACCTTATTCCAACTCAATTTTACTCTGCATTAGGTGGCAGAGAGATGAATATGTGAATTCTGGTGAAGCACTGATTCCTGGTTCTAGAATAAGTAATAGCATTTTTGTCACAGGAAAACATATTTCTTGAATAGGCTGGTCTTAACACCTTTTTCTCTGTTGTATGTGGCCAACCTGGCATTTGAAGCACGAGAATTAGGTTGTGACAGTAAATACATTATGCCTAATTTTTCTGTTACTCCTTTTCTCCAAGTCTTTGTTTAGTCAGGTCATTTTTTATATAAAACTTTTCTTTAACAACATTTTAATTTGGTTCATTGCTGCTTTACGTTTTAGCACCTTGCTAGCTTAAAAGGGTATACATTTGAATCTCCTGAATAATTTTCTATAATCACGTTTCGTCGTCCATCTATGGTAGAGACGTGGAGTAAACTTTTCATAATACTATGTTCCCTTTATTCTTGTTCTTGGGGATTCTGCCACTGGACTTCATGCATTCAATTTGTGCTCCCTGGATTCTTACCTTATCATAAGGGTTTTATATTTTCAGGTACAATTTGGTCCAAGAATATATAAAAAAGTTTCTGGTCCTGATGTTGCTTCGAGATTCAACCAGGATAGATATAACATCTGCATGGAAGACTACAACTTTGTTTGGGTACGTACAACTGACTTCTCTTCTGTGAAGTCAATTGGCTCTTCGAATGCATTCTGTTTGGAAGCTGATGAGGAATCAGTTTCTGAAATCTTCAAGTGTCTTCCTTATTACGGGGGGCCTCTAAAAGATCTGACTTTGGAGGACTGGTTTGAATACTGTTCTGCATCTGAAACAGTTCCATTGGTAAAAACAGATGCAAACATAGATTATGAGATCATTTTCCAGCTTAACTCTCTTGTTCATACTCAAAAGATAAGCCTGGCAGCTGTAGATGCTAATCTTGTGAACATCCTCAGTGGTCAGACTATAGAGACTGCTACAAAGATTCTCGAAAAGTTGCACCAGCTGAATTCAATGTGCTACAATCCAGTGGACTTTGTGAAGACACAGTTAAGTGCTCCAAGCAGAAACCTTCAAGGACCTATGGCAGCATCTACGCGAAGCAGCTCCTCCACAAGTTATAAAAAGATAATGTGTTGTCACAGGGCTTTGATTACACCTTTAAAGATTTACTGCTTAGGACCTGAGCTTGAATCATCTAATTATGTGGTAAAACACTTTGCTAAGCATGCTGCAGACTTCATGAGAGTGACTTTTGTTGAGGAAGACTGGAGCAAGCTTCCCCCTCAGTCGATTTCCACAAGCATCCAGCAAGATATATTTGCAGCTCCTGTTAGAACCAAACTATATGACAGGATATTAACTATACTTAAGCACGGGTTTGTGATCGGAAAAAAGAAGTATGAATTTCTCGCATTCTCAGCAAGTCAACTGAGGTCGAATGCTGTTTGGATGTTTGCTTCTAATGAAGAATTGAAAGCAGAACATATTCGAGAATGGATGGGTTGCTTCAACAAGATCCGTAGTGTGTCAAAATGTGCTGCAAGGATGGGTCAACTATTCAGTGCTTCTTCACAAACTGTAGAGGTTCCTGCCCAAGAAGTCGAGATTATTCCAGATATCGAAATTACAACGGATGAAGATGTTACCTATTGTTTCTCGGATGGCATAGGCAAAATCTCTCTTCCTTTTGCTAGACAAGTTGCTGAAAAGTGTGGACTGAGTGAAACTCCATCAGCATTTCAAATTCGATATGGTGGGTATAAAGGTGTGATTGCTGTCGACCGTAGTTCTTCCAGGAAACTGTCATTGAGGCCTAGCATGCTGAAATTTGAGTCGGACAACAGGATGCTTAATGTTACAAAGGGGAGTGACGCGATGCCTTGCTATTTGAATCGAGAGATCATTTCTCTCTTGTCTACCTTGGGTGTGAAGGATGAAGCATTTGAATCTTTGCAACTTGAACAGCTGCAACAAGTGGGGCAAATGCTCAGCAGTCGAGATGCAGCTTTAGATGTGTTGGAAAATCTTGCTTGGGCTAATGCAAAGCATGTGTTGGTCAAAATGCTGCTTCAAGGTGGTTATGAGCCTAACCAGGAACCTTATTTATCAATGATGCTCCAATCTTATCATGAAAGTCTGCTGTCAGAGTTGAAAGGTAGGTGTAGGGTATTTGTCCCCAAGGGACGTGTTCTCATTGGATGTTTGGATGAGAGTGGCATCTTGGAATATGGCCAAGTTTATGTGCGTTTGAAAAGGACAAAAGCAGAGGAGCTACAATGTGGGGATCAGAGTTACTTCAGGAAGGTGGATGATAAGACATCTGTGTTGACAGGGAAGGTGGTCGTCACTAAAAATCCATGTTTGCATCCAGGTGATATCAGAGTGCTTGAGGCCGTGTATTCTGAGGTCTTGGAAGAGAAGGGTTTGTTCGACTGCATTCTATTTCCCCAGAAGGGACCAAGGTAAGCCTACACATGCCGTAGATTTGTTTTTGGTTATCTGTGTTCTGATATGAATAATCTTTCCTAGGCACTTCTGCACTAGAGAATGAAGTGAAATAGTATCTTCTCGTTGTGTTAGTGATCAAGCCAATGGCTGATCGTCTTAATTCACAGAAACTATATCTTCAGTCAAGTCAACTCGATGGTTAAATCTGTTAGTTTGCTAAGAAGCTCTCTCTCGTAGGCCACATCCAAATGAATGCTCGGGCGGTGACCTCGATGGTGACCTGTTCTTCATAAGTTGGGACAAAGACCTCATCCCACCTCAAGTCGTGCCTCCCATGGACTACCTCGGAGGAAGACCTCGAATCATGGATCACAAAGTCAGTTTAGAGGTAAACTCCTAGCTCACCCGCTTTGACAATTCCCACAAACAACCTCCCTTTTTCGTTTTTATCCCATGCCCTTTTATGCAAAATCTCAATACTCTGTCGAAATTCCACAGGAAATACACAAATTCTTCGTCGATTACATGGTGAACGACACGCTGGGTGCCATCTCCACCGCACATCTAGTCCTCGCGGACCGCGAACCAGAAAAGGCCTGTAGCTCAAAGTGCTTGGAGTTGGCTCAACTCCACTCCATGGCAGTCGACTTCGCCAAAACAGGAGCACCAGCCGCCATGCCCAGGTACCTAAAACCCAGAGAGTACCCCGACTTCATGGAGCGAACCGAGAAGCCAATGTACATCTCCACTGGAGTTCTCGGCAAGCTCTACCGAGCCACCCTCGAATCTTCCGCGCGAGCTGGGGTCACCTTCGTCTGGTCAAAGGAGGTCGCCGAAGCAGCTTACGACCTGGACCTTGAAGTGGAAGGCTTCCGGGACTTCCTGCCGCTAGCCGAGGCCCACAAGGACATGTACGTGGAGAAACTGAGCATGCTGATGAACTACTACGACGCGAAGCACGAGGACGAGATCATGACCGGGAATCTGCGCAGAAAGGCGGCATATCTTCAGCGGGACAACCGGAGGTACGGCGAGACGAAGGATCGGATTCTCGTGGCGACGAAGAGCTTGCAGATGGAAGCGAAAGAGTGGTTCGAGAATGGATGCAGCGTGAAGCAACGTCAGCAGCTGGCGTCTGCGTGGTACCACGTAACGTACCATCCGGATTATTTCGAAGAAGGCACGACGACGACGTGCTTGAGCTTTCCATGGATCGTCGTCGACACTCTTCTTGGGATCAAATCCGCGAACCGTCGAGACATGTTGGTCGATCAGGAGACAACGACGACGGATTAACTGCACCTAGTTTCGTCATGTCTAATCGAGCATCATCTTGCCGAGAATGTGAGTGAGAAATCCTGACGATATCAACGCGTGCTGTGCAGGTGACTTTTGCCATCACGAATGAAATGGTTTCGACTGTCATAGTCACAGGAGTCCTACTCTTGCTAATGGAATCATGAGGAAGATAATGTTTGATTAAGATAACTTTTATGTTACCAGCCGGTTGATTGAATAGGGATAATGATAACAATCTGCCGAGCTGTGCCCAACTTACCAAGTTGAATTAGCCAATGTATTGATCAAAGTGGAGGAGCTAATTGGGTGGGTTAGGAGATGGATTAGTGCGTTAGGTACAACTTGATTATAGCAATTGGAAGTGCAATTAAATTAAGTGGTTCATATTTTGGATGTTAGCCAGCACAGCTACGCCTCGCCTCCAACAGGCAACAGCAATGTGCTACAAAATCCATATCCAATCCCTGTCATCCGGCCACCAACCGGTCCAGTCCAGTGGGAAAAAATTATCCAAAAGGGAATCTGTGGGGCGCCACCCTTCTATTGAGGGTAGTTTGGAGCCTTGCATTTCTAGCGATTAAGTTTCAGGAGATTGCTTCTCAAAAGGTTTGGCACTTGGTTGTGGTGTATGGTCCGCAAGATAGGGAGGAGAAGTTGGCTTTCCTCAATGAGCTTCATGCTCTTGGGCAGAATATTATTGATCCCTTATGTGTGGCAGGGGACTTTAACTTGGTTCGGTGTCATGATGAGTATAGGGGAGCTAGAAGAAATAACAATCTCATGATGGAATTCAACAATGTTATTGATGATTGCGAGTTCTTGGAGCTTCCTCTTGGAGGCAGTAACTTCACATGGTGTAAAGGAGGAGATAGCAATTGCCTATCTCGAATTGACCGGGTTTTTGTCACAGCAGGTTTTGACGAAGCTTTTCCGGATTGCTCTCTTATTGCTCTTGAACGAATAGAATCTGATCATAATCCTTTGTTGATCAGTTGGGGTGACAGGCATAGAGTGCATAGACCTTGGAGGTTCGAGAACATGTGGTTAGAGGATGCGAGGTTCTTTGTAAGTTTAAGTAGTTGGGTTGATTCTGAGATCCAGGGTCGGGGGATGGTTTTTAGATGGTCAAAGAGATTGCAAGATCTTAAGGGCAAGATTAAGGTTTGGAACAAGGAGGTGTTTGGGGATTTGAATAAGAAGCTTGAAGAACTCACTTCTAAGGTTCATGATATTAACCAGCAGGAGGAGGAGAGGTTTTTGGTGATTGAGGAGGCGAACGAGAGGGATCTTCTGCTGGCTGAGATTGGGAAGGTTCTTGACCTTCTGGAGATTTCCTGGAGGCAAAAGTCGAGAGAGCTTTGGCTGCATAAAGGTGATAGGAATTCCGGGTTTTTCCACAGAATGGCTAATTACAGGCGGAAGATCAATCGTGTAGGGTGTATTAAAATCAATGGGGTTTTAATGGAAGGAAAGGAAGAGGTGGCTGCTGGTGTCGTGGATTACTATAAGGGTTTGTTCCATGAAGATTTGATTTTGCGTCCCTTCCCTATGTCCTATATATGCAACAAAATCAGTGAGTTTGACTCAATCATGCTTGACAGGGCCTTCTCAGAGTTGGAAATATGGGAAAGTATCGCCGAGAGCGATGGGGGAAAGGCTCCGGGTCCGGATGGATTTACCTGGGAGTTCTATAAGAAGAGCTGGGGTTTGATCAAGGGAGAGGTTATTAGTGCTTTTGGGGACTTCTTCTTGTCAGGATACTTGCCTAACTGCACAACACACTCGTTCATTTGTCTGGTTCCTAAAAAAGACTCGGTGGAAGACATTAAGGATTTGAGGCCAATTAGCTTGATGGGCAGCTTCAACAAATTGGTCAGCAAAGTTCTTTCTCGCAGGTTGAGCAGTGTTCTTCCCCAGCTTGTTTCTAAACATCAACATGCGTCTGTCAAGGGTAAGCAGATTGGTGAAGCAGGGTTAATTGCGTTTGAACTGGTTGATAGTCGGAAGAAGAGCAGAAAACCGGGTTTGATGTTCAAATTGGACATCGAGAAGGCTTTTGATAATGTGAACTGGAACTGCCTGTTTCTCATCCTCTCTCGTATGGGCTTCTCTAGTCAATGGCAAAAGTGGATTAGGGCCACGATGTGCAACCCCAAAATCTCTATTCTTGTTAATGGGGAATCGAAAGGGTATTTTGATACTGAGAAAGGGTTGAGACAAGGTGATCCTCTATCCCCTGGGTTGTTTACTTTGATTATGGATGTCCTTTCTTTTATGATCTCCAAGGTGCGGGAGGAAGGGAGAATCTCTGGCTTTTTCATGAATGAGGAGGGTGGTGGGGGGGAGGTCACTCATCTATTGTTTGCCGACGACACCCTAATATTTTGTGATGCGGAGTACAGCCAGGTGGTCAATATCCTCGCAACGCTTGTCTGCTTCCAAGCTGTTACCGGTCTCAGAATCAATTTGGACAAATCTGTCATGTTCACTGTAGGGGATGTGCCTAACCCTGACTTCTTCGCATCCATTTTTGGGTGCAATTGGAGTGCGGAGGCGTCGAAATACTTGGGTTTCCCTCTTGGGGCGAAGCCCAATGCAATCTCTCTGTGGGACCCGATTGTGGATAAGTACAGGAAGAGGCTCGAAGGTTGGAAAAGCAGGTACCTTTCTTTTGGGGGAAGATTAACATTGATCAAGGCTGTTCTTTCTAATCAGACGGTCTACTATTTCTCTCTTTTCCGAGCTCCGAAGATGGTTATTAAAAATTTGGAGAGCATCCAAAGAAGGTTCCTGTGGAGCGGTTCGAGTGATAGCCAGAAAATGGCTCTGGTTAGCTGGGACATCTGTAAAGCTCCTCTTTCGAAAGGAGGACTTGGAATTATGGACCTGGAGTCTTTTAATAGAGCCATGTTGGGGAAGTGGTTGTGGCGATACTGTTCTGAAAGGGACAGCTGGTGGAGGGGTTTAATTAACAGTAAGTATCCGAACCAGCTATCGGAGTGGGGCACTGCTAGGTGTAGACAAGGTTTCTCTGGGTCGGTGTGGGCAAATATCTCGAAGGAGTATGATGACTTCTGGAAGAAGGCTAGTATTGATCCCGGCAATGGTGATTGGGTCTCCTTTTGGCATGATAGCTGGATTCCCGGTGTGGTGCTCGCCGATGACTTCCCAAGGGTTGCTGCTGCTTCTAGCTTTCCGAACGCCAGGGTCTCAGACGCCATAACCTTCTCTGGTGAGAGTATTTCTTGGTCCATTCCTTTACATTTTAATCTTAGGGGGGGTGCGGAGAGGGAAAGGGGTGAGTGTATGAGTTTGCTCTATTCTCGGGGGTCTGGTAGGGTTACCAATGGGCCTCCTCGGCCGGTTTGGTTGCCCTGTCCGGATAGCTCCTTCTCGGTTTGTTCTTTTTACAGGTTCCTTACTGGGGAAAAGTTCAATGGCGTCCCTGTTTTTCCTTGTGATTCCGTTTGGAGGCATATCATCCCCACGAAAATCTGCTGTTTTCTGTGGCTTGTGGCGCATAATCGGATCTTGACTCTGGACAATCTGAAGGCAAGGGGGTGGGTTCTAGCCAACAGGTGCGAGTTGTGCAATTCGGAAGAAGAAAATGTTAGACATATCTTTTCCCAATGTAGGTTCGTCAAGGAGATTTGGAGCAGAATGAAAAGGGTTAGTGAGAGCATTGAGATTCCCGAGGGCGACATCATCGACTCTATCAGGAGGTGGCCTATGAATTCAGAGGATAGCATGGATAATTGGTTCCTCTTTGGGGCTCTTCACGCGGTTTGCTGGCAGGTTTGGCTCGAGAGAAATAGGAGAATTTTCAAGGGAGTTCATCGGCATCCGAAGCTTGTTTCTCGCAAGGTTCTCAGAGATACAGTGGAGTGGGCTAATGCTTTTGGAAAGACAGAGAGGGACAGTGGGTTACAGTGGCTTGAGGATAAGTTGAGGTTCTGTTGATTTTCCGCTGCTTCCTCAGTGATGGTGTTCGTGGCCAGTTGGTTTGTTGGTGCGAGATGGGGGTTGCTGCTGTTGATTTTCCGCTGCTTCCTCAGCGTTGTCGCTCGTGGGCTGTTGGTTTGTTGGTGCGAGATGGGGGTTGCTGCTGTGTTTTTGTGTTGTTTGTCTGTGTCTTTTTTCGTGCGCTGCCTGTGAAGCAGTATCCAGGTGTCCGCCTGTGATGTATTGTGTTCCTAGCAGGGGTGGCTCGGTCCACCTAGCTGGTTTTTGTACGGATCGATTGTGGCACTCTTGGCCTCCCAGGTCTCTCTTTTCTGTTTCGTTTCTGGGCAGGTTTTTTGCGGCCTCACTCTGTCGCTGTACTTTTTTGCTTTTCTGGGAAGTTGGGTTCAGTTGCTTGTGAACCCCTCTTCCTTTGACTCTTGTTTCGATTTTGGTTCGTTTTCCTTTAATTCAATCATCATTATAAAAAAAAAAAAGAATTGGGTGTTCTAGTTAGGGCTGCAAATGAGTAGATGTGGGTTTTCATATAGTTTGGACTCGATTTGTTTATTTAGACTCGATTTGTTAATATACGAGTTGAGTTTGAGCTCAACTTGTTTACTAGATTGGTGATTTGATCTCGGCTCATTAATAAGCTCACGAGCTCTATTGGAATTGAGTTCTTCAATTAGCGCGCGAGATCGCCTCGAGCTAAGGTATCATATAATTTAGCTCGTAATTTTTAATTGTTCATGTCATGTTATTTATTAGTAATTAGTATCTGAGCAATCTACGATACATAATTTCTCTTTCAAATTATAAATGAAATATATTTGATCACGTGCTCAAATTCTTAAACATCATATGTGGTGATGAGATATATAATCTAACAAACCTATGAGTTATTAATAAGTCGATGAGCTATATTGATTGATTCGCTCATACTTTGGTAGTTGAGGTGACTCACTACTGTCGAACCAACTTATAACTCAAAATGAGTTGACTCAAGAACTGAGGTCAATAAGCCGCCAAATAGAGTCAATTGTCGAAAGAGTTTTTCCTAAACCGAACGACGAACCGCTCGTGAACAGATTGACTCATTTGCCACTCTAAGTACAGTATGCATTACTATGTTTAAGATTACAATAAACTATAGATTAAAAAGTTAATTAACTATAGACTACTAATCTTTATAAGCCTTTCCTAATCCTAGCGTACCAATTTCTGAAGGAAGCTTTTGTAACCTTTGAGATCAGTACAACACATTTTTCTACTTAAAAAATACCTGGGACAAGAATACGACAAAGGCAGCTCGCCCAAACCAACGGCAACAGATGCCTTTTTTCTCAACCAATTAAGTCTCTATCAGACTTATCATCTCAAATCTTCCTTCATCTTCGTCTTCATTATCATTTTCATAAAAATAAATTAATGATGATAATTTACACGCACCAATCCAAATGTACCAACTTATAAATATAGAAACGGGAACAATAAAAAAAATATAAACAACCATATCAAATTGAATTCCTATTTTCTTTTTAAGGAAACGAATAAAAAAAGCAAAAACATAAATTAAAGTTTCTCTATTGAATATTTATACTTACAAAATCACGAAAATTAAGATTAGAAAAGGAAAGAAAAATAAAGAAATTAAAGGACACGGAAACTACAGAGAAGGAATTGGCGCCGTCACGCTACGTCACCGTCACCCCCAAGTCAAAAAAGCCCATCCCAATCCACTCAGGCTCCAGCTGTACCCGACCCGACTCCGACTGCGACGGAAACCCTCGCTTCGTCCCCCTCGCCCAAACCAATTCCCCATCTCCCAGCGGCGCAATTTAGCACCCACACCGCCGGCAGAGTCCAAATTTCCAACATCATTCACACGACGGCGGCCGACGATTCATCGATAACGCGCGCGTCCATGTTCAGCGGCTTGCCGGAGACGGAAACCGAAGCGTAGCGCGAAGAGAAATCACGAAATCCACCACCACCGACGGGGTTGCCGTAATCGTCGTAGTCCTCGAAATCCATGTGCTGGCCCTCGTCGAAGTTCAAGGCGTAACTCAGGGGATCGTACTGAAACTTCCCGTGTCGGTTGTTACTGTTGCCAATCGCGCCCTTTCGATTGAACCTGCGGATGAAGGTCTTCCACTTGGGACCGGCGACGATCTCGGACCACTCCCTGACCTTCTTGACGGCCTGGATCCCGCCGGCCAGCCAGGAATTCTCCCACCAGGGGGAAGACGAGGGGGAGGCAGGAGAAGAGGAGGAGGAAGAGAAGGAACTGGATCGGCGGCGGGAGGGGAAGCAAGGGAAGGTGAAGCAGCAGCGGGAGTGGGAGAGGAGTGTGTTCTCCTCCGGGATGGAACAGGCGGCGACGGAATCGGATCTCCGTGCCGTTTCCGCGTCGGTTTCTGGTGCTGGCGCGGCGCCCATGGGAGAATTGGAAATCGGGGAAACCCTAATCTGGAGGTAGAAAGAAAACAGAGTGGAGAGATGTTTGGTTGGGAGAGAGAGAGAGAGAGGGTGTGGGATAAATATGGGGGAGAGAGAGGGCTTTTGTAACGGAAAGTTACCGGCAACCGGGGGAAGTGGGAGAAGTGAGAAGTGGCGCTGGCGGGTGAGATTTTCTCGTGAAGTTTTCGCGGGAGGGTATTTGGGTAATTGCGGAGGGGAAGGGAGGAGCCGTTGACGGATGGACTGGTGACGTGGATAGGGGGAGTTGGGGTATCTATCTAGCGGGAGGGCATAATAAGGTGCGGCGCGGAGTTCTGGTGGGTCCGGAAGGTGAGCTGTCTTGCCTTTTGTAATGATAGGGGTTTGGTTGTCCCGTAATTATCGTGGTATTCGGTTTATCGGTTAAACGTTGATCCGTTGCGGTGCTTTTCTGGACGATGATTGTCCGGCATACTGTATGTTTCGGTTAAGTGATGAATGGTTGTACTAACTCATCGTCCTAACAAACACAACCCTTACCCTTACCACCACAACCCTTGTACCGTTTTACCAAAGGTGAATCCATTCCGTAAATAGTTGAGTTTGGTCAAAATACTGCCGGACTGACGGTGGGTTCGTTTCTGAACGAGGCCAAACCAAAACTAGAGCTCAGTTATGAGAACCAAAGCTTGTCTTTGGTTGGCAACAACGTCGAACCAAGCTCCAATTTTGGTTTGACCTTGATCCAAACCAAGGTGGGTTTCATTTTGGTCGGGCAAAAATGATTTTGGTTTGGTTTTAGGGCAAACCGAGGTTTAACCTTGCTTTGACCATGGGCCAAACCGAACGAAGTCTATTTAGACCCTCGTTCAAACATGGTCAAACCTCGGTTTGCCGAAAATTTCAATCAAATGTCGCCTGTGCTAACCCTCATAACAATTAACAAGTAATCGTGTTTTAACTTTGGCCCATGAAGTTAAAATTGTGAAACTTGTCATGTCGGTAAGATGAATAAAATAGACTTCAATATTGACGAAGAAGTAACATAGAAAAAATGGTGTATGCAAGTATAGGGAGAGAAGCAACATCCACATCAATACATATATATAGATTCAATGGGATAAGGTTGGAAGAGAGGAATTGTAATGTGCAAGGATGATATGCAAATGTGATAGCAGCTTTGTTGTCTCTTTCGGCCTTACGAAGGAAGACTGAACTGGTGGATTCAGATTTTAGGCCAAGGAAGTGAAAGATAACTATGGAGAATCTATGAATGTTAAACAACAAGCATCCCAAATTGTTTTCTTCCCTAATAAACCTACCATACCATCCCAACTTCCACCAACACATAAAAAACACACTGTCACAATCTAACTACCTCATCATTCCAATGGAACATCCACTCCCTCCTCTCCCAACCATGACTTTCCTTCCTTCATTGGCCAAGCCAAAGTCCAATCATTTCCTTAAAACAGTAGACTACACTCATATCCAACCTGGAATTTTTGTCCCATCCAAGCTTCCTTGGGTTGGTTGTCTCCCTAAGATTGGGTAACCCAAAGTTTCATCATGATGCCCCAGTTGACCTTTTTACAAGCTGCTTACCAAGCATGTAACTGGGAACCTGCTAGATAAGGAAGGAAACTAGCAGCCAACTCACAAGACAGTGCTGGGATGGGAAGTCTAAGGTTGGTAATGGTGGCATGGTCCAGGAGTTGCACCAAGCACATTCCTGCAAAAAGAAACCACTGCACAGGACACAACCTCTGGAGGAAGATGCAGAAATAAGCTTTGAAATGAGCCAGCTGTGACATCCTTCATTTTCCAGGTAATATCAAGAGCAGATGAAGAGAACCTTCAGCATAGTATCACAAGCTTTCAACTTAAGACTCTTCACTCATCAATTTGAATCTTTCTAGTTTTAATATTGGACCATCACAAAGACAGACATATGACTCTAATGTCTACATCTCAATTCTACAGATCCAATGTTTTCAAAACACCGATGGGATGGGAAACCATGCCTGGAGAAAGATGTGTCTCTTTAAAAGTGCTTCTCCAGATTCCGGCAAAAGAAATAAATTAAAATAACAGGACTGTCAAAGTCCTTGATCAGTGATAGAACCTAGACGAATGACTGTATGAGGATCTCAGTAACTCTAACAAGCAAATTTCAGGTATCTTATCATGTTGCACCAGAGTTTCCAAACAGATAGGAAGAATGATGCTAATGTGTCTCACAATGACTTCTTTCAAATCCAATGAAACTCCATTCCCATTCCAATTGTAAGATGCAATAGATGGGAAAGTCAGAAACCACACTTATGTACATAAGCAAGACAGACTATCTCAAGCAGAAACTATATTAGCAGCGCCCAATTTATACAACCAAAGCAAAGATAGCCACAGTTCGAGAAACTAATCAAGCTCTTGAGTACCGTTAGATTGGAACTCGCCTACTTACACCCACTTGCAGCAAACTCCTAGCAAGAGATCAAGGCTATCAACTTACAAGGCAGCTCTTCCAACATCACCACCACCACCACCATGAACTTTCAGAAACACCTTTCCAGCTTCATCTACCTTCCCCGAATCCAAAGCAATAGCAGCAAATATCGCCCGGAAAGCACCACAAACCACCGAAGGAGTTGATGAATCCATCTTTGACGAAACCCTAATCACTTTGTGAATCCCCAAGCGCTTCCCATCAACAGCACACGAATTTTCGACGTTTGAGACTTTAGCAATCCGGTCACTGAGAGTTTTCGAAGATATATCAATGTCGCCTCTGAGTGACTGGACAGCAACAGCCGTGTCGATGACATTGGCACCCAATATACTCAACGCATTGTTGTTCTCTAGGGAGTAGGAAGAGTGGGTCATCGCCAGGCGCAGCAGCCCAACCTTCTGGAAAGAGTAACTGCAAGGTGCAAGCACACAAATTTACAAAACAAAAAGAAAAGACCTTTTACAGTCATTCGCAAACAATACTGAACTGAAACAGGCTACGATTGTAGGAGATAAAGCAAGTGAAAAAAGCTAACAATGATTTTATCAGCAACCAAACGGAGTAGGTACGGAAAATGAGTGAACTTTACCCAATTTGATTCTGCAGAGCTTCGAGACCCGATGCAAATGGCGATAATGAGAGCTGGATTCTACGGTCAACCGGTTCATGGGCAGCAGTTACCTGCTGAGGAAAAAAGGTAAAAACCACAGCTCACTGGTTTTGCGGTCTTATGGATTCTTTATTAGGGTTCAGTTACAATTTCGAGACTTTGTAGGAGTTAAAAGTAAAGGAACCTGTGAAGAAGAGAAATCAACCAGCGTGATGGATAGCGCGATGAAGAAGAAGCATCGAGAAGCCATTGTTGGAGCCGGCGATCACTTCAGTCTCTTGCGGGCGTGGAAACTGGAGGCAGTGGGTTATTCATTCTCTTATGATCGCGTTGAAGTTTGAAGGAAGACGAAGGTAGTCAGACGGCCGGTTATTGTCGGGCCGGGTCAGCGTGGGGCTGACTTTCAGTTGGACAGAGAGGTCAGGATTTTCCGATTTTGTCCACTGATGAGTGGGCTAATGGGCCTTTCCTGAGTTTGGGCCCGAGTGTGATAGACCACAAACAACATCCAAGGCTTTGAAGTTTCATTTGAAAAGTAGTGTTAGGGTTAATTTCAGTGTGGGTAAAAATACACTTCATCGAACCGCATATTTATCGCGCGTGCATCGTCGAGTGAGATCTACAAAATTCAATAATCAAGTAACTCGTCGTGCTTCAGATGCAGCCTAATCTTCCAAGTCCTTCGTCACGACATCGATAATGGACTGCAAAATATCGACGTATTAACATAGAAAGCACACATTGTCCAGCTAAAAAAAGGTTCTTAAAATGAAACTCCCATATGAGGAGGTTCTTCCAATCAAACTTTATTCAAAAGGGTATCCAGTTTAGAGAGAGAGTCATTGTTGTAACAGATGCCAGGACCGAGAAATCAATACTCAAAAGACCAACGCAGCTCAGATCACAATCTAAAGCAATCGCCAAACATAGCTCTAATGAGAACTCTACTTACTTCGACTCGGATTAATTCCCTAAATACAGATAAAAGTAAAACAAATTCCTAAACTACCACACTTATAAAAAAATTTCCCAAAATACCTAAGTTTGGAGTGATTTGAGTTTGAAGAACTCGAACTACTAACCGGTTCGAGTGTAGGAGACTCGATCTAGTCGTAGATCGATGATATAAGTCTCGAACCACGTGGAGCTGAAGTGGTTCGAGTTCAGTGAACTCGAACCACTCCTTTGAAATTTCCAACAACCTTAACTTTATGCTCGGTTATCCGATCGTAGCAAACTTTTTTTTCATTTCACATAACTTTTTGAGGACTACAACTTTTATAATAGAAATATTTTCAGAATATATGTGAAAATGTGAAAAATAAAGTTAAATTTACTCCCAAACCACCTTATATTAAAAACGATTCCTAGTAAATGTTGTAGTACTCAAAAAATTATGCAAAAAAAAAAAACTTTGCGACTTTTCGATTGCGGAGCACAAAGTTATGATCCTCCAAAGTTTGACAAATTCGAAAATTTGCTCGTTTATGGGTAGCAAATGACGTTTTCTAGGAAGATAACCATCCAAAAATTTCTCGTTTGGAAAAATATTGCTCTTTTGGCAGAAATTCCCTATATATAAAAAATTTCCCGTGTCTTCGCCCCGAGAAAATGTCATTTGTTACCCCCTAAACGAGTAATTTTTCGATTTTGCCAAACTTTAGAGGATCATAACTTTGTGCTCCGCAATCCGAACGTTGCAAAGTTTTTTTTTATTTTGCATAGTTTTTTGAGTACTACAACATTTACTAGGAATAAATTTTCAAAATAGGAACAGTTTTTATTATAAGGTGGTTTGGGAGTAAATTTAACTTTATTTTTCACATTTTCACATATATTCTGAAAATATTTCTATTATAAAAGTTGTAGTCCTCGAAAAGTTATGCGAAATGAAAAAAAAAGTTTGCTACGATCGGATAACCGAGCACAAAGTTAAGGTTGTTGGAAATTTCAAAGAAGTGGTTCGAGTTCAGTGGTTCAAGGCTTATATCATCGATCTACGACTAGATCGAGTCTCCTATACTCGAACCGGTTAGTAGTTCGAGTTCCTCAAACTCGAACCACTCCAAACTTAGGTATTTTGGGAATTTTTTTTACAAGTGTGGTAGTTTAGAAATTTGTTTTACTTTTTATTTGTATTTAGAGAATTAATCCATTTTGACTCCAACTAGAAACCTTGATCGCCAGAGCATTAAGAACACATAGCTGCCCTTTTACAACGATGCAACTAGACAGACAGCTAGATACAGTTTCTTCCTTGATTCCCATGGCTCTTTGATCCCTACATCTAACTTTACTAAGTCTCACTATCAAGCTTAAGATACCATAGTCGACCTTACAGGCTTACACTTTTACTTCCCGGGTTGCAATCTGATCCGGAATTCTTTTCCGTTTCCACAAAGGATTCGCTTTCCCTTTGTCACTCACTCTCCCTCAGTTCCTTGTCCGCGTATGATTTAGCTTTACTTTACTCCATAAATAGCAGACGCCGGACGGGGCGTAGTTCACATTCGCTTCCCCTGCCACTACCAAAAACAGAGCACATCACTCTCTCTGCCTCCGGGCCCTGTTAATTCCTTTCAAACACACGAACATGGCTTCTCCTTCTTCCTCTGTTTCATCATCAATCAAAGCAAGCTTATCCGCGGCCGCCTCCGCGGCCGCCGCCATCATGGTCGCCCGATCCGTGGCTCAGGACTTCCTCCCCGACGAATTCCACGACTACCTCTCCTTCTACATCCGCAAATTCCTCAGCCAATTCTCCTCCCAGCTCACCATGGTCGTCAACGAATTCGACGACCGGCTGGTCCCCAACCAAATCTACGACGCCGCCGAGACCTACCTCGCCAGCAGGATCAACCCGTCGACGAAGCGGCTCAACGTCAGCCAGCCGGACAAGGAGAACACGATTCAGATCAGGATGGAGAGCCACGAGGAGGTTGCCGACGAGTTCGAGGGCGTGAAGTTCAACTGGATCCTGCGATCCAAGAAAATCCAGTCCCCACCGAGGAGGAGGCTCGGATCATCGCGGCGCGATGACGACGACGATTTATTAATGCTCTCCCACGCTAAGTTTTTCGAGGTCAGTTTCCCCAAACAGCACCAGGAAATGGCGGTGAAATCCTACTTCCCCCACATCGTCAGGGAAGCCAGGGCGATGAAGCAGGAGAAGAGGACGCTCAAGATCTTCACCGTGGAGCCGGACAATCTTTACGGGGACATCTCCGAGGTGTGGACGGGGGTAAATCTCGACCATCCGGCGACATTCGATACTCTGGCTCTCGATACAGAGCTCAAGAACAATATCCTGACGGACCTGGAGCGGTTCGTCAAGAGGAAGGACTACTACAAGCGAGTCGGGAAAGCGTGGAAAAGAGGCTACTTGTTGTACGGCCCTCCGGGGACGGGCAAATCGAGCCTGATCGCCGCGATGGCGAACTACCTGAATTTCGACGTCTACGACCTCGAGCTGACCGAATTGAGGGAGAATTCCGAGCTCAGGAAGCTGATCATCGCGACCGCGAACCAGTCGATTTTGGTGGTGGAGGACATCGACTGCACGGTCGATTTTCAGGATCGGTCCTCCGCCGCCGGCGCCGCGGAGAATTCGAATTCGAATTCGAGCCAGAGGCGGCACGTGACGCTGTCCGGGTTGCTGAATTTCATCGACGGGCTGTGGTCGAGCTGCGGCGACGAGCGGATCATAGTGTTCACGACGAATCACAAGGAGAAGCTGGATCCGGCGCTGCTGCGGCCCGGGAGGATGGATATGCACATCAATCTGTCTTACTGTACTCCTTGTGGGTTCAGGATTCTGGCTGGAAATTACCTTGGGGTGAAGGATCATGAGCTGTTTGATGAGATCGAGGGGCTGGTTTCTGAGGCAGAGGTGACTCCGGCTGAAGTGGCGGAGCAGCTGATGAGGAATGACGATGATGGTGATTCGGGAGGTGTGCTTGCTAGGCTGATTGAGTTTCTGAAGTTGAAGAAGGATGAAGAGAAAGGAGAAGTGGAAAGGAAGAGCGGAGAGATGCAAGAGATTGGGGACAGTGGATCGAGCAGCGGCAGTGATGACGAAGACTAAAATTTCTTGATCAGAAGTTTTGTGTTAAATGTGGTTAAATTAGTAGTGGTTTGTAATTTGGCACTTGATTTTCGTTGTAAGGGTTAGATTCATAATTATTTTTTATATAATGATTCGTACTTTATTATTAGTTTGAGTTTCATTACTTGTTAATTTTTTTAAATCATATCTTATTATTATTACTAGTAAGGAAGCCCGCGCTACGCGACGGGGAAAGACGAATGGAAAATGGTCTTTGAGATGTTCAAGTCTGACTTAGTTTTGATCCCACGATGAAACTAAATAGGCTACAAAAGACACCATGGGGCCTTCAAAGAACAATGGAAAATGGTCTTTGAGATGTTCAAGTCTGACTTAGTTTTGATCCCACGATGAAACTAAATAGCCTACAAAAGACACCATGGGGCCTTCAAAGAACAATAACATAAGTAGGGTACAAAAAAGATGATGTGTGCATTGGTCTTTCCCCATCTCTTTAAGAAAGTGAAAATGATATGCAAGTATCCAACTAATTGAACAAAATTCAGAAAATAGAGGGGATAGAATCCAAACCCACCAGATGGATTGTGTGTTCACTTCACAAAATTCAGAATGGGCAATCTGTGAAACACCTGGATGTAAAACCACTGCGATTATGATGTTATAAGACAAAAAAATGAACCATCGAGGGTAATACGGAATCATTAGCTTGGTCTCGAGCTCGTAAAGGCTACACATAAAATATGTCAATGTTGATATACTAAGGTTCAAAAATGTTGTTTCCAATTCCAATACAGATGTCAGTAACTACGACACTTAACTAAATATCTCTTGAGCTTTTCTTAACCTTTAACCCGTTGGATGGTATCGAGCTATGACCAAATGCCGATTCTGCTACTTAAAAGAAAGAGGTATCAGGACGACAATATATTTAGGAAAGCTGGTGTAAATAAATTGAGTTAAGAAATTAGAATTGTTTCTGCAAGTGCATAAAAGAGAAAGAACGGGGCTGAAAATACTCTTTTCCTTTTCTTTTTCTGGTCTGCATCCTTGGGTGCTGCTGTTTGCTGTGGGAGAGACCCGTTTCGGTTTCTGTTCCGCATCTTTGGATGCTGCTGTTTGCTGAGTCTTTGTTATTGGTTTTATTTAGCTTCTGCAGCTGGTGGGACTTGGATATCTCAGTTTGGGATCTGTCTTGTGCTTGTTGTATGTTAGTTTTTTGTGTTTTCTTAATAAAATGATGTCACCATTATAAAAAAAACACTCTTAAGGATTTGCAAATAAGTCAAATTGCACTCACTGGCGGATAGCAAGAACAATCACTTGAAACCAATAGCAAATCTGTGACCACAAACTTCATATATAAAGACATCAATCAAATACATACAGCCATCTAGACCTCTGAGGAATGTGGAAAGGAACCCCTCTTAAGCAGCATATAAAAGTACAAATTCATATCCCAACCATTTGCAGGGACCGCTCCATGCAAGTGCAACTCTTAACTACTTGATCATGAATGTACGAACTAACTAATAAAGAGGCAGGAACATTGAACCAATGAAGCATTTCGATCCAAAAGCTGACACTCACAAAGACATAAAGTTTGCTGCAATGGGAAAATTGAAGGTATAAGTTCCCTCGTTATCAAGCAGTATGGAAACTTCCCTGATAACTGCAACAGATGAAAAATACGGGATTATACAGTTAATTGTAAGAATGTGATTTGATGACAACAAACAGTGAGCATAAAGGGAACTGATAAAGCATTTCACAATCTTAGCACCTCGCTTATGGCATCAACATTTACAACTTCTGAAGGCCATTATATACAAACTCCAGAATTCATGAGAAGTAAATAAACGCTAACCTTGTAACATAACCCCAAATTACCAGTGAGAATGAAGGAAATTAAAATATAAAAAGGAAACTCTTCTGGAAACTGAGACAAAACGGTAGTGGCTGGAAGTGCTTTCTTGCTGTGGTTCTCCTGCGCCATGTTGACTTGTGGTTAACTGACTCACAGTCACGAAGCAATAAATTTAAACTTAGCAATAAGAAACAAAGATTTGCCAAAGCAAGAAATTAAAACACACTAATGGTTGAGAGTGCAGAGAGAGGAAAAACAAAGATTGAATAACAACTGAGTAAAGAAAGTAGACAAAGCAAGAAAATCCAAATCCAAATTTCCCAAAAAGGGAAAAACCACTTGGTTTCTAAGTGTTGAAGCAAGAGGGAAATAAATCCAAACCAAAGGTCCAAACCCAAAACAAATTTCCTAACCAGCAATTACCAATAACTCAAACATAGAGAAATAAACAACTGTAAGCTACAGAGCTGAGTGGTTTAAGCTAATAAAACTCACCTGCCTCGAACATCGCAAGTCCCTCCTATGCAGGCTTGTTGGGACACCGAAATTGTGCTAAAATTGCAGGACCTGGACGTTTGGGTGAGTGGCGCCCTTTCAGAAGATTATTTGCAAGGAAATTTGTCTCACTTGGCTGGTAAATGATCCCTACAAATGGCTTCCTCTCAACCTAACATTACTAATCTTCGGAGACCATTTTCTATTCTCTTTGTTCCCTGGGTCTTACATTGTTCTATTGGTGTTTTCACGTCCAAATTGCAATTCTTATAAACAACTATATTTGCATAGTTTTGTAAATTTCATCCTAAATAAGCAATGCACTTTGTCATTATTAAAGCAAAATCACAACCCTATTTTGGTTAATTAAGCCATAATGCAATAAAAGTAAGAGCAGAAACAACTATTTGTAAGTTAACAAATTCTGGTATGAATACAAGCTTACTTTGTTTAATCCTAGTATGTCTTCTTTTTCTAGAACGGTTAATTGTATTCGAGATTGCCATATTTATAAAGCTATTTTCAACATCAAAGACTGCGTTCAAGTAATTTGCCGAAGCTAGGAAAAACAATTGCTAATCCGAATTCTTAAACTCCAAACTAATTAGTGAATTACCTAAATTCAGACCAGTCAATAAGCAACATAATGCTATCACACAACACAAAAAACTGAGTCACAAAGCATATAAATAAACATTATAAGTTTGAAGGTCCAAAACTCTTTCAACTCAGAAGCAATTGATCTAAAACCAGCTCAGATGATACCAACGAATAATGAATATGCCTCACTGTACTTGGAACTATAAACTATATAATAGTTATAAACTAAAAAAAACTAACTATAACACAGCAGAACCTAGAACCCCTACAGCGAGAACTGGCATTCTGAAGTGAAAATTTGAAAACAGAATACAAAATTCCCATGCAAAGAATATCAAATGGCAGATAACTAAAGCAAAATTAGGAAGAATTGGCAATACTTGCATGAATTCAAGCTTGATTACTATCCTAACTTACCTCATATTGTACCCAGAGGGAAACGTATTTTCAAACAGGAAAGTGTTACTGAGCTAACCAGCACAATTAAGGAATAATTTTAATCTATACAACATCAACCTTCGGTAGCTGATATTTACAATGATTAAAGTTAAGCACTGTGGCGCACTAATGCACCGAAAGGTCTTCTCTCCTCTCCTTTGTAGGTAATGTTTAATTACTTTATGTCGCATGGTCATGCAATTACGTTGTGTGTGCTTCTCCAATAGTTATTTGTGAAAGACTATTCAAAGTGAGGCCACTGCAACATGGCTTCTCATATATTGTGATTGAATGATGTGGATAACTAAAAGAAACTATTATGAGTAAGAAGAGAAGAAACTGAACAAAGAAAATGAAGCTCATCACTTACTTGTTGCTTTCAATCTGACAAAGTCAAGTTCCCATCGAAACCAGCAGTGTTCTTCCAAGGGCGCAATGTTTAGCTTTCATTGTATTAACAATAGTTACAGATCGTCACCTATTGGTACAAAAAAAATGAAACACTAAATTGAGAACCCATACCGGCAAACAAAGTAACAAAAAAATCCGTATTAAAAGGAGCAGACAAATTAAGCTAAAATACCCAGCAACTTGCCCGTCAGCTTACAAAGATGTTATGTTCATATTTAACGGCAAGTATCTTATTCTGAATTGCAAAATAATGTACAGTTAATGTTTTAGCTCTGGATTGCCAAATCGAACCTAAGGAACTTGTATTTCCTAGTAACGCACTAAGAAATAGAACACAAAAGTACAGTAAGCCAACAATCCCTCTAAAACTATTTTCTAGTTGCAGATAAAGTAATTGAAACTGCTTAGCAGCTGACGATATAGAGAGAAGAGAAATACAACATAAAATGAGAGTACACGAAAAGCAGGAACATAATATACACCATTGTTTACCTGATAGTTCTTGATCTCACTAAGCTCGAAGTGACAACCTAAGAATCAGGCCAAGCACCAAAATCAGGCATTGGAGAGCATATACAAAGCTTTCCAGTTGACAACAGTTATAAGGTATAACATATCAGGAAATTACAGTTTACAAAAAACAGCAAGTAAGAAGCAACAGGTAAATCATTCAACTGAAGGAGACGATCCGACCTGTCAACGATAATGATTGAAATTTCTAGCCAGGTAAAGGATCCTTCCCTAGACACTTTCATGGATGCATATCAGATATCTACCTCGTCAACATCATTCTGGGGCGAATGAAATACTGTAAAAAAAATACCATACAGAGCTCACATATGAGAAATTCAATAACCTGTGTATCCACCCTAACCTCTACAATGGATATAACTTCGGAAGGTTGGTCATTAATATGCCCATTTATTCGAAATACCCATCGAATTCATTCAGAACACCAATCGAATCTACTTACAAATCCAAACAAACTGAACCTTTCGTGTCTCAATAAGATGAACACTCCAGTGTTAGCTTGTTCACTCATAACTCATAAGGCATACGAAAATAACGAAATTATGGGTAGGCTATCACACAAAAGGCTTAGGGAACATCCACAACACTTCACAACAGGAACTTGAACTCATATCATATAATCCACCTAATTGACAACAGGCAGGATCTCTAAGAATTTGGTATGTTCATGGCACATGTTGGCTATCTTACAAAGGTTGTAAAGCAACAGTATACCCAATCTGAATTGAATTGTAAACCTCACATAAATGTAGAGGCCAAACCTCAATCGAAGAACATCCAAGAGGCATGAGGAAAAATTGCAAAGAGAAGAGAAATTTCTCTAACCACTTATGAATTAAATCAGGAAAACACAATGGCTAGGCTACGTAAAAAAACGAAACACCAATACAAAAGTGAATAACATCCCAGGGGTATTAGTAAAGGCTCTGAGGCAAAGGCATGACGAAAAACTAAGCAAAGTAACTGCAAGCCCAACATTTGAACCAAACAATGGTTGAGAGTTGTCCGTGTAACACCTGAATCAGTAATCACCTCAGCTTTTACAGGAGTGTGATCTGTCACGTTGCTCCCAAGCGCCACCTTAGAGGGCACGGAACTCGGTTGTAATGACCAAGCTGGGGCATTCAAGAGAGGATGTTGTCATGGAGCATTTTCTGCAAAAGGAAATTTGAGAAAGTCGTTCAGTACCAAATCCAAAAAAGAGTAAAAACGTAAGTATATACACCCAAGTCTAAAAATTAAAATAAAAATTATACAGAATTTTCATTGCTAGCAACCACCACTTAAACAGCTCCTGTCATGCAACCAGCATACCCTCTTTTAAGAGCTTGGCAGTCAATGTTCTAGATATAGATGTCTAAATCAACTAATAAGGAGCTTACTATACCCAGTGAACCACTAACATACAGAAGATAAAATAAAACAAACAGAAGAAATTACAAAATGAAATTTGAGGTATTGCAACATGATGTTGTCAAAAACTAATGAAGTTAAACCATATCTACTTGATATATTAATGTGCAAGCTGAATCGTTGATTCTCAACAATACAATATGCAAAGGATCTTCGGAGGTGGTAGAGAGCAGGCGCTGAAAGGGAATGGAGAGTAGTGGTTTGGACCGAATCACCCATTCAAATAGCAGCAAATCGACGAAGGGATGAAAACCCAGTATTCCCCTGACAGTGGGCGCAAATGGTATGCGAATAACCGGGAACTCAGGATTCCAATCAAGAAAGTGATTTTATTACAACTCATAGTCTGCAAGTAAAGTCATACCGGTTTTGGCCACTTCAGGGGGGAGAGAATAGGTTGGTGATAGATTGAAAGAAAAGATGAACGCAGACGGATGAGTAAGATTGAATCAATGTAGAAGTAGTTTTTCGTTTATAGTATTTCAGTAAAAGATTAAGAGAGGAAACCTTTGCGGCTTACCTTGTTCATCAGTTCAACCTAGTCCGAAGAAAGAATAATTGACCCTGTGGACCTTCACCATAATCTCTTGGATTCGTTTCTACACTTCATGGTTGCTGTACAACGCATCTGAGTAGACGCAGACGAAAGTAAACAGTAATAAGACATGCGTTGTGCAAATCAACAAAGTACAACACAGACAATCTAAACCAAAAGGAGAGATCTAAACCATAAGAAAATCTACTAATCCATGAAAAGGAAGAGAAAGAGAACCGATAGGCAAAAGAACACGGCACAACTACCAGTATAAATATCCAACCCTGAACTGAAGAGCATGTTCCGATAATCGAAGCATGTCGAGCCGAAAACAAAAACAATATAGCATCTCGAACGATATAAAGGAAAAAATATAAACCGGAACTGAACGGTTTCCCAATACTGCTATTGTTAGTTGTATACTTAGTCCTAGATTCCATTTCAGGCCGAAGAAAAAGCGATGATTTATGATTTATAGCAAACAAAATCCAAAACATCAATGAACATCGTAGACCATAAATGATTTATGATGGAATAAAGGAATGTAAGTTCTCGTGTGAGTGGTGTAAGATACCACCACAAGTTTAACAACAACACCTCATAACATGAAAAGCAAACAACTGGACGTGTAAATTAGAGTAACCTACTCATGACATGAAACATGATGAGAATTGACAATAGAAAATGCACCAGAGCTTGCTGCTACCTAATTCCATCATATGATGGAGAAAGTGGAATTGAAATTTTACTTATTAAACAAAAAGTGTGACTTCACCTTAGCAGGAAGCAACTTCCTTCCCCAAACTCCTCTTTAAGGCCTGCTCCTTTACTGTGGCAAGAAGAAACAGAGAAAAGGGGGAAAAAAGATCTTAATAAGTAAAAAAAATGAACTCAATAACACAAAGAACAACATCATCCATGATGAAACAATGACTGCAATTGAACAAAATTACTTGTTAGTATCTATAGTTTTCAGAATGCACCCTATGAACAGGAAAATGCATATGTAAAGCAGATGTAAGTTTGTATTAGCTAAAGCGAAACTTCATGACACTTACAGATTGCTGCAGAACTATAAGGTGATCTTGCATCTAAAAAAAACGAATCCATATATTGTCAAGAAAAATAAACTCAGTGTTGTTTTCTCCGATTCATTCATGAAGCAAGGCTTTTTACTAAATTCTGAAATAATTCGAAACACTCAATAAAACCATTTTACGATGAAAAATTGTAGGTCAAGTGATGAAAGATTGAGAAAAATAACTACTGTACCCAGTTGCTTCAGCCATCAAACCATCATAATCACCACTGTGGTATACCACAAGTCCAAGCTGGTTCACAAATAAGCTGACATGAATAAACTCAAAAACCACATAAACATACTAATTAAACCCAAATATAATTCCTTCCTACCACAACGTTATGGCAGAGGTAAGGGAGAGCTTCACAAACCTACCAAGCGACCTGAAAGCCTTCCATGAAAACCCAGTCCCAGCTTTAGAGATATAAGCAGAAACCATATTAATCTTGAACCAACATAAAAAAGAAGTTACCTTGCACTCAGTAAGTGAGATTTGGGGGGACATGCAGCAAAATGAACAGATTTGTGGTTGAGAACCAAAAAAGTAAGCGAGTCGGGGATAAGAGCAAATTGGATTGGGAGCAAGGTCTGCAGAGGGTCTTTGAAAATGATCGCTGTAGAATCATCGCGGACAATCCACCTATGGGCATGCTTGCTGCCGACGTGGTTTCGAGGCCGATGAATTCATTGAGAAAACCAGCTGTCTTAGTTTTTTTCCATCAAATAGCATTCTGAGATGCCAGAGAAATAAAGAGACAGGATGAGAGTTGGAACACAAAATCAATCATCTAACCAATCAAAACAAACTCCATGGCATAAATTAAAACCCAAAAAAAGAATACAATCAAAATCAACGGCAGTCCAAAAACTAAAAACCTTAAAAAGAACCAAAGAACAAACACAATCAGAACCAACTGCATATCAAAAACGAAAACCCAAAACCCCAAAAGAACCAAAGAATAAGTACAAATAGAGTGTAGTGTAAAAACTGAACATGTTACAACCAGCAATTTACCGTCTACAGTGTCGGTGGGTCGTCCAACTCTCCATGGATCGATTCATAGGCGGTAGGGCACAATCACACTTCCCATCATAGAGTAACCCAACTCACATTTTCCTTTGCTGCTTCCCTCTTCTCCTGCGGTCGGCAGCAAGCAAAATAGGCCAAACAATAACATCACTAAAGCTTGATCAGCCGAAAGGAACATAAATGAAAGTACAACAATGAAATACGCAAAGAACAACACCTAACCTAAAACTGGAACGACAAAAGGCTCGATTTCCAGATGGTCTAAAAAACTTCAGCAGATATGGGTACTCCACATCGCCTCCCATTCATACTTCCCTCCAACAGAGAGAGCTCTTTCATTGAGAGTGGACGAATAAACCCCCCTGGAAAAGGAAGAATGAGAACTAAAACATGAAAGAAAAGAGAGTAAACAAACTAATCGGAGAAAGAAACCCATCACCTGATATCCAAACCCGGCACCACCGCTAAACCTCCCAAATCAAGCGGTTGTAAACCTCTCAAATCCTGCGTCACTGTCGACGATCACAACCGCTTCTTCCAGCCTCGTCGTCGGACCGCAGGCACCGCAACACCACCAGACCACCGTCGCACCTCCACCCATCACCGGTGACGGACCACAACCCACGCACCAGCGCAGCCCAACCACCGTCGCTCAGCTCAAACGCCGCCACTCGCCTCGTCCCCATCGTCGCTGACGGACCACCAGTCATGCACCACCGCCGCTGCATCTGAGCGTCACGTCCCTATCGCCGATCCGCACCCAACTTTGACCCTACTATCCTTCATCTTGATGAGGTCCACTCTTCCTCCTCATCTTCTTCTCTGGATTCTTTGACACTATTTCCTTCTTCTCCAGCCGAGAAAGGAAAGGAGGGTGGGTGGGTGGGTGGAATGAGAGAGATGCTTGATAAAAGGAGCTGATTTTGTGTGGCTAGGAAGAGTGGAAGAGGAAAAGGCAACAAAAAAAGGAGCTGATTTTTGTTTAATTACGGAAATGATCATCCCTTACTTAGAATCTCAAGGTTTGGTTAATTACGAAATAGTACCTAGTGTGATGTGACTCTATGAAACAGTAAACTCAAGGATAAGAGAGAAAGTGTTGAAAGTGACAGGACCAACTACAAAACGTAAAGCCAATTGAGAAATGATGAGAACAAGGAAAAAGCAAAAAGTAACAGTGGCGGGATGTGACTCTACCAAACAGTAAACTTGTAACTTGTTCTTTTAAAGAGATAATTATGCATATGAAAGTTAAAAAGTTATAACCTAAAAGTATTTAAAATTCAACTCGTGTATTTGTGGCATCTGAACAAGTAATTTGACATCTTAAAATTTGAGTCCTAAATAATATTTCAAATGTATTTGATGCATGTATTTGCACAATTTAGATTGAAATATTTCCATTTGAAATACATGTAATCCGAACCATATTATTTGAATATTCATTTAAAACTCTTGAATATTTTTCTTTTTTTGAATTTGGTGTTTTTTTGGCCAAACTTTAACATTATCGGGAAATTATCTTTTTAGACCTAAATGTATTCTTTTCTTAAAATTTAGAATCTAAGCTTTAATATTTTGCAAGCAGGTCCAAAAATGTTAGTGGTAAGATTTATGTTTCAATACCTATTACTTTTTCCTTTAGTTGTAATTCCTCAACTTTTAATGGTTTACACAATGGTTCTACCTGATGCTATGAGGAATTCCAAAATCACTACCTCGCTAAAATAAGAAATTGAAAGACTCCATTGAAACGGTTGGTTCGGAAATTTTTTGAAAACCAATCATAGATTCTTCACTCCATAAGAAGAATATGATCGTTGTACTCATTATTAGACTTGTGAAAGAGATAAAATAAAATCAAAGTATATCTTTTTGACTCGAGGTTCAATTGGTCAACAAAAGAAAAATTATGCCAAAAATTAGAAAGTGAAATTTTCATCTTGTACATGGTATATCATGAATTAGTACGATGAGTATTTGAATCGCAAATATTTACACTAAATATATATTTGAAATTCACCTAATATATTTGAACAATTTCAAATATCATATCTATTAGTCCCAAATAAATATTTAATATTTAAAATTCAAAATTCCTATGCGCCTAGAGGATAACTAAACACCAAGGAAGAAAATCAGGTAATTCTGTTTTACCTCCCTCTTAAAAGAAGCGTCTTTGACTCTCTCGATCTCTCCCACTAGCAAAAATTCAGTAGTCTGACTCGCGGCAGCCAATCGTTCGACTCATTCAGCAACCGCCGATGAGCTGAATCGAGCGGCGGGTCCGACTCCCGGTGACGCCGCCGATCATGCCAGGACCCGGTGCCCACCTCATGTACGCCATGGCGTCCGGTGTGGGACTAACAACCCTCACCGGCGGCCGGTTCACTCCACACCACACCTTAACCTACACCATCAACGCCTTCTTCGGTCCGGACATCGGCTCTTTCTCCGACTGGCTTTCTTCATTCTTCGCTTCATCCTCCTTTGTCTCCCGCCTCGCCGACTCTATCCACCACCCTCTTTATTACATCCTAATTTTGGGGATTCCCTTCTCCTTTTTCTACTCCTGGCTCTCCAATATCTTGCTCCGCCGCAAGCTCCTTGATTCCGCTTCTGGGGTGAGCAGTTTTGGCTTTTAAACTTCGATCCATGTTGTCAGTCGCTGTAATTAATTCGGGGATCTATGTTTAATGTTACCCTTTCTACCATTTTGGGGGTTTTGGTGTTATTTGTGGTAATGGGTACAGGTGGGGTTTTTTGCTGGATCTGGCTGCTGTTGAATTCAACTACTTGCCTAATTGGGGGATGGGTTTACATGTTTACTGCAAAAAGCAATCATCTTTACTCGTTTGAGGCGCAATTTCTGTCAGTTGGTAGGAGAATTTGGGGGATTTTAAATGTGGGTATTCATGAGGGAGTTTTGGGTGTGCTCTGCAGGTTCCTCTGTCAAGGAAGCAATGCTTGTATTTGATATCTGCTGGATCATTGTCGCACTTTTTCTTAGACCACTTATTCGAGGTCTGAAGATTATTACTCTCCTTCTCTGCTCAACTCACTTTAGTCATTACAAACCGTTTGTTGTTTGCGACATGATCACATTGCCTTTCTGTGATTGAATTGGTTGGCAAGTGCAATATGTTGATTGTTTGTTTCTATCCATGGAAATCGTATACATTGGAGTTCAGTCTTTAACCGTTGTTGCTGGTTCGAAGTTTGCATGTTTTCCCTTATCTAGCTAGCAACAGAAATGCTTACTGTAACCCCTAGGTTCCCTTATGTGCTGCTGTACTGGAAAATGGGCAGGAAAATGGACATTCCTCGATGTACACTTGGATATTAAGCACTGGTTGGTGGGAAAATCGGGCACCAATCAATCCAGATGCTGTTCTTTTTACTGGATTTCTGTGCACTAGCTTAATCCTTGGTTTTGTTTATGTCAACAGGTATGCTCTATTCTCTACTACTGATACTGTCCATGTTTCACTCCATTATACTAATCTGGTAGTCATTTGCAATGCTTGGACTATGGCTTTCTGCATTTTTCAGGGTTAAGCCTATGAAGTCCCTTAAAAACCAGACGTACCAGTCTTACCAACTTGTTGTGGGGATAGCTATCTGTTATTGCCTGTGGTGTGCTAGCCAGATTTACTGGGTGAAGCCTCGCCGTCCGGCCATTGGTGAAGAGGCTGATCTTGGAGTCATCATCTTTCTGGCTGTCTATTTCTTTCTCCCTCATTTCTTCTGTTCTTTGTCCTTGAACCCTAGAGATCATCAACCTCAGCAACTTCCACTGTAATACAATGTACACTTGTTCAAGATGTAGTAGTGTATACCTGGTTATGATAGGGGGGAAAGTATGCAGTTTATCCATTTTTGGCAACTTCAACTTTGGAGGCTCCATCCCTATATAGAGCGGCTCCATTTCAAAGTCAATCCGGTTGTTTTTTAGACATACAAACATTACGAACATGGTGGATAAAAATGACAAACTAAATCGACGAAACATACAAACTGGAAAAATACCCGGTTGATTTTGGAAGCTTCATCCCTATATAGAGGAGTTCCATCCAAAAGTCAACCAGATTGTTTTTAGACATAAAAAACATTACAAACATGGTGCACAAAAATAACAAAAATTACAAAAGTAACCGACAAACATTACAAAATAACAAAGCTTACAAACATTACAAAAAGAACTGACAAACATTACAAATTACAATATATACAAAATAGTCCTATAAAGATTACAAACATAATAGATAAAAATGACAAACAAGAATAATAAACAATACAAAGTGAATTGATATAATCAATACAAACTGAACTTATAAACATTTAGGTTGTCAAACATCACGAATTCATCACGATTGCCGGAAAATAATCTACCACCGTCTATGATCGCCGGAAAACTCCACCGTCGCCGAAAAAGTTAAAAATGAATCTCTCTCTCTCCCTCCCTCCCTCCCTCCCTCGGAAAATCCCCAAGAAAGGAAGAAAATCCCCGAGAAAGGAAGAATGGGGATTCCGCATCCCAGGAAAGGAAGAATTGGTTCCCACGCAGGCCACGCCGTCGGAATGCACAGGGGCTGTCGGAAGAATGGGCAGAGGCTGCCGACAAAATTAATCTCGACGAGGGGTGGGAGATATCCACGCTGGGTGCTGCAATTTTTTTAATTGTTAAATAAATAAAATATGTAATTACCATCTTATCCTTCATTAAACTGGATAAATTAGGATCATTAAATTTTAATAAGGTTGATTGACCGAGCTTGACTTAGTCATGTGACTAAGAGACCCCCCTTAGTCACCTGATCTTAGCCCTCTTAAAGGGTGCACATGGTGTTGGTGATTATTATTAATTAATTAATTAATTAGGTGTTTTAATATGTTTGTTGTAATTCTTTCAGCCGACGAAATTCATTTTGCTGGAAATTTTTTCCATTCATTGCTCAACGTCTTACAAAACAATAGGGTTAATTGCATGGTTGGTCACTGAGATTACAAAAAACGTTCAAGTTTGGTCATTCGAAATATTTAAATTCATTGGTGGTACTTCAATTTACTGAAACCGTTCACGTTTGGTCACTCTCCGTCCAACTCCGTTAACTTTTGCTTATTTAAATGTGTGACATGGCAATTTAAAAATAATTAAATATATTTTAAAAAAATTGCCATCTCATTTTCCACCTCATTATCTCTTTTATCTAAAATAAATAAACAGATATAATTTCTTCTAATCTCTAATACCAGCAGCCCGAACCCGATTGCCTGTGACAGCGAACACGAAGAAAGAAGGTGGTTCGGTCAGATATGACCGAAAAAGCTTTTACCACAGTTTTTTTTTTTTTTTTTACAATGAAACATCTTCTATCATACCTAACCAGACCAGCAGACGCAATACAACAGGGGCGAAATCAAAATTGCAATGACAATCCAATCCTGTGGTAAGAGATCAAGTCGAGCATTCCTAGCGACCCAATCCGCAAGAAAATTAAATCGCCGAGGAACGAAGGACAACTTAATCCAAGGAGTCCCCTGAAGAAGAGACACAATCCGGGCCAGGGTCACACGACATTGCCAAGGCCAATCGCAGCGATCTTGATTAAGAGCCACAACCAAACGTTGGCAGTCGTTTTTGATACACGTCGGACAGGACTCTTGGGCCGCCAACACCACAACACCCAAAATAGCAAATGCTTCTGCCTGAATCGGGTAGGAACAATAGAATCTCTGAGTCTTGCCGTCAATCACCTGACCGTGGGCATCAGCAATGGTAATCCCACAAGCCGCCAACTGAGACTCCGAAACAAAGGAGCCGTCACAGTGCACAATTCGTTCAAAAGAGCCAGGCGGTGGTGAGGGGTTTCGACGGGATCCCCTAGGCTGAGAAGGACAACTAGCTGATCTCAGGATCGAGGACAGTGAGGTTGTCTCTCGAGCTTCGTTGATGTTCATGAATTCACGATTAGCCGCCTTTACCACAGTTGAGAATATATAAAAAAAGGGATAATTTTGGGTTTATATGAAAATATGGAGAACAATATGGAATAAAAAACACAATTCCATGGTATTTTCACAAATACTGGCCCCTCCCTCTAATATTTGTAGAATTACAAAAACATTATCATGTTTTTTTCCCCCTCCAACCAACATAGCATTTCAACACAAATCCCACGTGATGTAAGAATTGGGAGCGGATATGGGGCAAAATCCCGACCTGCAAAATCCTACAAAACTCGAGTGTGTGTCGTATTATTGTTTTGCAGGCCGCAATTTTGTATTGGAATCCAACTCCAGGTCATAGGAAATTAAGGAAAAATAATACATTTTGGTAATTTTCTTCTATGAGGGGTCGAGAAATTGTGCAGAGAAGTCAACTTCTTTTTTTTTTTTTTTTTTGACGAAAATCTGCACTTGCTATATTAATCAGTTGAAGCGGTTACACTATCCAGCTGGAGCTGATTAACAAGATAATTCGGTGGCCTATCAAACCACACCAAGCTCTCGTTCCACCTCGACTCTGCATGAGCCATAATATGTGCTGCCTCATTAGCTTCTCTACAGATATGCCGCCATCTTCCATTGCCTATGTCGCTCAACAACCTCCTGATACTCCGACACAACACCCCGACCTCATTCTGTTCCATACTCGGATGCTGCAACTTATGAACCAAAACTTTGCAATCCGTCTCCAGAACTACATCATGCAAATCGTGTTGGAGGGCCAACTTCTTTTTCTTCTATGAGGGGTCGAGAAATTGTGCAGAGAAGTCAACTTCTTTTTAATTGCATTTCTAGTTTTCTACCAAAAAAAAAACTGTTTAATTGCAGGGCATACCAATTCAATAACTTCAATCAATTTGACAACCTTAGACACAACCCATTGCATACATCAAACTTCAGATAACACTAGAATACTCAACTTGTGTCAGAGACTTTCCCCACCGCCATCAATACAGACTATCGTCCAAATTTACACGCCTGTTTGAGAAGCAAACACGGTAATTAACGAAACACGTTTCTCAGAAACACGGTAACTTACTAGCCTGCACAGCAAAAGTTCACCAGCCATATCACTAATCCTCATACAGATAGGGCTTAGATATTACATCCACTTATTCGAAAAGGGTTTCTCAGGAAGAAGTTCACATACACTTACAACAACAAGCACGGCTAATCTCTCAATATCAAGCAATCGCAAACCTTACTGAAAAATGCTCAGCTTCCAATCGCCCAGTCAGCCAATGATGTGATGTAACATTATTATCCAGAGCGACACAAGTCAAACCATTGCCATGCATTCATTCCCAACCAGTCTCTCGCTCAAACGCATTGATCGCGCACTAAGCATCTGATACACCGCGATTAGCCTTGCCGAGTTGCTTCACCAAATCCTTGGCAGTGTCAATCCCTGCAAGATAAGCCCCTGTAACCCACCCAAAGTAGTTCTTGTGGATGTGCTCGCCGGTGAAGTAAATGGGACCAACTGAAGCCTGTGTACATTACATTTACAATCCACAATTAGAGGGAGTAAAGGACATCAGAATTCGCAACATTTCCATTATCTGAAAGGTTAGTCCAATTCAGGGTTTGTCTAAAGCTCACCCCGAGTTTGTTATGGCGTTCTTGGCTATAGCCATGGGGCCAGTTCGAATGGCTTCCCTTGAAGAACCTGTCTGACCACCACCTGTGTGTCAGCATGCTCTCAGGCTCCGGGATGTGCTCGCCAAACATGTTTCTCAGCACGTCCATTGCCTCGGCCTGAATCTCTTCATCTGATAGTTGCTCCATCCGCTTGGCCTCGTTGTATGTTACCGTCACCATCAGCATGTTTGATCCTGGATACTCGTTCTCTAGATGCTGTATGTAACAGTACCAAAAACCGACACCATTAGCATTCGTTGTACGAACTTGGTGATGGAAGCATTTTTCCAATGTGAGTGTGGTTTAAGACGAGCATGTACCTGCCAAACTGGATAGTAACCACGCTGGGTATGGGTGTAGAGGGAGAACTCCGTTCCCGGCCCAGTTGGCCAGAACTTGTAAGGAAATTTCAGGAATATCTTCGAGTAGACTGCCATGCTGAAGTCGGCTATCGCAAGTCTCTTCCACATCTGGAAAGAGAGCACGTAAACTGATTGATTCATAAAGTAGGTTGCCTGATAAAAAACGAGCATAAATGGAAGAGAGCCATCTTGAAGAAAATAAAACTCACAGGCAGCTTTGGCTTGAATTCAATGAGGTCACTCTGTAGCACTCCGATGCTTGCAGAAACAATGACGAACTTTGCTTGATAACTCGACCCATCTTCAGTCTTGACTTCCACTCCACTATCTGTGTAGCTGATTTCTCTCACCACCTGAAAAAATCATGTATAGCAAAGACAGACAAAGAATCCCATGTTAAATATTCGCAGAGGACACATATCAGCAATTTGATGGAACGTGAAACTTACAATCAAAAGAAAGAACCCTATTCCCCATCCAAAGTAATGATCTTGTAAACCATTTCAATCCAAAATTGCTAAATGTCGCAACAATGTAAGGAATTCAGAAACTTACTATCAACCGAATTCTCCAAAACATGGAATGGACAAGTGAAAACATCATCATCAACAGTGGATTAGCCAATACAAATTTGGGGTTCATAGCATATGGGCCACAAACAATTCAAACGATTGTCCTTCCACTTCCACTGCAGCAATGACTAAGCAACCGTATCTAACATGTTACCTTGTTGAACTGGAGGCGGGGATCGTTAGTGAGGGAGGAAAGGAATTGCTTCCCGAGGTACTGAGGCACAACCTCATAGCCTCTGGGATCCGCCACAAAGTGAGCCACAGGGCCGTGGTCAATACCTTCCCTTCTGGGATAAACGTTCTTCAAGCTCGTCACTTGCGGCGGCTCTCCATCTGCTAGTTCATCGTTCAAGTAATCTACCGCCCTTTCCAATGGAGTCGACGGAAGCCTGCAACCCCAAAACACCCACCACAGTCAATCAAACAAACAAATAACCCCATTAACTATTGCTGGCTACTGCATTATCGTCCAAAACCACCACCCAAAACCCTTACTTTCCCAACAAGCGGTGAGCCGCCAAAATGGAGATATCATCCTCATCAACCGCGTCCGAATTCAGGGTCTCACTGAAGTCGTTGCAGAAATTAGTCCTCCCAACCGATGCATTGTGAGCTTCTTCAACGATTTCCTTTGGGTACAACCCCCCTCTAATAACACAACGAATTCGCAATTTCAAGCAGAGACGAATTAAGAACTGGGATTTGGGGAATTTGGGGGAGTGAAGCTTCTTTTTTCCCCCCTACTGGTTAGGGTTACCGTTGTTTGTAGGTGTTGGCGGTGATGTTGCCCGTGTCAGTGACGGTGTATCTGAGATTCAACTTGCTGGCGATTTCCAGCACGGGATTGGTAACAGGGCCGCCGCCTTGGTACCAGTTCGCACCGAGCTCCACCGTGTTGCCGCCGATCTCCGCCTTCCTCATCCGCCCGCCGACCTTCGACGTCGCTTCCAGGATTAGAATGTCTGTTATCCCGGCATCGTGAAGAGTCTTCGCCGCCGAAATTCCTGAATGGCGGGAAAGAAAAAAGAAGAAATTCAAACTGGGTCAGCGCATTACTTTGGAAAATGATAAAAATGGCAAGTGGGGAAAAGGGTTTCCGATTTTGGGGTTCGGCGGCGGCACCTGACATTCCGGCTCCGACGATGATGACGGTGGGGGACTGTGACGCCGGAGCAGTTGCTGAGACGGATAACAAGTGGGGAAGTAGGAAGAGTAGGAGGGTTATCGACGGAAGTGTAGGAGTCGTCATTGTTGTTTTGTGATTCCGGCTGCAGTTTCCCTCGCCGGAGCTAGTTGAGCAGTGAGAGTGAATGATTTTGTTTTTTGCGGGTATGTACTACTTATTGGGAACTGGAAAGTGCTGGACGATTGGTTGGTTCAATGGTTCGGTTAGGCGGGTAATAATTCTGGGCCTGGGCCTGGAGATGGGCCGCCCGTCAATGCTGACGATGAGAGTGGTGGTCCGATTTCCAGGTGGGCCATCTGATGGGGACATGGTTCTGGTGGAGACGATCCGCTGAATCGCATCACGTGGATGATGGATCGATCGCATATCTCGAATAATATTTTCTTTGTGTAATATAATGATAAATATAATATAAAATACGATTAAAGGACAGTTTAATCTGTAAATTAGCAGCTTTGGCTTTGCCAACGACGGGCCAACTAAGCTTGATCATTAATGCATTCTGTACTGCAGCCAAAAAGGAAAAATGAAGCCCAATATTTATGCATATTTGCCCATATTTTGCCACGTGACATTTTGCTCTAACACAACCACCAAAGAATAAAGGTAGATCTGCTATGTATTTTAAATTTTGTTGCATCTCAATTTTCTTTTTCTGATCTTGTAAGTTGTAACCAGGAAAATCAGTTCATACAGATATATATCTGATTTTGAAAAATACGATTATGATAAAACCATAACAAAAAAGATATGTGAGTTGATACGATATGCTCTTAGCATCAATTTTTATATGTCTATTATTCTAAGAAAATCTGTCAGTAACAACCGACATGATTGTGAGATTAAATACACGGTAAATTTTTGTGCTTCATACCAATGATTAAATCCAAAACTCTCCCCTAGTCGCCGTGGCATTCCCGGTTAGTTAGGTATAGCCATCCGGCCAGTTCACGGCGGCAGGCTCGCCGACGGTTGACCGAGAATTATTGCGGGTGGGCCGAATGGGGCTGGGCTTTGGGCTGCCCACCATCCAATATTGAAGTTGGCGTTTTGTCGACATAAAAAACGGCCCGCTTATTTGTTCTAGAGTGGGTTTTATGAGTGATATGCAACAAATAGTTATTGTCCAGCATGATTTAGAGGTGAGTTAGGATTATGTAGTGATTGTATTTGTGTGTAATTAGATAATGAAGTGCATTTAATGACTCCGATTCGACGAAAAAAACACATTACCGCCATCTTGTCAAATACCCTACTACTAATACAAAAAAAAATATATATCGTAAATCTTTTTAACTTTACTTTGTAGAAAAACTTATACGAACATACCCGTTATTTCTGTAGGATTTGAAAATTTTCATACCCGGTAGTAAATCAAAGGGGTGGTTTGGTTTTGTTGATAATTGAATCGATGTATTGTCATCAATGCATGCATAATAATATATATGTATATAAGAAAATTGGTGTATTGTAGTTTACATTGTTTGGTTTTTGTGATAGTGATTGTAGTGTTTAAATAAATTATATTACTTTATGGGTGAAATGTCATTTGTACCCTTTGTTTTTAGTATAAAAAAGCAACACACATAAAAAGGTAAGGAGATAGTTGGAAGAAGAAAAAAAACACAACAATCTCAACCAAAACTTAAGATTTAAATATCACTCATTTTGAGTGATAGTTTGTATCACAACAAACAAACAATGCTTGTATTATTTGTTCATAAAATTAAAAAAAAAACGGTATATTATAAACATTACATACATTGTAACTATTCCAACCAAACGACCTCTAAAACAAGGCCAATACTACCGTGCCGCGGTAAAAAGTGCGGCACCGGTGACGTAATCTGTGATTGGGCCACGTGGACTGTGACTTGGCATAGTTGGTCTCATTTAATCTTAACCCAACCCATATGGCCCAGCAGAAACTGCCCAAACCGTCTGTCCCAAAGTAACGGAGACAATTTCCCGTTATCATGATTTATCTTTTATTTTTTACTAATAAATTAAACATGGAAATTCGGAGAGAAGAGAAAATAGGGATCGAGAAAACGAAGCAAAAGAGAACGTCCGCGATTGACCAAATGTTCCGACGAACTTCTCTTTGGACGATGCAATCTTCGATTTACCTCCACTAAATTCCGTCACCGCCACCGTCCTCCTCGGAATCTCATCTTCCTCTGATATTGCCCCTAATCGAGCTCCTCGAACCAAATTCTGTTTCTGCATCGGGTTTTCTGTTAATTTGGCTTTGATGGCCTGATGGGGTCGTATTGCCCAGTCCAAGGTTCTATCTCCTTGTATGTAATCACGATAGGGTTCGGCGAATTCGGCATCCCAGATCGACCATTAAAGGCGTAGAGCTCAATTTACATTTACGGCTCTCCTATGTTTCTGGGTTACAGTGGAGCGAAAATTTAATCGTGAGAATGAGAGCGTTGTTCTATGATTGTGATGCAGGTAGGCTTGCGTTGGCATCTTTTCCCAATTGGTTCCAATATATTCTGTCGATGTAAGATACGAATACTCTCTTGTAGTAGAAATGTAGAATGAATATGGTGGTAGTGAATCAATAGCGGTAGTACGCTTATGATTGGAGGCTAAAGGCTTATGCTTCTTCTGCATTGAGATATTAGAGCCATATTCTACATTTGCCATTTCATGCTTGAAATGCCAGCTTCTAGGGCCATGCATCCTCGTAACTTAGTTTGGTGTATTCACTGTATTGAAAAACTTTAGGAGAGTGATAAATTGGTACAGTCTAGTAACCGATAAGCTATAATGTTTCCATCTTTGATCAATAATTAGGGTGCTAGAGGTGCTTCCAGGGTCTTGTTATTTGTGTAGCATGTGGTTAGTCGAAGTTGTGCCCTTGTTGTTATCTGTACTGCTCGTTCTCTCAGTGTTCTCTCTTGTAGGCTCGAGGTTCTGCAAGAACTATATTTGCACGGGACTTAAGATACCAACAGCAACCAATTATCCTCTCAGGAATTGGTAGTTACTGCAGCTCAGTCATTATCCGTGGGTGATGGTTGGGAGGTTCAGTATGACTCCTATATTAAGTCTTTGCCCATTTCCACTTGGGGGCAGCTCAAGTTCCTTGACTCTTCAACAAGGTAAAACCTCCCTAATTGCTCGTGAATGAAAAACATCTCGTTAATTTGGGTTTGTTAACTAGGTGATGAAGTTCCTTCCATCAAGTAAGCACAATCATTCTTTTTTCCCCCGGAGGAGTACAGAAAACATAGAGCATGATTGCAGAGTTGGTTTGGTTAATTTGCGTGCTAAAACTACTAGTGTTCTTGGAAGAATGAGTCATAACTCCTTGTTCAGCTACAACAAGATACTCAAGGGCTTGATACGGAGTTCTGCTGGAATGGTACAGTTGTACAGGACCCTGAGATAGGCCAGGTTTGTATGGAACCTCTCCCTCCCTTTTAACTTACTTCTGTTTCAGCATCATATATTGCCTGACTGGAAAAGTTTGAATTTATGCGTGTGTTGCAGGTCATTAAGCTTCAGGGCTATAAGCTTGCAAGTCATTAGTTCATCTTCGGTCAACTTCAAATTGCAACACCAACCAGCATCACCAGAGAAACAAGAACAGATCAAGCACGACTTCAGTAGCAGCAATCAACAACAATGTTGTACTTACTCCATCCAGCTGTCCAACTATGCCAGAAGGAGGGTAATACATTGAGTAAAAATTTACTAGATTGAAACTGTAAATCAATATACACGGAACAAATCGAGTTTCAAGCTCTCAAGAAATCTCTATTTCCCCATTTTTTGAATGTCAACCCTCTTGAAATATGCCACTTCCGTGCAAGTGGGCAGATGATTCATTTTCAAAGGAATGAACTTTCCACTTGATCTCTTCTTGTTGTCCCTAATAATGGCTCAAAACATAAGAGGTTTTCTATGATTCTTTTAGCTAGCTAGATGCCATGAGCTTTGCTGAGGTTCTTGGAGAGACCAACACCGACTCATTGCTAGGTGAAGATTTCATGGCTGCAATATCTTCGAGGTGTTTCCATGAGGCTTCTCGTCTTGACTTGATCTCGTCCTATTGCGCTTCGTTTTCCTGGAACTTCAGCAAGCATTCTTTGAATAGCTCTAGGTCAGCGAGGAGAATATCTTCCGGATGCACAGCCTGGTTCCCAGGCGATGGGTTTTCCTATCCAATGAAGGAAAGATGATAGGCAATATGATCTTTCGGTTTTGTTTGATTAGGTTCTCCACATGATCATTGTTCCATAAGAATAAGGCCCTTTCTGCCACGTGCAAAAGGATGATAGTTTTCCGAGTAAAAGATAGATACCAATGAAATGCAAGCAAGGGTTACGAAAACAAAGAGCTAGCCAGAATCATGTAAATTTGTATCTGAAGTTGATGTCTAGTGTGATGTGTGCAAACTCTCTCCATTATTCCAATTCACTGCTGAGAGCACAATATGTACTACTGTCCTTTGCACAATATCTCTTTCTTCAGCTGTCATGGTTACCAAACCTGCAGGCAAACAGAAGTTTTAATAAAATCTCAAAATGAAGCTACATGATTCAGAACACATTTAATGGATCACCATTGGTTCATTCTAGCTACAAACGAAAAAGCCATTGATCCTAACAATATCCTCATTACCTCTGAGAAGTCACAAAGAAGTAAACTTATAAACATGGCTGCTGGCCTTTGCATTTCATGCGAAAATTATCACATCATATTTAACAAGGCTTCAACGACTCCCTTCAATAGTTCACTCAAGAATATGACATTTTAGCATTGCTCGTAACTGCCTATATTTCAGCAAACCCCTTATCACAGTATCACCAAGCTTGCAATCTTTCTCAACGAACCAAGTTATGCAGTATGACAAACTGCTAGTGGTACATCGGACAACACTTCGGTTTATGCAACGGAATAAGAGCTCCTACTAGAAACAACTTGTGCTCGTCTTTCAGAGGTAGTGCAAGAGCCCACTAATAAGAGATTGCAAACCCCTAGAGACCGAAAGAAAGCTTCATAATTATTCTCCCCAGTGAACGGTAACGATCGAGTCAGAATATATACCAACATATATATGATATATCCAAGCTCAACTAAGCTTTGCGAAGGAGACAATTGTGCAGTATCATCCCTTGCACATGGTCCTGTTGCAACCTAAACATAATCACCCACATGTTAGCTTAGAACTCCACGTCATGAAGAAAATCCATTCGTATACGCAACGCAAGTACACTTTCATAACTGGAGTGGCGACCACACAACACCTGAACATATGATAATTGCACAAACCTTAGGTCTGTTACAACGTCATCAGTCTCGTCTCGTGAAATAGCTCTCCTTTATATCTCTCTTTGACTGCCTGGAATTCAGCCACCAAACCCATGGATGATTTTTAACTGGATAAAAGGAATAATAGTAACAAAATGAAGATCAGAGAAAGCATAAACTCCCAAATCTTCTAAGGGAAAAGAATAGCAGTAGCCAAATAGATTTAAGTATGCAAAATCTGAGAATTACAGTGCAGCAACAACTGGAGAAAACGGGGTACATAAACTTGTATCGTTTTTTAGTTACTCATGGGCAAGATAGATGTGTTATAATCCTTATCTATGAAATCGGAGATTGCATCGTCCAAAGAGAAGTTCGTCGGAACATTTGGTCAATCGCGGACGTTCTCTTTTGCTTCGTTTTCTCGATCCCTATTTTCTCTTCTCTCCGAATTTCCATGTTTAATTTATTAGTAAAAAATAAAAGATAAATCATGATAACGGGGAATTGTCTCCGTTACTTTGGGGCTGACGGTTTAGGCAAGTTCTGCTGGGCCATATGGGTTGGGTTAAGATTAAATGAGGCCAGCCATGCCACGTCACAGTTCACGTGGCCCAATCACAGATTGCGTCACCGGTACCGCACTTTTTACAGCGGCACCGTAGTATTGGCCCTAAAACAAAAGCAAACATGTGTAACTTATGGGCCGCCGATAATGTTACATTGGACTGTTAAGTCTATGGGTTTGACTCGGATCGGCGTCAAGAATTTTGGGCCGTTACGCGGCGAAGGAATTTAGCCAGTTACTTACTGACCACCTTAATTAGGGCAGACTTCAAAGTTCAAACGTCGTTGGAGATTCAATTAGTTGACTTTCTTCTTTCATCAATCCTTGTTGAAAACCGTACGTCCTTTCTAACTCAAAACCAATGTGTGCACACGGAATATTTACTGAACAAGCATATACAATATTCGCGTATATATAGTTTGGTTTTTATGTATTCATCAACTAATCAAACATTCAAACCTCTATTTTCATATTTGAATGCAAGGTTGAACTGGAAAAATGAGTAATATAAAGTTTTGGTGATTAATCGTTTTAAAAGCCGAGTTGGTTAAGCGTTTATCCAATTGTTCATCTGGTAAAATGAAATACATATATAATACACTAAATTTAAGATTAGTTTTTCACTGCCCTTATCTGTATTATCAATCAGCACAGGATCTAACAAATCATTCAATCTCACAAAATAAATTATACGAAAATTTGATTAATTTCAAATTAGAAAATTCGGGTGAAAGTTGTTAGTTGATCGCCTTCGTAAAGTCGACATTAAAATAATGATTTTTTGAGTTTTTTTATTAAAATAATGAATTAGTGAACGAGCCAAACCAGAGCAATATTTTTATTTGATAACCCAGGAACATCAGCAACTCACATGCCACATGAGTGACAGCGGAGCCTACTAAACCTGGGGTACTTGCATACTAACCATCAAGGACTTTGTCCCGGCACAGTGCCTGGCGTTGTGCTACCATTATCGGAGAGACTTCGTCTCCTGTACCAAGGGTGCCTCCAGGAACACCAAGAAGGTGGTACTGGGATTCGAACCTGGGACCTTGTCACATCCCAAACTCGAAACCCAGCCCTTTTACCAACTAGGCTCTCTTACCATCGGCCAAACTAGAGCAATATTAGTTAGGTGTCCACCATTAAAAACTATTCGGACCATTGATGATTGTGCAAGCAAACAGGTCGAGAGCCGCTAATGTAATTGGTTAGCGGTTCTACCACCAATCTCTGGCTAATCATTTCGGTTTATTGGTTCTTATAACAAGGTAATCACGCATATTAATCTATATTCATACACCCAACTTAAATTATTTTTGGCGTAATTTCGCCAATCCCATCATCAATCACCCCACATTCCACGATAAATATCTCACTTATGCAATGAATTAATGATCTTAATCCTACAAAGAGCAATTTTCTTTCATTTTGATCATAGAAATAAAGTGGAACTTCTCTGCATCAAGCTTAATTTGATGCAAGTATATATGTATGATCTGGAAAATCACTTGTTTACTCTTATACGCACATCTAATTTCTCCTACATTTACAAAGTAAAAAAGCAAAGTTCAACGTACACCTGTTTTGATATATCTCCGAGTGCCAAACATCACATAGCATCATTTAACTTGAAAATGCCAGTAATTAATAAACCATTTCCTTCAATCTCTTGTACAACCTCGCAGTCTCTACACCAACTCTGGTTATCTTCACCTGACCAAACAAAATCAAACACCAGCAAACTAGTTAGTAGTTAGGGCATATAGGAAATTCGGTTCGATCCGGTACACTATACAATACCGTAAAAAAACGTGATTATGCATAGGAGCATTTTATTAATGAATTAGAGCTAGAAGCATGCTTTTATGATTTAAACCACGATTCTGACTACACTAATGAGGAAAAAAGCGTGATTCTATATATGTAGAAGTATGTTTTGGTGATTTAGAAGCATAAAAGCGTAAAACTTTAAAATTTTAATCCGCGATTTTGACTACATTGATTCATGCAATGATTACGTACGTAACGTACCCGAGCATGGATTGTGAGGAAGATTTTGTCGGCCACCGTGGAGAAGCTGGCGCTGACAACTTCGGCGCCTTCTTGCTCGACCACGGTTATCGCTTCGTACATGATGAAGTAGTTCCTCTCCACTCCGTTCCTCATCAGCGAGACCTCTATGCTCGTCCCCAAATCCCTCACCTCAACCTTCGACGACGACGACGACGGTAATGAACCAGCACTACGCATTCCCTCGCCGGCGGGTGGTGGTGACGTGGCGGCCGCTGCTTCTTCCTTCTTCTTCTTGAGCTTCTCGATCCTCCGGCTGAGTTGGCCGATGTAAACCGCCGCCTGCTCCAGTTGCTCCAGTTGCGATAACGCGTACTGATGAAGGTACATATGAAACGTGTTAAATAAAGGGATAATTTTATTTGTTAAGCCGCGCGTTAACCGGAAATACTCACTCGTTGGCAAAGTTGCCCTCTTTCCACGTACTCAATTAAATTTGGGAAAAATCACAATATATGGGTTGGGGAAATTTTTTTTCACATTTTGTAAATTTTTTTTTTCCAAAATACAACCATTTGGAGCAGTTGGCTCCATTGTTAAACGAAATTAGATAGTGGTTTGCTTTACACTGGAGGAGCAATCTATAATCAAAAGGCGCGGATCACAGTGGCGGAGAACAGCAAATAAGTCTTAAAACAATATGGATCGTGGTACATACAAGTGAACAAGACCAGACGGTTGATGATCCCGCGATCTACTCCTAACCTAGGTCGAAACTTTCAACGATCAAAACTTTACGCTCGGTTATCCTATCATAGTAATTTTTTTTTTATTTCGCATAATTATTCGTTATGATAGGATAACCGAGCGCAACTTGACAAACTGTTTCAAGTTTCAAGTTTCAACCTGGTTTGGGTGTAGATCGCAGGGATCCTTGGAGGACTAAATCGTTGTACTCAAAAGTAACCTGAATTGTTCACGGCTCTGTCCAGCAATCCACAAAGATTTGGAGCTCTTCGCTTCATTCGGCTTCGATCCATCCTTATTTGCTCCTTACTCAAGCGAACTAGAGACTAGTACGTACAACGAACTACTCCAAACTTCAGTATTTTAGGAATTTTTTTTGCTTGCCAAGTGTAGTATACCTAGAAAATTTTCCATTGAAGTTACATTGAAATGAACATTACATATGTAAAAAGAGATTTTAAATACCTGGGAGGGTGGGAAGTAATTGGGAGGAATGAGGGAAACGAGGTTGGAGCACAAGCCTTTCATCAGAATCCTGCGGTTCTTCTCCACCGTCTTCCTATCCACCTGCTGTTTCTTGCACTGTTCATCATCGTGATCACTGTTGACAATCTTCTCCATTTCGTAGCCTGCAAAAATAGCCAGATCAAAGAAGAGGAATGGTGCTGATGATAATTGCCTGATCGATCGATCGCCGGCCAAATTTATAGAGGAATTTAATTAGGTTGTTGGATACGTAGTACGGTCTGACTTTCCAAAACGCGACATTGATTCTTCGAAAGACAGCGGGAGACTTGTTGCTTGTAGGTTAATTAAAAGTATTAATCAGTTTCATGGGACCAACTAATTTAACCAACGACACTTTGGTCAATTGGCTAATAAACAATTAACTGGCTTTTGAAAAATGAATAGGCATATGCAGCACACTTTTATATTTATGCCTTGAACTTGGACTTACGGTTTTGGGTATCCTGAATTTGGACGGACAATTAGGATGGAAATGATTCAAGGCATTCTATATATGTAACCAAAAATTAGATAGGTACCTAACGATAAATTTTCAAAAAATTCATGAATTTGCAAATTCAATTAAATATGCATTAAATGAACTAGATTAATAAGATATTTTGGTAGATGAAATGAATTGATGGACTAAATACAAAAGAGGAATTTTACTATGCTCTAAAGCATAGGTGCTTTCGTTTTTCCTGTTGTGGTACAACTTGAAATTGTACTTTTAACGTTATGGTACAATTTTAGGTTGTACCTATACCTTTTTGTAAAATCTCTTTATGGTACAAATTAAAGTTATACTTTTATGTTATGGTACAACTTGACAACTTGAAGATGTACCATAACATAAATGTCAAATTCTCTTATGGTACAACTTCAATTTGTACCTTTAACGTTATGGTACAACTTTAAGTTGTACTTAAAGCACCAATACTTTAAAGTATAGTAGAAGTGCTAATACAAAATTATCACATCTAATAAATTAGTGACATGTTGACTGCCATGTTAACGTTATTTTGAATCATTTAAACTCGTTATTTTGAATCTTTCAAAAAGTTGTTATCTTAAAATTTGGAAGGAAAAAAACCCTTTACCTATTACTTTGAGGATTTCTATTTCAATTACAGTTTTCTTACAAGAACTTCATTTTATTTCTGCTCCTTCAAATAAACTTATCCAAGGATAATAATTATTCACCTATGGATGATTTTACCAAAATTCGAGACAATTCATTGATTATTTATAGGATATGAATATATATATATATGGGCAGTTCTACGGTGCCCAGGGCAAAATCAGGGGTACGGGTAACCGGGGGCAAGGAAAATTATCAAATGCATCACGAAGCGTTTATGGTGACTTCTACGGACTTCAACCTAACTGTACCCGGTTTAATGATAGCGATTAAGAGGTTCAACCCTATGGAGATTGAACCGCCGCCCTAACCAATTTCCAGTCTCCTTTCTACGATCCCTCATTCGCCTTGGAGGGTCCCCTCTAACTCTAAGTTCGAAGTTCGATCATAAGCTGCCTATCAAATCTGAAATCTCCAACAAAATCATCGTTTAGAACCCCAAATCCTTTTATCCACAAATCGACGTTTTGTTCATCGCCATTTTATTTCCGTGCGGAATTTACTCGCCTTACTCTTTCTAACACGATTACGGCGACCATGTCTATTATTGTGTTCATCAAACTTTTCGTTTGCAAAAGAACCCTTGAAAGAGATTTGCTAACCCTAGGGTTCATGTCGCTAGTGCTTTGTCATCTTGTCTTACCGTTATTGTCATTTTCTCGAAACTTCTATCACTCGGTGAAATTAAGGTTTCCTGATATGCAGTGTTCGTCTCGCCCAGAGGATTGAGGAAGGAGATGAAGAAGACCTAATTTGATTCGAATCAGATGGAGAGGTCTCCTTAATTTGTGTTTATGTATTAACGCTGCGTTTAGGACTAATTCTAGTTGGACTGGGTCTGATCATTGATTTTTGCAGGCTTTTAAATAACATTCAAACGTGGGCTTGTACATGGACCCATGACACCTAGTTTATTGATAATAGATACTGAGTTCCGGATTGTCATTAGGCTGGGCCTTTGATAATTGTCTATCTCAGACTCTCAGTGGCGATTCTTTGTTTTACTTATTTTCATCTGCTTCTGCTTCTAAAATCCTGATCATTCATTGAGTTCACGCAATTTAAACATAATTCTGTGTTCCATCTTTTTTGGAATTTGGTAAATGTTAGCGTGTCTCTTTACACATTTAGCGGTACGAGGTAAACTACAATCCGCCCAATTTAACTCTTCATTAATTGAGATCCCATTCCACTCTCTCACCGATTTCCCCTCTTTATGCAATGCACTCGTACATAACAAACCTCTTGTAGACTAATTAGAGGCTTGTGGTTGGATACTGAGTGAGGATATTTTTTGAATTTATGTTTTGAAACGAAAGTTAGAGTTTCACTTTTGAAGTACCTATGTACTTTAGTTGGGCAAGTATTTTCAAAATGTAAAATTTTATCAGCGTATAGGTATACGATTGTTGTATAAGGTGTTGATGTTAGAGGAAATGGGTACTGACTGCTTAGGGTATTAGGTTGTTGATGGTTTAGAGCATATGGTATCGATTGGTTAAAGGGTGAGGGTAGGTGTTGTCTTATTTTTTCTCGATTATATATTTTCTTTATATTTGCTTATAAATGCTGATCATGCCTTATTACTAAGACATAATTCGTTATATCTGCTTATAAATGCTTTATATCTGCTTATAAATGCTGATAATTTATTGTTTGATTTGAACCTGCGTGTTTTTGCTCCGAATGATTTTGTAGTGGCGTGGTAAAGACAATCCGTCCAATTTAACTCTTCATTAATTCCCCCTTTTCTTTTCTGTTTTGGTAGAATAATTACCCCTTTTCCACTCTCTCAGTCCCCGCCGAAGTTGAAACAATCCCCTGTGATATATTTATCGATCATTTTAACCCTTCACTCAATAAGAAAGCGAAATTATGCAAGATGGTCATCAATGTGATGTAGCTTAATTGGTTAATTGTCTCTTATTTGCTTAGTCAATAAAGTAGAGGTTTGTGGTTCGATACTTAGTGAGGTATCAATTTTTAATTTATGTTTTGAAAAGCAAGTTATAATTTTAATTTATCAGCGTATAGGTATACGATATTGTATAAGGTGTTGATGGTTTAGAGTACATGGTATTGGGTTAGTGTATTGATCATCTCCATCCCTAAAATAAGATATTGTATAAGGTTTTGATGGTTTAGAGTATATGGTATTGGGTTAGTGTATTGATCATCTTCATCCCTAAAATTGAACAACAATTTCTAAACGAGGTCCCTACCGCCACATCATCAATTTTAGCAATTCATCACTTAACAATTTCTATTCATCTACATCCCTACATTATGCTAGTAATTGCCAAGGTGGGTTCCATTTTATATTTCAAAGGAAACACTTATTATAAATTGAAAGTTGGGGATGGAGATAGAAGAAGGTGTTGTTGGTATACAGTATAAGGTCTTGAAGGTTATGGACGTATAAGGGAAGGAGCAAGGTGTTGATGGTTTAAAGTATATATGTTATTGATTGGTTACGGTATAAGCCTATAAGGTGTTCTTATTGTTGTAGAGTATATGATATTGATTGGTTCGTGTATTAGGGTTTGGTTTAGGGTTTAGGGTTTAGGGTTTAGGGTTTCAAGTTAGAATAACATAAACCAGATCAATAGAGTAATGTTGGTAAACGAAAAAGTTAGTTAATCTACAAATTCAGACTATTTAAAAAAGTACATCCCCATTTCCCACCGTCAATTCCTAAACTTTTCCCTTGATCCGATGGTGAAATACCTTCGATCCTCGTCGCGTGCATGTCACCCAATCAGATATTGCCGAATTCGGAAAGTCGCTTTTGCCCATAACCAATGCTGGCGTTACCAAGGCCGAGGCAGTGGTAGGGACTGTAATTTTCAGTAAATGTGAAGGGAGGGAAAGTAAAAGTAATTACGAGTCAATCTTTAAATTCGTTAATAGGCCGTGCTCCGATCCTTGAAAAGAACCCTTTCTTCCATCTTCTCAATATGAGACTCCGAAAACCATCTCCTGCTGCTGTTCGTTCCTCCTCCTCTCAATCCCTGAAAAGAACCCTTTCTTCCATCTTCTCAATATGAAACCCCGAAAATCAACTCCATCCGCCTCTCGTCCTCCTATCCCATGCTTTATTTTCGGGTGCAGTGGTAATGATGAGACTGCGTATTATTTTAGATCTCAGTTCCTTTAGTTATGTAATTGTTATGACTGTTAAACTAAATCCTTCGTTGTATTGTTTCTCCTTTTCTCTCCATGCAGGGTCTTTGTTAGAGGCAGGGAGGGGAGCAATGACAATAAGTCGCCGTCTGAATATAGCCAGAAGAATCATCACATGTTGTTGCGATTCCATAATAGGTGTTGTGGAACCCTACTTCATGTGATGATTCTTCTGCGCCATATTGACGCGTACTTGTTGATCATGCTCCCAAAATGTATACAAGATAGGAAAGTTGCCATATGTATAATAGGATAAAATAGTTACGGAAAGTACAGCTTTTTGTTTTTGTTCGACTCTATGTAACATTTGTTTATGTTTGTATACTGTTTTGTGATTTTTTCTTCTCCTTCTCTCTTCGCTTCCATGGCGGCTTCCAAAAGTGTTTGAGATCTTCTAAATATGCGAGGGATCCTCCACTCCCAATAAAAATACTGTACTTTGTACTATTAGCGTTTGAGATCTTCTAAATCTGCAGGGGATCCTACACTCCCAATAAAAATACTGTACTTTGTACTTTAGCGTTTGAGATCTTCTAAAATCTGGAGGGGATCCTACAGTCCCAATAAAAATACTGTACTTTATCTGTTGACTACTGACTCCATTTTTAGAAGTCTTTACGATTGGGCCAACCGGATTTTTTGCCGGATTTCGAACTCTGCTCCTCTGTAGCCACATGCTCTACACATTTAATGAGTGCTCAAAATTAGTGCAAAAAATACGATGTAATAATTGAATAAAAAAACTAGTTCTCAAGATTATTCAACTGAAATGTTGCACATGATTTATTTAGGGTCGTTTGGATGTGGAAATTTTAAAACGTTGAAACTTGTCTGAATTTACATGTTTTACAAAACCAAGGAATTGACTTGTGGAAATTGAAAAAAAAACTCACGTTTGGATAAGGTTTAGTTTGTGAGAATTGATGGTATGGAATTTGGAAAAAGAAGTAAGAAAACGTGGTAATGTCAAATTACTAGGGGGAGGTGTAGTATTCTCAATTACCATCAAGTGCTTACAAATTGCCATCAAGTGACCATTAATGAGTGCATAAATTAAACGACACCGCAAGAGCCAACAGTCTTCTTATATACCAAACGACTCGGCATAGGAGGACTTCCAGTTTCAGTTCAAGTTTCCAACACCGAGCAAATATATGGTCCCAAATGCCACTTTAGCAACTTTAATCGTTTGGAAGTTGTGATTCTTCAAATTGATGTATTAGGCCAATTAGTGTATTATCATTTGATGTATTGATTCAATGCATGTATTAGGAAAATACTTTGTTTGGAAGGGCAACGATGAAACAAAAAGTAGGGTAGACAATCCTTCATTAACAATCTCACCTTTTAGTAGAGATTTATAATCATTCATTTTGAGTGATTGTTGGTGGGCCCAACAAAAAGGTAATGCATGTATTCTAACTCAAAGTGAACAAAAAAAAACGACTTAATCTTATCATTACATGTATTTGCTAAATACCTCACTTCAAATCTCAACCTCCAAACGACCCCTTAACTATATATCAATTGTGACCATGGGTCCTACTTAATTTTCGTTGCAATTCAATATTAATTGGTGAGTGTATTATATTAATTTGAGTGCATCTCTCAAGTTGTTTTTTGTCGTTGTTTTATTCGAATTATGTAAGGTGTTGATGGTTTAGTGTATATGTTATTGATTGGTTCGTGTATTAGGGTTTGGCATTGCCAATTGCTAAAGGTTGGTTTAGCAATGGGATGGAGATGCTCTAAGGTGTTATTGTTGTAGAGTATATGGTATTGATTGGTTCGGGTTTAGGGTTTAGGGTTTAGGGTTACAATTACATGTACCAAATCTGTAGATTAATTTTGGTAAACGAAAAAGTTATTTAATCTACAAAGCCAGTCTAAAAGCACATCCCCATCTCCCGCCGTCAATTCCTAAATTTTCGTTTAATCCGATGGTGAAAGAGCTTCAATCCTAACCGCGGCGTGTCACCCAATCAGATATCGCCGTTTTCGGAAAGTCGCATTTGCCCCTAACCAGTGCTGACGTTACCAAGGCCGAGGCAGCGGTAGGGAGTGTGATTTTCAGTAAATGGGAAGGGCTGGAAAGGCAAAGTAAATTTATGAGCTCATTTATAAATTCTTTAATCAGAGAGGGAGAGACCATGCTCCGAAACCCAAGAGGCACTCATCTCCTGCTGTTGTCCGTTCCTCCTCTCAAATCCCTGAAAAGACCCCTTTCTCCCATCTTCTCAACCCCGAAAATCATCCCCATCCGCCTCTTCGTCCTCCTGTCCATGCTTTATTTTCGGGTGCAGTGGTAAAGATGAGACTGCGTATTATTTTAGATCTCAGTTCCTTTAGTTATGTAATTGTTATGACTGTTAAACTAAATCCTTCGTTGTATTGTTTCTCCTTTTCTCTCCATGCAGGGTCTTTGTTAGAGGCAGGGAGGGGAGCAATGACAATAAGTCGCCGTTTCAATATCGCCTGAAGAATCATCATATGTTGTTGCGATTCCATAATAGGTGTTGTGGAACCCTACGTCATATGATGGTTCTTTTGTGCGACATTGACGCGTACTTGTTGATCATGCTCCCAAAATATATACAAGAGGGAAAAGTTGCCATATGTATAGTATAAAAGTGGGAGGAGGGAAAGTAAATTGTTTTGTTTTTCAAGATTTGTACTTTTAGTGTTTGAGATCTTAATAATATATCGGTGAGGGATATTTCACTAAATAAACATACTGTATTTTATTTCTTGATTACTGCCTCCATTTTCAGAAGTCCTCTGTCGGCGCATGCTCTTGTCATTTCACGCCCAAATTACATGTCATAATTTTAGTGGCCAAAAGTAAGTAAATTTATAAACAAGTAAAAAATCCGATCTAATAATTCAATAAAAAAAAAACGAGTGAGAAAAATAATTCAACTGAAATGTTGCACATGATATATTTAGGGAAAAACCTCCAGGTCGAATTCAATCAAATCCATCCGAACTAAATAAAACGACACCGTAGCAGGCAGTAGTCTTCTTATAAACCAAAGAGACACACCGTTAAAATGACACACAAGTAAAACGACACCGCAGATGGCAACAGTCTTCTTATAAATCAAACGACGCCGCTTCAAGCTGATACTGGCAGTCTTCACATAGTCCATTAGTCCTAATCCGAATAGGATAAGGACGTCCATCTTCACTCCAAGTTTTCAACAATCCTTAGTTTGCTACTTCTTGTAACAGGCCTCTTCTGCAAAATCGATAACGACGATTTTAGACGTACACAAATATTGGATGCAACTGCATTGTGTAGACACGAACAATTATATCTTATTCTTACCCTAGGTTGCTCATAATCGTCGTCATCGTCATTTTCATCATCGTCATTTTCATCATCCGATGGTCCTGACCCAGTACATGTTCTTGCATTATGATTGGTAGAACCGCACTTACTGCAATGCTTTTGCCTTCTCTTCTGTACTGTTTCCGACTGATCTTGAGTGGTGGGAGGATCAACATCGTTGTCATCGCCACCGCCACCTTCTTCCGAAACACCATCATTCGGGGCATCACCGTTTGAGGTTGGCTTCACATAGCCAACAGGATGTGGGCATCGGGTCCTATAGTGGCCAAATTCCTGGCAATTGCTACACTGTCGTGGTTCTCCTTTCTTCCGTTTAGATTTTTTAGCCCCCGAACCTTTAGCTTTGACTTGTAATGGATCCAACAAAATTTCATTCGCCTTCGGCCTATTAATGCCGGGTATGTCCACGTTGCCAGTGTCCACCATGTCCAACTGTTCACATAATGATTGAATTCCCTCACGAGCAATCTTGAAGCACTCACTAGATTTTGCCCCTTTTAACATTAGTTGTAAGCTGTGTTGTTGAATAGTACCATACCTGATTGACACAAGATTTTATACAAAGTGAGTAAAATTAATGTTCACCTAGCTTCGAACCAATACTAAAAAAAAATAAATTAAAAGTGATAGTCATGGCAAACCTCAATGCGAAAAGTTGCGATTCATCTAGTCTGCCCGGTTCGTCCAAGCTCTCTAGTGTCTTCGGCTTCTTTGACCATCTTCGACGTACTAGGCCTTCAGGAAGTTCCAGTATGCTCTCTTCTTTCAGTACAAAAATCATATGACGACATGGTATTCCCATATAATTGTAGTGATTACAACTACATTCCATTGCAAAGGGTTCAACTGCGTACGTGACTTGAAATACCTTAGCCATGCCAGACACCTTGACCTTGTACACATGCTCAATTTCCGATCGCTCTGTCTCCAACCTTATGCAACATGCCGACTTTTCAACCTCGTCTCTGAATAAGAAGAATGCGTTCTTTGTGAAAACCGCCGCTCCACTCTTCTGAAGTGAGACTAAGACATTGCTTGTGATGGTTCGTTCTCGATGAATGGATTCAAAATCAGCATGACGCTCATTCTCCCTCATATCCCTAGTCCAACGATCAAAGTGAATAAAGAACTCAAGGAGATTTTTATCCTTCTCGATATAGTTGGCAAGTTGAGAGTTCAGTCCTTCACATCTTGATGTTGTACTCAAGCCTGCGAAGAACTTCGAACGCAAATATGCATACCCCCATTCATGTCTTTGGTCAAATAAATTGGAGACCCAATTGTTGTGCTGAAGGGAGCATTCCTCAACCACTGTTTTCCACTTTTCTTCGAATTCTGAAGGTTCCCAGTCAGCTGACACAAAATGCTTCCATCGGGGCAAAAAAGTTGGATGATTCTTCACATTTCTGGTTATAGTCTTGTCTATATGCCAGGAACATAGACGATGTGTTGCATCGGGAAATACTTTCTGAATAGCATTACGCATTGCTCTATCCCCATCTGTAATAACAGTCTTGGGATCTACACCGCCTAGCCTTCTCTTCAAAGCTCCCAACACCCAAATATAATTGTCCTCTCTCTCGTTAGCCAAGAAAGCACATGCAAATACGCAAGTTTGCGAATGGTGGTTGACACCTTAAAAAGTTCAAACAAAGTTAGATTATGCAAACTTCTAGGGTTATTTTAGCATGCTCGGGATAATTCTATGTGTGAAGGAAAAGTACCTGAAAAAATCACGAGAGGCATCTGGTAAATGTTCCTTTTGTAAGTAGCATCGAATGACAGTAATTCACCAAAGCATGCATAATCAGCAACAGAAATACTATCGGCCCAGAAAATGTTAATAAGCCGGTCGTCGTCATCCTTCTTTAGTTCAATAACGAAATGCTCGTCCGCGGTGCATTTAGCTTGCAGGTAGGCTAGGGCTGTTGCGGCATCACCTTCACTGATTTGTTCTTTCCTCTCTTTGTCCACATAATTATATGCATCCTTCCTCGTGTACCCCAAATTGTCGTAGCCTCCTGCTTCTGATACGGCCAGATTCACAATTTGAGAAGTTTTCATACCTGCAGCTCTTCTAAAATTTATCGCTGCTTTGACTGCATCACTCATACGACGTTTCCCTTTCATGTAGTGTCTATATTCTCTCGGGATCGTTTCATGTGTGTGTACATCATCAAACTGGTGCACGTACCACTTCCCATCGACATTGTGTTGTTTAACACGCATCTTGGCTCTGCAGTTAAATCTGGTCTCCCCTCTTGCTTCTCTCTTTCGTTCTGTGCTCTTCATGCGCCTCTTTCCCTCGCCAGAGCATACATAGTCACGCCATATCATAACTTTGTTCTTATCACGACCAATGTCTGATTTTCTGATGTCGAAGCCTTTGACTAACCCGTAGTCCATGTAGAAATCATAGGCTTCTTCTGTATCATCGAACTTCATTTTTTTAATATCTTCAGGCTGTAGCAATAAGAGATCGGCGACATTATCGTCCTGGGTGGTGTGACTTGTTCCGGCACCAGCGTTTTCTTGGACTCCCTCCGACGTGAATACTAGGACTCCCTCCGACGTCAATGGTGAGTCTGCCTCCGACGTCATTGTCACGGCTGGAAAGTTTGGGGAACCAAGGACGTAGATTACACAACCCTACTGGGAATGATGGCCGAATTAATGATTCAACGGGCCACTTAATAATTATCCCCATTAATAACACGATTTGTGTTATCTTTTATTTTTGGTAGGAACGAGTTGCACTTTCTGTTCTTTATCTTAGTGATTTCTTTACCATTTTCACAAATAACGAAAATATTTAAAATGAAAAACCTTTCGTAGTAAAGCCAAACGCCAGCTGACTCTAGGTGTCTACTACGTGTATGGGGAAGGATCAAATATTAATATGAGCGAATATTTACTAATACCACTCAATTCTCTATTCAATCGAAGAAAGTATCTTTTTAATTTTAGGTTTAATAACTACCCATGTTTATCCCAAGTTCATGTACCTTAGACTAAACCCTAACTATTTTTCCGCGGGAAAAATATGGCGCCACAATTTATCCTAACCTTGTATATATAATTAACCTTCATCGGTAGAGCAGTGGTTCCATATCCTTCTTTGCCGCGATTTTGAGTACAGAGTAAAGCTTAGATTACAGGCACAACATGGAAAATAGGAGACTTACTCGCTCTTCGTCCAAGCTCGTGGTATGTATAATAGCTCTTTTTACCATTGAAATTCATTCTACTTAATTTATTAATCGCAGGTTCACTGTCATTGTAGGAGACAGCCGAATTTGTGACTCCAACAAAGAAACCAAGGATACCCAAAGGCAAAGGTGTAAGCACTCCACCCACTCCTGCTTCAGTCATCGTTTTTATTTCGGACGATGAATCTGACTCTGAGGTCACACCAAAGAAGCCAAATGGAAAAAGTATTTGTCTACCTTCTGTTGACAAGGTAATAAAGGTGTCATGTTTGCCATTGAAGTGTTCTTTGCCGTTATTCCGTCATGACGAATGCATTTCAACTCGTGTTTATTGTGGCCCCTATTCCAGGTTGTTTTGAAGTTTAAGCTACCTACCGCTATGGAATACGATGATGAGCAAATCCAGCTTGCTCACTACATATTTTTAGCCCATCTGCCACCTGACGAAGTATTGGTCAAAACCTCCAACAACTCTTGTACGAGGAAGTCATTGTGGTCCTTAAGCCCTCGCTCATTCGTAGATGCTGATGTAATCAACGGATCTCCAAATTTTTTTTTTACATGTCCACTATCAATGCTTTCTACATAGAATTATTTTATAACAACTCGATAGTATCATGAAGTGTTTTTTGTCCATGTTATATTAGGTTATAACAGCGATGGCCTGCCACTTGACTCTAGAAGAGTTGTGGACAAATTCCAAGGACGGAAAAGGAGTGTGCTATCTGCCTGCTGAACTACAGGTTGTGTTCCGATTATACTCAATGACAATTTCCTCTCACCATAAAAATTACAACACATGTTTTTTTAACGTGAATCATATTGTGTTGACAAAATTTCAATTGTGCAACTACCACATGGGCAGGAACTAGTGATTTCATGTGGAATAACACCCAAGATGGCATTAGACCTATACCAATCAAAATTCCTTAGTCGAACCCATATGGTGAACAAGGTAAACTGTTCGTCTTAATAAGTATTACATGGTTTGCAGTTTATTTTTTTAATACGTGTTGACAATTTCCGCATATGTAGGTGTGTGTTCCGATGAGAGATAATGCCCATTGGTACTTGGCTGTCATTAAGTTGGACAAGGAAGAGGTCCATATCTTGGATCCACAACCAAATGAAGACCGCAATTCCTTTCGACTACAATCTGTTCAAACAATGGTAAATATGTGACATTGTGCCGTTATAACGCAACCAAAAAATATATAACTCTTTCTAAGTACAAACGTTTCTTAATTTGTACAGATGTGCTTTATGCAAGCCTTGTGGAAGATTCTCTATCGTGAACAAGGTCCGGGATTGTCGCCACCAAGGATTGCGGAGTTTTCGTACCCAACTCCTTTAATTGTGCAACAACAACTTCATCGGTAAGTATGCCCATTTTTTTGTGATATTAAACGACGACTTATCAACTTGGTTCTTATCACGCAATGCTTTTATTTTATGTAGGTCTGACAGTGGAGTCTGGGTATGCATGTGGATGTATGGCGCAAGCTGGGACTCCTCTTATATTTGGGTAAAGACAATTCTAATTCCCATATTAGAAAACCACAATTGATTGTTATTTTTGAATCATGCGGTAAGCACCATGTTTGTTGATGTTGATAGCCATGCACTCAAGTGAGGAGGATGCAGATCGCTTTGTACCTTGTTCGAGAGCCCATGAACTACATAAGGCATATGGTGCTCACGGAAGCAAGAAGAGTTGCACCTCAAGTTGAAGCTGCAGTGGAAGAGTACAAGACAAGCCATGAAAAGAGGAAAAAGGAAAGAGAAGAGCACAAGGAAACCCGGTCAACGAGCCCAAAACAACCTGATTTTGAGTTCTAAGTTTTTGGTTTTGATGAAGGACAACAGTTATGTTTTTTTTTTTCTCAGGATGATGGACAACCGTTTTTAATTTGGTTCGGTGAATGCTTATTATTTTTGGTTTTTATATTTGGTTTTTGGTTTGGTGAATGCTTTTTATATTTGGTTTTTGGTTTGGTTTGGTGAATGGTTTTAATATTTGGTTTTTGGTTTGGTTTGGTGAATGGTTTTTTGGTTTGGTTTTTGGTTTGGTGAATGCTTTGTATATTTGGTTTTTGGTATTGTGAATGCTTTCTATATTTGGTTTGGTTTGGTTTGTTTTTTCGTGGAAATGGCAAAGGGACTTCACCAAAATTCCACCTTCCAACTTGTGAGTGAGGTTGCGTCTGTTCAAGGCTTCAAGCCATTGTATCTTGTAGAGAGGTTTAATTGGGATCATGTATAGTTAAACTGATTGGCTCCCAATCGTATAATTAAATTTGCATTCATGTATAGGTAACCCAAAAGGTAAAACTGATTGGAAGTAGTGATTTACATTGATGAGGAGAGTGGCTTAAGTACCAACTCTTGAACAGATTGAAGCTACAAAGTAGGAGCCACTAACCCACTAACTAAAACTAATGACGTTACTAACTAATAATAATATAAAATTAATTATTTACAGAAATTGAATTTATGCACAGCCCTTATCATTCCATTCCTTGAATTTCCACCAACGATGTTTAAGCTCCCCTTTTAGTCAGAGAATTCATTGTAGTAATAAATACAATAAAAAGGCATACATAATTAATGGATTCTTTATTGTGTATAATTAAAAGGATATTTTACTATAAACGAAGCATGATAGATCCACAGGGGGATAAAAGAAGCATGAGTCTTGATGAAAAAGGGGGAAAAAATCACCATAGATAAAAAAATCATTATAATCAACCTAATTGGAACTGCTTAGAACAAAAGCGGATTAAAATCTCCCCCAATGAAATTCATTTGCAATTTCATAGGTAGTCCCTACTTCCACTTCTATAATTTTGACAAAACATTGCAATTTCATCAATAGTCCCCACTCGTGGGCCAATTTCAATTGCAACCAAATTTGCACCCTTGCAATAGCTTCTCACATCATAGCAAGTGTAGGATGCAATTGCACATCCTTGCTTAGGGATGACCATTACTGCATCTCGTCACCTGTCTTAGGGAAATTAGCCATGGCAAATTCACAAAATACTGCATGCATAGAAAAATATTTGTCTGGATAATTAAAAAAATGGGAGACTTTCCTAGTCAGATGATGTACTGGCTCCCCTCAGTACCTGACAGTTTTGAGTGCTGGAGAAAAAGACTGGAAAAAAAAAACAACGAAGCCTTACAGTAAACTTCTTAACAAAACACATCCAATGCTGGCCCCTTCACTGCTCCATCCCGCCCTGCACTGCTCCACCCCGCCCTGCATCAATCGACTCTCATGTAAGCCGAGGACGTTTGCTTGAGGATGCCTCAGGGGTCTCTTCATGCTCCGTATGCCGAAGTTCATGAAAAGTATTGGTCACTTCGACGATACGGTAGACTGGCAAATAGGCGGAATGGTCCTCCCTAGCATAAACCCCCATATCCATCCCAACCCTTCCAAGAAAGGTGGTCAAGAAGGTGGCATATGGAAAGGCAGTGTACCAGTTTTCCCCTCTAGGAGCCGCCTCAACCATGTTCACGCACATGAGAGATGCGAGGTTAAGAGGAACACCTCTTTGAGCTTGCACAAGGATAAACAGGTCAAGTCTACGAATTATCGAATGACCTCTGTACCTTGGCATGAAGCAGTTGACGATCATCCAATGGAGGAATCGAAGAGGATCTGGGAGGTAAGAAGCCTGGATGCACCCATTCGTCAGTTTCCCCAGTTCAACTTCAAAATCAAAATCGTACAGCCGCCGAAGATCGCTTCTGCTATCAATGTGGTGTCCTGCGGCGGGGAGATCGAGGATCTCAGCAAACTGATGAGGCTGGAAGCAGACTCTATGACCCAGGAAGATCGACACGAGATGAGAATCGGAGGGACCAGACAGCTCTAAATTGTGGTAGAACTTCCTCACCACATGCGGGCAGTAACTGGTGCTTCCTCGACTCCGGAGATCGAAGAACTTTTCCCAGCCAAGATTTTTAATTAACTTCTTAACTTCTTGAGGGAAAGGACTCAGGTTGATGAACTCGTACTCGGCCACAATAGATGTCTTGCTCGTGAATGAAAGATAGTCCGCGAGACTTGTGGTGGTTCGGCAGTCGTCGTTTGATAGAGTTAGAATGCCCATGTTTGCCATGGAGTCAGAGGAAGAAGGAACAAGGGAAGGTGAAGATGGAGGAAAGAGAGATTGTAGGGAAAGAGAGATTGTAGGTGTAAGAAAAAGTGGGGGTTGAGTGTGGAGACGTGTGATGGAGACGGTTGAGTCTGGAATGTCAAGAGTTAGAAGATTTGGGAAGATATGTAGTAATGATGATGTTAACTCGTGTAGGTTAAACTAGGGTAACTAAATCTAGTTAAACTAGGGTTGGCGCTGATACCGCAGGAGAAAACTAATGGGCTCGCACTGTTCCAGGCCCAATTTTGAATATTTCATGGGTCATGTACAAGCCCACGTTTGAATGTTATTTAAAAGCCTGCAAAAATCAATGATCAGACCCAGTCCAACTAGAATTAGTCCTAAACGCAGCGTTAATACATAAACACAAATTAAGGAGACCTCTCCATCTGATTCGAATCAAATTAGGTCTTCTTCATCTCCTTCCTCAATCCTCTGGGCGAGACGAACACTGCATATCAGGAAACCTTAATTTCACCGAGAGATATAATCACAATAACGCTAAGACAAGATGACAAAGCACTAGTGACATGAACCCTAGGGTTAGCAAACCTCTTTCAAGGGTTTTTTTCCAAATGAAAAGTTCGATGAACACAATAATAGACATGGTCGCCGTAATCGTGTTTAGAAAGAGATAGGCGAGGGGAAATACACTGGCGAAGAAGAAACAAGACAAAATTATTTTGGGAAATTCAATCTACGTCGAATGTGGATGGGGAGCTTCTCTTGGAACTGTGAAGGGGCGTCCCTCCAAGACGAGAGAGGGATCGTGTAATTGGTTAGGGAGACTGGAAATTGGTTTGGGCGGCAGTGGGTCTACCCAATTGGGTTTGGGTCTTAATCCATTTAATTTAACCGGGGCAGTTAGTTGGACTAGGATGAAAACTAACTTAACGCGGAGGAGGCAATTTGTAATTTGTTTAGTTATTTAGTGGCGCAGCTAGGTTTAACAAACGTGAGCCGTGGAGATTGAAAACGAACGGTTAAGATCGGCCAAGGCACCCGTACCCGGGTTTTGCCCTGGGCACCGTAGAAGTCACCATATATATATATATAGTCTGGCGCTACAATCACTCCATACTCGTACAAAAGATATCCTACTCGAAATAGTTAGCTATATAAAGGAAAAGTCTCTTGCTAACTCATGGCTTAAGTTGGTTTTAACTTTAGATGGTATTCTATATCATATGATCAACGTAACATCACTAGACTTTAAAGGAATCAAATTGGCGATGCCATTGATTAATGATTATGGACTTAGTCACTTAGGGTTGAAGCACAATTCCCTTTCCCTCGCAGCTATTACTGGGCCTCTGGGCTTCCATCCGTCCCAGTTTTCATGATCTCCACTCGGCTTAAGGAAAAGGCCCAGCAACTTCATGATCTCCCAGCATAGGCCAGCAACTTCAGCAAAACCTAATAGAAACTAGCATCGGGGTAAATGCAACATTTGGTCACTAAGATTACTAAATCGTGTCATGTTTAATCACTAGAAAAATTTAATATTAATTTTGGTAATTCGAATTACTGAAACATGTCACATTTAGTCACTCTCCCGTTAGCCTCCGTCCAACTCCGGTCACTCGAATTACTGAAACGCGTCACATTTAGTCACTCGAATTACTGAAACATGTCACATTTAGACACTCTCCCATTAGTTTCTGTCCAACTCCATTAATGAAGTTGGACGGAAACTAACGAGAGAGCGACTAAATGTGACTTGTTTCAGTAATTCGAGTGACCAAAATTGATATTAAATTTTTCTAGTGACTAAACATGACACAATTTAGTAATCTTAGTGACCAAATGTGGCATTTACCCGATGGCCTCTCAATTCTCAAACCAGCCGCTCAACTAATCACGGGCGATATCATAGGGCTGAACTGTGATGCTTAATTCAGATAATCCAATTCGGCTATTGTGCTAACAGCCAAATTCGTGAGTATATACTCATAGGGCCAGGATTCGACCACATCAACAAAAAACAAAATGAATGGTTGTAATTTGTTGGCTCGGGGAAGGCTCCATTTTCCTTTAAATGTAAGCATGAGCCGACTAGCCAGCCAAGCCAAAGGGGAGGAACCACCAATAACTTTTCACTTTCCATTTCAATTCCTCTCTCTCTTGGTTGTAAAAAAAAATTCCCCTCCCCTCTCTCTGACTCAACCTCCGATTTTTGTTGTTCTTCTTTCTTCCCCAATTCAAAACCCTCCGGCAAATCATCTCCTTCTCCGTCATCGCCAATTCCACCGCCATTTTCTTCTCCTACAAACTCCGATTCTCCATTCTCCCTTCTACTTCTTCTTTCTCCGTCATTTCTCTCTCTAAAACTCTCTCTACACTCTACGATTGATTTACCCTCTCTAAACTCGTATGAGAAAAATAATATTAGTTGGCTATGAATGTTTTTCTGGTTGTCGTTCTTTACAGAATTCCATCTTCAGTATCCATTTACGTCGCTGCTCCGTCTAATTTGCCTTCGGATCCTTCGAAATTAGGGTTTCTGTCGGGGATATGAGACGGAATTCGAGCTCCATCCTCGATTCCCCTGTCCATCGCTGTTGATATCCCTGTGTGCACAAAAAGGTTCTGGTTGAGAAGAACGACTTTTTCAGGGGACCTGAAAGGGAGGGAGAAGTTCTCTTTGCAACCCCCAGATATGGGCGCAATTAATCGAAGCTAGAGGCCAAGCACAAGAGTTTTCTTTCCATTTTGGCCTAAATAGAGCTTTCTTCTTCCACTGGGTCATGTTTAAGTTCCATTGACACTAAATTTGAGAATACATGGTATTGAATATGAGTTGAGTAGACACTGAAAATGAGTTAACCTGGTATTTATAAGAGTTAACATCTATATGAATATGAGTTACGCTGGTATTATATGAGGTAACATCTAGATGAATATCAGGTGAACTAATATCGAATATGAGAATTGGTATATTTAAGTTTCATTGACAAAGAATATGAGTTAAGTTTATACAAAATATTACTTGAACTAACAATGAATATGAATTGAACTCATATTCAATATACATGTTTATCATATTTCTCCAAATTTTAATCTATATTCAATACCAACTAACGTAATATTCATTGTCGGCTCGACTCATTTGATACTAAGTAAACTTAATCTCATTATAAGTTCATATATGTATATATTGATATTATGAGTTTAACTCAAATCATATTTACTACCAAGTAAACTCTTTATTAGTATTAGTTAAACTCATATTCATTGTCAATTTAAATCATATTCAATCCATTGTAATCTTAAATTCATTGGCAATTCAATATTGGGCTAATACCACTACAACACCCGAACTATGACAAAAATGCCACTTGTGTCCTATTCTTTTCAATATTCCATTTCTGTCCTAAACTATGATACTTTGTGTCATTGGTATCCTAGCGATTTTGTTGACCGTTAGATTTAACGGTTGACCAGACGGTTTTGAAAATGACGTCAGATTGGGGTCGATGTGGCAGCAACGTGGCAGCCATGTCATTGACACGCTAAAACACAACACCTAACAATGGCCAAGTGTAACCAATGAAAGAGACTGCAGTATAGTGGCACAAGTAATAAATATCGAATCCACGGGTCTCTAGAGTTACTATTACTCAGCTTCAGTTCATTATCTAGCAAACTAGATTAAGGATTGATTAACTAAACTACTCTACTAACTAAACTAAGTAAAACTACTAATTACAGTTTGGGAACTCACTTAGGTATGATTCCCCCTAGCTCCTCAATTAGGTCCAAGTTGCAATTACCTTTGGTTGATCTACTTATGATTAAACTGCGGAAGATCCTAAATTAGCTTGGAATCTCTTAAGCTGACCAAGCCCTCTCAGACAGACTACCCGGCAGACGACTAGTCTTCACCAGGATAGAAAGCTGAGGCTATGAACACAGAACTCCACTACTGGAATGAATTCCAGTACAAAGCAGTGAATTGATTGACTCTCGCACAACCAATTCACCACTATCAATCAAGGAAGCTCTCTTAACCTAATCAGATTCTATCTATCATAGGTTAAAGCAGAAATCAAGAGAATTTGATCAAGATTCAATTGACTCAATAAATCATGCCTCAATCGATTATAATCAAACAATATAGCATCCAAAACTTCATACAAGAAAGATCCTAACACATGGAACTAGGGTTCCTCAAAACCTAAGTGAAGGGAAGTTACTCCATAGAGAAGAGAGAGACTGCAGAAATCTGATCTAGATCTTCAATCTCCATCTCCAAGCTTGATTCCCGAGCTCCAATGGCGAAGAAATCCTCCAAAATAGCTCCAAGAATGTTCTCAAGTCGCTCTCTCTCTCTAGGGTTCGTCCCTTGGGTGTTTGGGAACCAAAACCCAGCTCTCCCCCTTTCCTTTTGCTGAAAATCGGGTTTTAAACATCAATTCCCGACTCACACGGCCAGGCCACACGGCCGTGTGGCTTTCCCAGCTGCCCGTGTAAAGGCTCGGTGAATTCCACACGGGCAAAAGTGCCCCTTGCACGGCCGTGTGGGTTGTGCCCGTGTGGCTTGCTCAGCCTCTGTTTAATGCTTCGTTTCTCCTCGTCCGGACTCCGAATCAGTCGCCGTTTGATCCCAGACGCTCGTAGTCTCGTCCTCTTTCTTTTCATGACAAGCTTGCATGATTCTTGATCCATAAAGTGAGGTAGAAATCCATTCTTTTTCAGGTCATACCCGAGTTTCTTCTCCCGAATCGTCAATTGATCTCTGATTGACTTGAAACTTGCGCCTATGCTTCACTTTATGTGCTAGGACCTGAAATGTGACAAAGGAACACAACCTAGCATTAAAATAGGTCAAAGACACGATAATTCAAGCTGAAATAATCAAGAAACAAAGGGGAAAACATGTGCAAATACCGAGTCATCAGTCATATTTTAATTAAATAATAATTAAAATTTATAAAAATAATCTCAAAATTAAAAAATTCCATTAGCCTCTCCATTCTTTGTCCCCGACCATTCGCCAGCAAAAACCCAAACCCTGGCCTCTCTGTTCTCTGTCCCCAAATCGACGCCACCAGACCTCCTTGTTTCGGATCCAAGACGAACATCACCAGCCGGAAGACAACCGGGGCTAAATTTCTAGACACATCACCAGCCGGAAAACATCGCGAAGAAAAGGCGGTGGCTAAATTTCTAGATTGTGCGGGAAGACAACCGAGACTTACAGATCGAGCACAGCAAAAGGAGCGAGTGATTCGCGCCGAAAATGGGATGGGTGTGGAAGGACGACGATGAATCGGAAGAATTCAAGTCTTCGTCCTCCGCCGGCGAAATGGAAGCCTACAAGAAGCAGTCGTCCGATGAGGTTTGCTCGACGAGGAAAGTGGTTCTCAGAGAGTTCCTTGGAAAGTAATTTCTCTTCTCCTCCTTGTTCCGGATCCAAGACGAACATCACCAGCCGCCACTGTGAAGGTGCCATTGACGATGATGTATATGAGGTCAAGTTTTGGCCTGGCCTCAAGGCTCGCCAGCAAGATCGATGTTGACGAATTCGATGAGGCAGCGACTTCTCACAGTGGCGACGCGCCGGAGTGGGGTCTCAACCCAGATCTGGTGATAGATCTTGATTCTCAGGGATTCGATTTTGCGACGAAAGAGAACCGATGTCGGAGGAGGAAGGAGAAAGATCGATTCGCTCCAATTGGAATAAGAAACCCGCCTTCGCCGATAAAGTTTCGCGAGTCTTCTTGGCTGAACGATGCCTTTGCTGAATCTCTAAATCGGGGGAAGGATGGGGATTGGGGAGAGACAGATCTAAGATGGAGACGGATTGGTGGCGGAGGCGAAATAGTGGTGATGGAGAAGGAAAGGGAGGATTGCTCGAAGGAGGTTCTGGGTGGTGGCGGAGCGATGACGAACTGGTGGTGGATGTTAGTGTATCGGACGGGAGGGTTATTCGTGGTGGGGGAGGCGATGGCAAAACTGGTGGCGGCGGATTGGTTCAGGTAAGAGGAAGAGGCGGATTGGGTCAAACCAGTGTATCAGAGGGATGATTGCGGTGGTGGCGGATTGAGTAGGTAAGAGGAAGAGGCGGAGCAAGCTCGGGATTGGGATTGGGAAGATAGATTAGGAATTTTTAATTTTTTGCTTTTTTTAATTGTTATTTAATTATTTAAAAATTCCACGTCAGATGCCACATCAGTGCTGACTAGATTTTCTGTTAAAAACTAACGGTCAACAAAAGTCAACACTAACAGAATCATAGGTCAGGACACAAATGGAATATTGGAAACAATAGGATACAAGTGGCATTTTCGCGATAGTTCGGGTGTTGTAGTGGTATTAGCCCTTCAATATTCAATATTAGGTAAAATCAATTTGTCAATTTAAATCATTTTCAATACCATGAAAATATATGTTGACTATGTAATGAATACACCTATACTCATAGTTGAACTCATATTCAATTCTAGGTGAACACATATTCTTTGTCAAGTTAAATTATATTTATTATTTAATTTTATATAAAGTTAAATTCATTCTAAATGACAGTTGAACTCATATTCGATCAACCTATATTCACTAGGTGACACATATTCTTTCTCAATTCAAAATATCTTTAATACTATATAAACTTAAATTCATTATAAATGACAATTGAACTCATATTCAAACAACTTATTTTCAATACTAGGTAAATACATATTCTTTGTCAATTCAAATTATATTTAATACTACGCAAACTTAAATTCATTCTAAATGACAGTTGAACTCATATTCAATCAACTTATATTCAATACTAGGTGAACACATATTCTTCGTTAATTCAAAATATATTTAATACTATGTAAACTTAAATTCATTCTAAATAACAATTAAACTCATATTCAATATTAAGTGAACTTATGGTCAATGTCATTTCCAGTAAATAAGCAAATGAAAATGCCTTAAATCACATCAAATATACAAGTCGACAGTTTGTATCAAATATCATCTCATAGTCATATATTGGTTCAATTCATACTTAGTGGTTGCTCAAGTCATATTCAACACAAATGACCCATATGAAAATTTATCAAGTCTCGTGAAAGGATTTGTTCCTTTGAGCTCTTACATTAAAATTTAAAACACATAGCCAGAGATTCCATCATCTGCTTCAATTATAGGCCTTGGAATCCAACCAATCCAAAGCATTCCAAAGTTCTTCCTCTTCTTCTTTTGGTGGTGACGAAGGTGGAGCCGAAGTGGAGGTGCAAATGCAAAGCGAAGGTAAAATAGGAAGGCGAAACCCCCAGTTCCTACAGCCCCTTTAGCGATTCACCATGTCAAGAACTTGGAGACCACAAACCCAGAAATCCCATCTCATTCTTTCTCCTACATAAATTCGAAACCAATTCAAACCAAATTTAAGGCCTTTTCAGCTGTCACGACACGGGAACCCTAATTTCTCCATACTTCAAACTAGAAGATCGACCGAAAGATCAAAACCTCTCCCCGCATCAATCCATTACCATCCTCCCCTTTGGCTTGGCTGGCTAGCCGGCTCATGCTTTCATAAGTTTCATTTAAGGGAAAATAGAGTCCTTCCCCAAGCCAACAACTTACAACCATCCATTTTGTTTTTTTGTTGATGTGGCCGAATCCCGGCCTATGAGTATATACTTATGAATTTGGTTGTTAGCACAATAGCCGGATTAAAGATAATCATACTTGCTTAGTAACAAATCGGGTCAAGATCAGATAATTTATTATTAATTAGCGCCTTCTTCTTAATCTCAATCAGCATGTGTATGAAGCATTAGAAAACTCACTATGTAAAATTGGATCCCATAACTTTTTTTTTTCAAATAATATCTAATCATACTATCAGTTTACACATGCACAACCAAACCCACCCTTATGTAATTACCTTGCTCAATTTGGAAATAAATCCTTATTTTCTTTCCTGATTTGTCTCATTCAAATTCAATACTTTCCTCATTGGTCAAAATCTCGTTCCAATCCTAGTTCTAGTTTCATATCAGTTAACATTAAAAGCATGCAATATTTTAACTTTGGGCTAATACCACTGGAAAACCCGAACTATTAAGAATGTGTCATTTGTGTCCTAAAGTATCCAATATGACATTTGTGTCCCAACCTATTATAGTTTTGTGTCATTTATGACCTAACCCAAACTATTAAAAATGCGCCATTTGTTAAATACTAATGGTCAACGTCGGTCAACTCTAACGGAAAAATAGTTTAGGACACAAATATCATATTTGATATTTTAGCACAAAAATGACACATTCTAAATAGTTCGGGTTTTCTAGTGGTATTAGCCCTTTAACTTTTGTATTCTATAATTCACAAATAAGTCAGAGCCGAATTCGTCCACCATACACATATAAAATCAATATCATCATACACAACAACCTCATAACATTATAATTATCGAATTGACGTAACAAATAGGGGTCGTTTGGAGGTTGAGATTTGGAGTGAAGTATTTAGCAAATACATGTACGGGTCGTTTGCTTCATGGATTTGAAAAATGAGGGTTTTGGTAAAACCTGGGTTTTGGAAAACCATGGATATATGATGGATTTGGTGGCATTATGGATTTGAACAAGTCTATTGTTTGCTTGATGGATTTGATTATGGACTTTGTTTGATTAGATTTGTGGATATTAAATACAAATTACCTAGTTACCCTTATTTAATTATATTTCTATATTATAATCCAAATCTTTCATTTAAAACTAATCCAAAACATAGAAAGAAATTTTAAACTCTTTACCACTATGTGGATTAATAATTCAACTACAAATATAGAAATGTATTACAATTTGACACTAATTAACAATTCATCTTGGAACTAATTAAAAATTCATCTAATAATCCTTCATAAAAAAAATAATTCATCTAATCATGTACGCAATATTATGTATCAATTGCAGCCAATTGCTCGCTTTATTGCTACAACTCATCATCTTCTTGCTAACTCACCGATGTGGAATTCGACAATCAATCAAATAATAATGTACAAGATGAGCATAAAGTGTAGGTGAATCTAACAAATCACATATCCATTCATATTTAAATAAAATACTATATTACAAAATGAAATGATAAATTCTCATATTTATAAAATACGAAATTATAAAAGTTTACAGTTGCATGACCATTGAATTAAAGTAGGACAAATTTGTAATTAAAGATATAATTAAGGGTAGAAAGGTAATTTATCATCATGGATTTTAAGCCATCACCCAAACTTCACCTCAAGAGGTGGAACTTCCAAGTCCGTGGGGGTCCACGGATTTAGAACCCCAAAAGTGGTGGGCCCCATAAATTCCATCTTCCTAATTTTCTAACAGCCTGTTTGGATACAATTCAAGAAGAAATGGAAATGGAATTCTATTTCCAATTCCTATTTTTATAGAATTCCATTTCCAATTTTAGTGTTTGGTATAATTCCTCCAACTAAAGAAATGAATTGCACTTTTAACAATAATTAATAATATAATATATTTATTTTATCTTGGGAAATGAAATATGAATGATGGAGAAAGAGAGTAGTATAATAGTTGGTTAGTAAAATAATAATAAATAGTGATGGGACCCACTAATTCCATCTTCATAAACACAATTCCTATAACTTTTGATAGGAATTGTAATTCCCAAAACTTAGCCAAAATGGAATTCATTTCTCAACCTTCTTATCCTTCCAAACATAAAATATGGAACTGGAATTGAAAATGGAATTCCAATTCCTGAGTTTTTTGTCTATCCAAACAGGCTGGCAAACGATGGATTTCGGTTCAAGTCCATGATGGATATATTTCCATGACCAAATCCATCACCAAAACCCTCAAGCAAACGACCCCTTAATGATAAGATTAAGTCGTTTTTTTGGTTCACTTTGAGTTCAAATGCATGTATTATCTTTTTGTTGGGCCCACCTATAATCCCTCAAAATGAATGATTTTAAATCTCTACCAAAAGGTGAGATTGTTAACAAGGGATTGTCTACCCTACTTTTTGTTTCATCATTGCCCCTCCAAACAAAGTATTTTCCTAATACATGCATTGAATCAATACATCAAATGATAATACACAAATTGAACAAATACATTTATTTGGAGAATCTCAACCTCCAAACATGCCGTAGATCTCAATAATGAGCTTTGTAACAAAATAAAATATAAAAATATATATACACAAGAAACACACATCGCCTCCTCCTTAATCTCAATCAGCGTTCTTCTTTATTGTATAGTACAAACCTCATTTCAAAGTGGCAAGTTAACTCAATAATTATATAAAAACAGGTTTATCAAAAATTCATTATCTTCTAATTGATTAATCCGTGGAACGGGAAGGACCGAGAAAGGACGAAAACATATAATACAGCAGAAAAAGTGAGTGGGTCAGCATCGTAAGTCAGAAGAGAAACAAAACAACAAAACGAAAAAGACCGTCTCGCTGGGAAGCAAGCAGAAGAAGCCGCAGCCACAAGCCCCAACAGCGCCACAGCCCACGTTGGCGAAGAGGGCGGAAGAAAGGGAAGCAACAATTCCATGTGCCCACATGGCTTCCTGCAGCTGTACTCTTCTTCATCACCATTTCTCCTCCTCCTCCTCCTGAGAGCCCATCCCTAATTTCATCCCCATTTCTCTCCCTCCCTTTGTTCTCTTCCCTGATCTCCTTTCTTCCTCTCCTGTGATTTCTGCGATACCCACAAGAAAAAGATCAAATTTTTACGACAAGATGAAGGAGGGCAACGATGGGTTTGTCCGCGCGGATCAGATTGATCTCAAGAGCCTTGACGAGCAACTTGAGCGCCATCTCAGTAGGGTTTGGACTATGGACAAGAACAAGCGATCTGAAGATTCCAATCTTCCTCCATCTGCTGCTGGTGCTGCTGTTCCAACTACTACTACTTCCCTCCACGCTTCAAAACCTACTTCCATGGCCGCCGCTACCGCCGTCACCGCCGCCTTGACTAAGGACAGGCGGGAATGGGAGATCGACCCTTCTAACCTTGTTATCAAGGGTGTCATTGCTCGTGGTACCTTTGGGACAGTCCACCGTGGTGTCTACGATGGCCTCGATGTCGCCGGTAAACCCTTTGTGTTTTTTGCTCCCTTCTTTCAATCCTTCCTTCTGATTTGCTTATCGTCTTCATTTTTGCTGTGATTAGTTAGGTCTGTGGGGAGCATGGTTTTTTAGGTTACATGGGCGATTGGTCAGACTATCAATTTTGTTTCTGTAGCCATTTGTTGGTCCAGCTTGATACGGCGATGATCCTGAAACCTTCTTTCCCATTGCTGCGCTTCTTTTACTAGTTTGAGCAAAAGGTTGACTTAGATTTGGAAATTCATAATGGGTTTGTAACACTGGTGGGGTTTGGTTGTTTGAAGGAGTAGTTCTGATGCAGCCCGTGAATCAACACGGGTGAGGGGTGGAGTTGTTCATTAAACCAAAAACTTGGAGAGTTGGTGTTATCATTTGTCGAACTTTCATGTGATCCCAGGCTGTTGTTTCTTAATGTGACCCTATGAAAGAAAGACATTCACACATAAGGGGACGCAGAGAAAAAAGGAGGGGGGGGGGGGGGGGGGGGGGACTTTTCTGTATATTTGGCTGCTAATGTGAAAATTGCGATTTTTCTGATAGCTTGTTGAACAATTTCTGTCCTTTCAAGAGGTTAATTTCTTATGTCATTTGCTCCGAGAGTAAACTTCTCTAGTGTAAGCTTATTGCCGTACATCTTCTGATTGTTTGTTGTACTGAGCGTGACTTTCATTCTGTTAAATCCCTCAGTTAAGCTGCTTGACTGGGGTGAAGAGGGACATAGGACAGAAGCTGAGATTGCCTCACTAAGAGCTGATTTCACACAAGAAGTTGCTGTTTGGCACAAGCTTGATCATCCTAATGTAACTAAGGTACATATGTTTAATCTTGGTTTGTCTATTTATCCGCTTATATGGAAGAAGAACTAGATAGTCACGGGATAGGTTGCGGCTGGCTTGTTAAGATTTTTAATTCTGAAGTCAACCAGTCTCAGCTTGCTCGAACAATTGAATGGGATTTATGCAATGGGCTGAGGTACACCGTGTGTACTTTGCTGTTTCCTGTTACATCTTAGAGATTTGTCCTTCCGTTCTTGGCCTTTAAGGTCTTTCGAAATCCATGGAACATTTCACTAGGTCACATAGGTTTTTGACTTTGCATATTTGATTTGATTTTTTGTCCGCACTTCTGCCGTTTATGGTACATTTGGCACCTTTGGAGGCAACAAACTTTTGTATCTAGACCTTAGGGTTGCTTCTCATTCAATCTATTCAATTCACTTCCTTTTTAGATGTTTTTATTAGATGTCTCGGTTTTTTTCTCGTGTATCCGAAAGACTTCACTTTCACAGGTTACCTTGAATAAATTTTAGCCTACTATTTTGGGGTTTCCCCATTTTTAGGGCTAGAGGGGTTTCTCTTTTTGGAATTTGATAGTAGAAGATGTGTTCTTTGCATTGCTGGACTTCTTATATCTTTGTCCTCTCTTTTCTTTGGAATGAAGCGCATATGCTTTGAATTTAGGAGACCAATTCCCGTTCGTCCTTTTACCCATCAAAGGCCTTAATTTGACATGCCTAAGTTGCATGCTAAACATTTTACTCTTTCAAGAGCATGAGAAGTTATGTCTACTATCTGTTACATCTGCGCTAATGATCCTAGTATATTTAATTATTTATTCTCTAACCTAGAGATGAAGAACATAAACTTATTTTTTCTACTAATTTTGGCATAGTTCATTTTTGTCATGCCATTCTTGCCCGTATCCACCTTAATTTTCTTGTCTGGCCATCAGGGCATCGTCCTTTTGTCTCATATATTGGATAAATGGAGAATACCCAAACTTCTACTATTTCTTCATTTGGTTAGTCCTGTGGCATTTTAAAGGGCATGTGGGCTTCCCACTTACTGGATTATCTTTCTTGGTTTCCCCAGCGAAAACTCTTATGTTGCTTATAACAGTGAGATCTGGAGATACTGCTGGACTTGTACTAATTCTTTTTCTCTCCTGCCCATCAACCAGTTCATAGGTGCAACAATGGGCTCATCAGATTTGCATATACAAACCGAGAACGGTCAAATTAACATGCCTAAGAACATATGCTGTGTTGTTGTGGAATATCTTCCTGGAGGTGCACTGAAATCTTACCTTATAAAGAATCGCAGACGGAAGTTAGCTTTTAAAGTAGTTGTCCAGCTGGCGCTTGATATGGCTAGAGGGTAAATGAGACACCATCTTCATTAATTATTTCCAGTCGGTACCCTAATCGAGTCATTGAATACTGACCTTCGAATTGATTACACTTTTGTAGGTTAAGTTACCTTCATTCACAGAAGATAGTTCACAGAGATGTGAAGACAGAAAACATGTTACTGGATAAGACACGCACTGTGAAGATTGCAGATTTCGGGGTAGCTCGTGTCGAGGCTTCAAACCCTAATGATATGACTGGGGAGACAGGGACACTCGGATATATGGCTCCTGAGGTACATATATATACTATGATTTACAAAGATGCTTAAGGGGCTGTTTGATTACTTGGAAGTGTCCGTGATATGAGAATACATGGTGTCTGACAATCCATCTTTTTTACCTGTCATAGTCTAGTATGGAAACCATGCAATTGGCCTTTCATATCTTAACAGGATTCATGACACCATGTATTCTTAACGATATACCAAAGTACATGGCAATGAACCCTTAAATTCAATCACTGTTTTTTCAACAACTATTTTTAAAACTACACTGCAACGTATTTTTGTATGCTGGGTTTGACAGGTTCTGAATGGAAATCCGTACAACAGAAAATGTGACGTGTATAGTTTTGGTATATGTTTATGGGAGATCTATTGTTGCGACATGCCCTACCCCGACCTTAGTTTCTCGGAAGTGACCTCAGCTGTTGTCCGCCAGGTAAGCTCACTCTTGTTTCTGTATCCTCCCTCTGCTGCATAGTCTGCAGATTCAACCTGCTGACACTTTGATATTTGTTTGGTACTGCAGAATCTGAGACCCGAGATACCAAGATGTTGCCCGGGCGCTCTAGCAAACATAATGAAGCGATGTTGGGACGCCAACCCTGACAAGCGGCCAGAGATGGACGAGGTTGTGTCATTGTTGGAGGCTGTTGACACAACAAAAGGGGGTGGCATGATCCCTCCCGACCAACAAGGCGGTTGCCTCTGCTTCCGCAGAACCCGAGGCCCTTGAATCCCTCCCCGCTGCTTATGAAGCTGTTGCTGTATGTAGTAAATGGTAAAGATCATGGTAATGGTTGATTTATGGGGACACATACTAGGGGGGTTGAGGAGGAGATGCAGTAGATCTTTACTTTATTACATGTAAAGCTTTTCATTCCTCTAATCTCTTCCTGCTGCTTTTCTTCTTAGTTTGGGGTAGCCATTTTTTTAAGGAGGGTATGGCTGATATATGTCTTCTTCCTGCCATATATATATGATGATGAACTCATTTGTGTAGCATGCCCTCCGAGTCCTTAGGTCACTGCTAAACTCTTTAGTATTATGGGAAAAGTTTAGTGGTTTATGTACCTGGAACTGATCAGAGATTGAGTCCTGTAGTTGATTAAATACTGTTTTAGATGTTTGATTCTGTAAGTCACAATCAAGAACGATTTGCTGTTGTATGTGTCACTTCATTGTGTGGTAGATCAGGTGGATGTGTGTATTGGCCTATTACCTTAAAATGATCTGAACTTTCTTTTGATCGAAAGCGATTCAAATTAGAAAACAAATACGAAATGGCCACGCATTCGTATTCGTGGGATGGAAATCTTTCGAGGGAAGTCCTTAAGAAGAAAAAAAAATGAGCACTTTTTTTTTTGTTTCCATTTACTTGCATAAAATTTGTTGTAGATACAAAACAAGCAATACAGTACTAACAAAGTAAACAATGCTGAATGCTGCATTTTCTGTGACAGTACAATGGAAGTCATTGGTGTCATTTTTTATTTGTTAGCTAGCCCCCTAAAACTCATCTTAACTACAACAACAAAAACCAAAACTAATAACATATAATCTTCTCTGATCCGAACCAACTCGATTATGATGCTGTTTTTCTTTCCTTTTTTTTCCTGCTGCAATTTCTTCTTTAACTCTCCATATCTTGTTTGTATTGTATGTCCCCTGTTTTTTCTTTTCTTTTCTTTTCTCCTTTCCAAATTGAACAAAAGCAAGCAAAAGAGAAACGAAGTAGAAACAATAAACAAAGAAGGAATTGCTGAAAACAAATGCTCCAATGGGGAAGAAGAAGAAGAAGATCCCACATTATTATGAATTTGGTTTTGCTGGCGCATATAATACTTCTCCTAAACCTTACTGGAGAGCTGAATCTCGGAGAACTCCTCCTGATGGCCGCCACGAGGTGGTTGATCGTCATCGTCGTCCCAATTCGTCGTTCTGTAGTAGATCGCGTACAATACCAGCTGTAGCAACGCAAACAGCGATCCCAGACCATTCGGTATCTACACGAATGAAGTTAAAACAATTTTCATCATTCACCTTGCGTGCACCCTTCACTGTTCGTTAATGCTGAGGTCAAATACTCAAGTCATTCACAGTATGCTACTGCTTACCAGAATGTTAACGTCGAATTTTAGGAGGGCATAGATAGTCCAAACGATTCCATTGCAGAACCCAGCCAAGGAAAGGAAGAAGGGCATGTACTTTACGCTCTTCGTCTTGATCACCATTTTCTGCTCACCAGTTCATACTACTAGTTAGTAATGGCAAAATTCTACAATTGTCCTCCCAGAGAAAAATGTAGTAAAAAATACGGTCCTACATCAAAGCGTTTTGGTTACTCATAAGCGTAAAAACACAAGCTTTTAAGCTTTGAAATGCCATTTTGATTGCATTGCACAAAACGCAGTCAAAATCTAAAGTTTTTTTTTTTTTTTTTTGCAAAACATTAGAAGTGTAAAAATGTAAGTTTTTAAATTTTAAAACGCGATTTTGACTACATTGATCCCAATGAATCTGGACTACAGTATGGTAAGTTTAACGTACCACGACGGTCAAGGGAGAAGCGTACATAATGACGTTGAAGACGATGCAGAGGAGGCCGACGAACATGGCCCTCTTCGGAGGAGCGTGGAAGACGAGCAACGTGATGAGCAACACTCCAATGAAGAAGGCCGTTTCCACCAGCAACGTTATGATCAGCTTCCTCTGCATTATTATTATTATTATTATTATTATTATTATTATTATTATATCACATCATCAGTACTCTCTTTCGACAAAATGAATGGGATGATTAATACATGCTACGCATTGAAGTATGCGTAGTACGAGTAGTAATATTATGTAAGTACTGTTACGTAATTTGCAGGCAGGCCAGGTCATCAGTTAAACGTACTGTTACGCTACGAGTACGGTTATGTAATTGCAGAGTGATTAGGTAGATCAGTACTTACTCGCTTAACCCAGGGAGAGAAGATGAGGAAGATGGCCACGTAGATCAACTCCAAGAAGAAACCGAAGCCGTTGATGGTTACCACGAGTAAGCTGTCCGGTTTTACGAACGGCATCCCGTACAAACTCCACATCGCGCAGTTCAGCAGCGTCATCACGTACGGATCAGCCTTGAAATCCTGCACCGCTTTCTGTTTGATTATCTGCACGAACGTTGGCCTGCAAAAAAAAAAAAAAAAAAAAAAAGAAAAATCAAGTTACTGAGGACGAACTGGTTCTCTCATCGCGCGATAAGGGGCGGAGCTAAGATTTTGAATTCGGGGGGGGGGGGGCGAAAATGTCCCGTAGTATATTAACGTAACTAGACAAAAAAAAAACCAAAATAATTATATAACTATATGAACAAATTAAAATGTGCGATGTTTTGTCAAATAATTAGATTGGTTCAAGATGTAATGTATTATAATATCTTCAATATAAATGAGTAAAATATCAACAAATATTTTTTCAATTTGTAGCAAGCTATTTAATATATTATTTTTAGAAGAAAATTAGCATTTATGTTTAAGAAAGTATCTAAAATTTTAATTTGATAAATTAAGAAAGTCATTAAGTTGAAATTTAAGTGATTAAGAAATCAAAGTATAAATTTTAAATAGTTAGATTGATTTTCCATCAAAATTATTGTTAAACTTATCGGAGCAAATTTATCACTAAAATAATTTGAACAACTTAAATTTCAAACTTGCGAAACTAAAATATATAAATTTAAAGAAACTAAATTAACTTTACATCAAGACTATAACTAATAACCGCAAATTAAGAATATGTGAAAAAATGAGATAAAATGTTAAAACTCCAACCAAAAACTAAAGTTAGTGGGCATCAAACCAATGACTAGTAGGTTATAGCAAGTGTGCAACTCCGCTAGGGTAAGTGGCTTCATTTGGTACATTGTTGCACGGATCTTGTAATTACTTTAATACGTTAATTACTACGTAATTTTCGAATATTCATTCGTGATATTCAAAATTCTCGGGGGGTCGGGGCCCCTCCCAGGCCCTGTGTAGCTCCGCCCCTGCACGCGATACTGCATGTTGAGAAATTACTACTTTTTTTTATACGTTAGGGAGGAGCGAGATCCGAATGACTTACAGTGGGGATAGAAACAGGAAGAAGGAGATGACATTTCCTGCAATGTCGCACAATATAATAAATGAATCATTATAGTAACTGATTTCTCTCTACCTTTTTCACCATGTATAATTTTGTATGAACATTAGATGATCAGTAATGAGTTATTATTAGTTTACCAATGATGCCGACAACAGTACGAACGAACATGGTGTCAACCATTTTGGCTTTTTTCTCTTTTTTTTTTTTTTTTTTTTTTGGCTTTTTCGGGGGTTCTGATTTGATTTCTAGCTGGTCGAGATTATGGTTAGAAAGTGAGGGTTAACAATATGGATCAAGAAACGAAGAAGAAGAAGAAGAGTTAATGAACAAGTGGGATTCGAGATCTAGTTACGTTTCGAATGCTGATTAAGTAGAGGGTTTAGTTTGAAATGTAGGAAATGATGGATGGGATTATTATAGGTAGAGTGGTGATGAGGAATTAGGGCATTATCAAGAATGGCTGGTGATGGTTAGTTTTGGCTGCTGTTCTGTTCTGTTCTGTTCTGTTCTGATTTGATCTGATCTCTATTTGTTCTTGTCTCTTAATTGTGTGAAGCTGCTTTCCCCCGAAGGTGACGGTTTAATTGGGGAAAGGAAGAGAGTAAACGGGACAGCGAGTCAGAGAGAGAGACCATTTTCTCGATCGCTTGTTTCTCGCTTCAGTTTCGACGTACGTACGTAGGTAACTGGCTGACTGATGCATGCATGCATGCAGGCAGGATGTGTGTTCTTATATTTAGATCTTCTGAGGGTTTCTAACCCTTTCCATTTTTGTCAAATTCCGTTTTTGGAGTTGTTCTCTTTTGTTAGCCTGAGATCCACTTTGTGGAAAACATTGGGTGGTCTTGTAGGTCAAGATGTTGGAAATGTTATGAGTTGGTCATAGCTAGCGGCGAGGTTGTCATTCCTTTGAAGAATTTTACGATGAATTTGATATTAATCACCACTTTTCTTTTTCTGAGCCCAGAATCCTACAACAAAAGTTATAAGGACTCTTGGAGAAATTCTATGTAAAAAAAGGAAAACTCTTTGAGAGATATGCTTACTTTCACCCTTTTGGATTCAATTTAAACACCAAAGATTATCTAGGAAATCCAAGATCCGATTCTGCAAATTTCTGAAGTTTATTCAATTTGAAACAAAGCTTATAGGGTCTTTAACAAACAAACTGATCACACACTGACCCATTGTTTGGAACTAAATGGATGTTTCGAAATAAAACAAATGAGTTAGGACAAATGACTCGAAACAAAGCTCAGTTAGTTGCTGAAGGGTAATGATCGTGAAATGAATGAGGGGTTTGTTCCCCGGACAAAGGACCAAATGCAATACCATTGGCTATGTATTGCTGTATAACTAGATCTTGTAAATCAACTTTGAGGCTCATAATTTTCCTTGTCTTATTTTTCATCTTCAATGTCACATTATTGATAATCCTGATAACAATTCTAGCAATATCATTGATGAATTTGGTTGAAGCAAACTTTGAGTATTGTTATTGATTGAATGCTTGATTTGTTACAGAAGGTTTCCTACTCTATTTATACAAGAGGAAAGATAATAAACAATAAGAAGGAACATGCTGAAAGCATGGGTGTTGCCAGGAGTAATATGGGTTGTCTGGAAGTAGCATGGGACTCCTGGAGTGGCATGGGTATTCTGTTGCAGTTGTCTGGTAGAGGTGAATAAATGGTGATGGTATGGTGGATAGTGGTGAATGCTGTAACTATCAGCATTGATGATTTCCTTCACTCCTCCTCAAACGAAGACATGAATATTAAGAATGCTGAGTTTGAAGAGAAAGGTCATGACGACTGACATCTTGGACGATGTTGATTTGGGGACTGCTGACTTCGTCTCTTCGAGCAAATTGATAGACAGATCGACATCTTTGACATTGTGATCGATCTGATGACTGAATTGGTCGACCGGATGACTGAATCGATCGACTGATCTGTGTTGATTATGTTGATTCCCTATTCTCCCCCTCAACCTGGAGCATGAAAACACCGTGAATGCCCAGGTTGAAAGGTGATGAATAATTGGTCTTAGCCCAATAATAAACACTGAGAGGTCGATCTTATCTTGGACCGTGTCTGCCCTTTGGACGCTGAGGGTACGATCTCTTCTTGGATCGTGCTACTGTCTAAAAACGCCACAGGAACGATCTGATCGATAATATCTCGTGAAGCAGAGGAGCCGATCTTTTCTTGGGTTGTGTTTGCCATTTGGACGCCGAGGGGTCGATCTCTTCTTGGATCGTACAACCGTCCAACGTCAAGGTAACAACCTGATCGGAGAAACCTCGCACAGTGGCTTGACAATCATTGCATACAGAAGCTCTCTTTATCTCCAACACTGGCTATTGAAGGGACGGTCAACACTTGGGTCGTAACTATCTTCACTGCCATGACATTGTTGGTGATGATTTGCTTTCTTGCCAGCAAAATGAAATCGCCACTAATTGATAATGGGACATAAGAAACACAGGGATCAACGCCTTGTAACTCGACTTGAATGTTGAGGAAAAGAAATCCCTTTCCTCTCCTCGACTGCGCCATACAATCTAACGGGCTATTGCATAACTGCGACTTCTCTCTCGAATGGGCTAGTTGAATTTTAGCCACTTCCACCATACAATTAAATGTTGGGCCGCTATTGGATTGGATGGAAGGCCCGAACTGGTGTGAAAACAAATGGGCAGCCCGATCTGGTGGGTTAGAACTTAGAATTGGGGCGGCCTGATTTAGTTGAGGATGGAACCTTCTGAGTTCTGCCTCGTGAATTCCGGCGTTCCCCTTCTTCACTTCTCCACGCTGCTGCTTCTAAATTTCCTCAACTCCAATTCTCCTTCCATTTCTCTCTTTGTCCCCCAATGACCCATAAAATGCATCAATCATCGGAGGGACGAGGAAAAGAACGACCGGCGACAAGGGTGAAAGTACTGCAACGTCGGGAGGTCTGGAGCTGGAGACGACGACTAGTGACCGTCTCGATGGCCCCGAGACAGCGACGACGATGATGTTCCAGCGGCGACTCCGATGAGGGACCAAGACGGAGGTGAACTCGCCGTTGCCAGGGTTGGAGGCGGAGGAGACGAGGTTGGAAATCTTGATCTGCCGGCGTCTCGGTTTCTGCTACTGATCCTCCTGGCCCTTCGGTGAAGACGGTGTAGATGGCCGGTGACTTGTTTTGCCGGCGGTGGCGATTGGAGACGGAAGTCGCTGATGTGGGTGCTGGTGGAAATTGACGACCATAGAAGTTCACGGTGGTGTCGATGGAAGATGCACAGTCGATGTTGTTGCGGATGCTGATGGTCTTCGCGCCGGTGATCTGTAATCCTTCTTCCTCCAAGGCACAAGCTGGCGGCCGGGACTCAACTTTGACCAGACCGTGACTGAGCGATGGCGGCGATGATGGCCGGAGTGGACATCTAATCTACTGCGGCCGTGATTGAGCGCTCGCCGATTTGGAATGGCGGATCTCGATGGCCGAGATCCATGACAGCGGTAACTGACGGAGACTGGGGCGATGACGGAAGGGATTTTGTTCCCCTTCCAAATCGCTGATTTCTTTCAGGCGAACCGAAAACGAGGTCGAAGCGACAGTGGCTACGGCATCGACGGCTGGTTGACCCGGTAAACAGAGAAATCAACGGCTATAGCAAATTGGCGATGGGCCATCTGAGGAAACGCATCGGCGACGACATGGTGACGGTGATTATGATGATAGCGACGGGATGAGAGACCGATGGTGACGACGCCGAGCTGTGGCTGGCGTCGCGGAAGTTGGTTGATTAAAGGCGGTGGCTACTAGAGAGCTCGCCGGACTGAGATTTCCCCCGGGAATTGATCTGCCAAAGAGATTGGCTGACGGCGGAAGGACTTCTTCTGGACAAGAGATGGCCTTTATTGAGATGGCCGGAGATGGTGGTGTTAATTGGTTATGGTGGAAACATGACTGAAAATGCGGAAGCATGATGAATTAAGTTGTGTATTCATCAAGAAAGAATGGTAGAACACCATTCTAACTGGTACCAAGCTGCAAACTATCCGAGTACAGAAAATTTACAACCACTCAAACTACAGAACAACATCTGCTAACTAACAAAGTGACCTGTCTAAAAACAAGAGACAAACAAATTTTACACTATACTGATTATCTCGGCCTCACTAATGGCTGAACTAATTTGAGGGAAACCATTTCTCAGCAAAAGCAGCATCTACTGCAACTTCTTCAGCAGTTGTTCCTCTGTTAGTGTCTCGCTGCCATATAACCTTCGACATCGCTCTCTCCATAGTTCACTTACCACTGTCAACCAAAGCAGCCTACCCCTGTCAGAGTTTTGAGAAGTTACTTTAAACCGATCTAAAACAATCGCCAAATTCTCATCCCAGCACCTTCCTAGTTGGATCCTCCCGTGAAAAACAGACTGCAAAATCTTTTGAGAATAAGGGCACCCAAAAAATATATGACTCCTTGACTCTGGTGCAGCAGCACAAAGGGGGCATGTGTTAATAACAGATGGACTCCAATCCTGCACCTTTTCCAGTGTGCTTATCCTGTTGAGAATGATAAGCCACCCTAGTACTTTGTCTCGAGGTGTACATAGAGATTTCCGGACTAAATCATGCCAAGGGACCTTGACATATCTTGGCCGAAGAGACTCCCAGACTTTCTTTACTGAATACTTGCTCATAAGCTGGCCATCTCAATAGACCTCAGAGTGCCTAGTGGAGAGATGATGCTCTGCATAACTCCTTGTCATTAAGACCTTTCTCCATGCCCAAGAACAGTTTATTGACGATGGGATGTCCCAGATAGATGTGTAAGTGAGCTGATATTGACGAACCCAGTGAGCCCATAAAGGAGGAATTCGATGCCAAAGCCCATAGATGCCCGATAAGACAAGCAGTGTTCCAACTTCTTAGATCCTTGAAACCTAAGCCTCCCTCCTTTTTTGGCCGAGCCACATATTTCCATTGCACTTTTGCCTTCTTTCCCTCCTCCTCAGCATTCCACAAGAAATCAGAACAGAGTTTTCTACCTGTTTGATCACCTTGACAGGCAAAGTAATAATCCCCATCCAATATTGTGTTATACTAGATATTACTGCTGTAACTAATTGCAGTTTCCCAACATAGGAGAGAGCTCTAAAATTCCAACCCTTAATTCGAGCGATTATTTTTGCAACTAAAGCAGCACAATCAGCAGAGTTTAACTTCCCAGCAACCAGAGGGACTCCTAGGTATCGTACTGGAAGTTTCCCAACTACAAACCCAGTCCTCAAAGAGAGTTGTCTCCTAGTTTCAACATCTACTCCGGCACAGAAGACTTCACTTTTTGCTGGATTGCATTTCAATCCTGACACAGTATAGAAAATGTCTAGGATCTGTTTTGTGGCCTCCACTGCCTCACAAGTTCCTTTAGTAAAAATGAGCAGATCATCTGCAAAACAAAGATGGGATAGAGCTATCCTATGTGTTTGAGGGTGTAGGGGAAGAGTTTTGAGCACATAGGCCCTGTTCAACATGCAAGATAGTACTTCCATTGAGATTGTGAAGAGGTAAGGGGACAGAGGGTCCCCTTGCCTCAACCCCCTTTTTTGCAGAAAAATAGCCACAGAGGCCCCCATTAAAACTAACACTGAGCTTGGTACTGTGCAGACATATACTAATCCATTGTATAAACTGGCTAGGAAACCCCATTGCACCCATAACTGTTTCCAGGAAATCCCAATCCACACTGTCAAAAGCCTTCATTATGTCAACCTTTAGAGCACATCTAGGTGATACATATTTTCTGTTATAGAGTCTAACCATCTCATAAGCAAGCAACACATTATCACTAATGAGCCTCCCTTTAATGAAGGCAGATTGGTTTTGGCTTATAACTAGCGGAAGTACCTCTTTTAATCTGTTAGCTAGGACTTTGGCTATGCATTTGTAGAGTATGTTACAGCAGGAGATAGGCCTGAATTGTTTCATGCATTCAGCATTTAGCACTTTAGGTATAAGAGCCAGGTAAGTGGAATTTACCTCTGTGAGAAGCTTTCCTGTCTTGAAGAAATCCATTATAGCCTTTGAGACATCAGCCCCCACTATCTCCCAATTATACTGGAAAAAACCTGTTGTAAACTCATCGGGTCCTGGGGATTTGTCACCATTCATTGAGAACATTGCAATCTTTATTTCTTCATAGGAAATTGGAATACACAGAGAGTCCCCCTGATCCGAAGGCAGATGATGAATTAGCAGCTGAGTGAGCATGTCACTAAAAACTGCTTGCACTGCCTGATCCTTAGTCCCTAACAAGTCTTTATAGAAATGTACTACTTCCCTACTCATACCCTGAACCTCAGTGAGAACTGTTCCATCCTCAGTTATTAGTTTTTTTTATGGTAGACCTGGATTGTCTTGCTTTTACAGAATTGTGAAAGAAAGAGGTGTTCAGATCCCCAGTCTTCACCCACAACATCCTTGATTTCTGCCTATAAAAGGATTCCTCCTCAAAAAGTAAAGTATTAAGAGCTGCTTGACAATCATTCAGGACTTGAAAATTGGCAGCAGAAGGATAGGACAGAGCAGCCAGGTGCAAGCTCTCCAACTTCTTTTTCATTTCCCTTACTTTCTCTGAGATCTCAGAGTAGAAAACTCTATTTAATTTCTTCAGGCTTCTTTTTACTTCCTTCAGCTTCTGGCAGACTACAAACATAGAAGTACCAGTAAGAGTTATACCCCAAGCATCCTTTATTAGTTGCTTGTGCTGAGGGTGAGATTCCCAGTGCTTGAAGTACTTAAAGGGTTTGGGCAGGGTGGCAATGAGAGAATCAGTGTTTATGAGCATTCCACAATGGTCCGAGAGCCTTGGGAGAAGCAACTTGACCACATAATTTGGAAATGTAGCTAACCAACTGGCATTTACCAATACCCTGTCTATCCTCCGAGCTATGGGATTCCCTCCTTGCCTATTAGTCCAAGAGAACCATGGACCCTCAAATCTGCTGTCCTCCAGTTCCATGTCTTCTATCCAACTTCCAAAATACTCCATACTATTGTTTGGGCTAGGGCTGTTAGAGGCTTCTAAAACATTCCTTATAGCATTAAAGTCCCCAAGGACCACCCATGGGAACACATCAGGTTTGAGAGCCGGATGTTGATACATTCTAGATCTCTCACCTACATCATTGGAACCATATACAAAAGTTACCTTTGCTGAAACCTCTCCTCGAACTTCACCATGAACAAATAGGTCAGATCTCTCCAACACAACAAAATCGAAATCCTTCTTCCAAAACACCCATAATCGGCCTAGGTCTGAGTGCTCATAGTTGTGAGCAAATTCCCACCATCCAAAAACAGTGCTAACAATCTTCTTTGAGTTTTCTTCCTTGACCCTTGTTTCAATAATTCCAAACACATCAACATTATACTGAGTAACTATTTCTAGAATCTGCTGCTGCTTGGCGGGGTGATTAAATCCCCTAATGTTCCAAGCAAGCACTATCATTTCTTATTCTTGGGTTTAGCAGGGCGCCCTGACCCTTTCTTACCCTGCTTACCTTTGTCCAATACCGCTGCCTCCAGTACAGGAAAATCCTCTAGATTACTCAGAACCGGGCTACCCACAAACCACTTTATCTGCTTTATCTGCTACATTACTATCAACTAAGCTTTGAAACCGATTTGCCACAGGGGTAATGGCCCTTGCATCAGAATGCCTTTCTAACGTTGAATGGAACTCCTTATCCGAAGGTAACACAGATTCTGCATTCTTCCACTCTGAGAGAACTCCCTGCTCAATAGATTTCACCAAATTTGCAACAGCAATGTTCAAGTTACGACAAGCAGACTCCGCAGATGCCTGTGCAGATCCCTTGGAAGCAAGGATAGTATCCAAGATCAGCTGCCCAGCACTCCCTTCACTCACTGCCCCAGCCCCTTCAGCCACTGGTTCATCATTAAGTACCAAATCAGAACCATTTGCCTCTACTCCTTGAGGTTCAGCACACTGATGACCAAAAACACTACACTTCTGACATCCCAGAGGACGATTGCAGTACTCAAGAGCCACTGAGAAAGCTGGTTTTCTGTCTGGTACCAACTTGATAGAGTCTGGGAAAGGGGAATCAATAGACATTTCCACACAGACCTTAGGAAATCCCATTCTCCAGCCTAACCTAGTAGATTGATCGAACCAAAGGGGTTTACCAAGCATGCTAGCTATCCGCGTCAGAATTCTACCAATAGCGTATTCAACTGGAATATCCTGAAAACAGACCCAAATAGGGATGGTAGAACTACAATCCACTGCTCGGATACCTGGAGACCATTTTCGAAGGAAACACATGTCATCGTTGAAGTGCCACGGCCCGCTGGTGAAAACCCAATCAGCTACCTCAGAGCTTGGGAATTGGAAAACCGTCAATTGCTCGCTCAATCGTGAAACCCTAACCCATCCTGATTTCCCCCACAGACGATTCGCCCAACTCTGAAGCTGCTTCACAGAAGGGGAGGAGTGCAGGAATTGCCCTACCAGGCTATGCTTCCACCTTTCTTCGCCCTCCTGAATAAGTTCCTCCGGAATGCGCAATCCTCCGTCCACGAACTCTGGTTCGATGAAGACCAATCGATTCGCCTCAACAATGCTGAACAGATCAGCCCAAGATTTAGCAAGGGAAGCCATCTCGGGCCAGAGCAATTTTCTTCTTCTTTGGTTTCCCTTCACTAGATTCAGAATCCAGCTCTGAAACCATGATGAATTTGGTTGAAGCAAACTTTGAGTATTGTTATTGATTGAATTCTTGATTTGTTACTGAAGGTTTCCTACTCTATTTATACAAGAGGAAAGATAATAAACAATAAGAAGGAACATGCTGAAAGCATGGGTGTTGCCAGGAGTAATATGGGTTGTCTGGAAGTAGCATGGGACTCCTGGAGTGGCATGGGTATTCTGTTGCAGTTGTCTGGTAGAGGTAAATAAATGGTGATGGTATGGTGGATAGTGGTGAATGCTGTAGCTATCAGCATTGATGATTTCCTTCAATCATTATAACAGATAAATTGTAAATACATACTCCACAATATATTGTGAATGATATTGTTTTGAACAAACCATATAGAGACTAAACCGAGAAACAAACAATTAATCAAGCTGATGGGTTTACGAACTAACACGTGAAAAGTGGCAGATCAACTAGCAAATAATAATGCTGGAGTGGTTTCCATACCTAAAATATAATCTTCTGTTGATCATAGGCTTGTAACATGAGGCAGGATCAGGTCCACGATTCAGACCATAGAATACAATAATAAACACTCATAACTTGAAGAGAATCTTTCCAAATCACGAACCATCCCCAACTGACGCTGACACAACCATTATTAATCCAAAATTTTTTGGGGTCATATTCTTATATATATATGATGTCACGTATATGTACAGACAAATTGTAGCAATAGCTAATTACAACACTTCACCGATGCAATGCCAAGCAGACAGAGTTATTAGCTCAATTCCCCTGAAGAGATAATGGTGATGGAGATAATCATCTCTGTTGTCCTGTTGGTGGGAGGAATCTCTGCTTTGGTGTTCATCCACATCTGCATAGTCAGCAGGGCTTTCGCCGGTGATGATCATCAGAAAGTCGTCATATTCGATGACGGAAATGGGTTTCGCCGCCGCGGCGTCGGCGGCGGCAGGGGAGGGATCGAGAAGGTGTTGGATGAGGAGGCGATGATGGAGAGCGGGATCCCCTGTTTTAGCTACAAACAGGGCAGAGACGGAAGCGCGAGCGCGGTTGTGGAGTACTGCGTGGTTTGCTTGGAGAAGTTGGCGGTTGGGGAGAGTTGCAGGCTGCTTCCCAACTGCAGCCACTGCTTTCATGCTCGGTGTATAGATTCCTGGCTTCTCCAGACGCCCGTCTGCCCGATTTGCCGGGCCGGAGTCGACGTCGTCGCCTCCCCTGTTTCTGGTTCTGATTCCGGGGAACTAGTCAGCGGCCTTGTTGAGGACGGATAGCGAGGGAGCTTAATTCATGCTCTGTGAAAAAATCATGTTGATGGATGTAAAGTTTTCTTTGCTTTCTTTCCCCCCTGAATCCATACATAGTCAAATGTAGATTAAACTTCTCTTTTCCTATGGTTATTGGCTCCTTGGTAATACCTGCAACTGCAATAACCTGACATCCTCGATTTCGTGAGCGTAACTTTGAAATTCGAGATCGGTGATTTCGAAATCGGTATAACTAACGTTATCGTCCTGTTACTGGTATCGCTAAATCAAATGAGACCTTGGCAGAACAAAAACTCGATCCATGAATCATAAGAGCATATGAATAAGGGGATATGCAGCAGTCGACCTAAGTGTCTTCTTCCAATAATTGAAGATTGACCTTATCATCTGACTACAAGATTTGAAGAAAGATGGGATTACTTCGTGGTGCAAGCTTTGAAATCAAGCCTTGGCCTCACTGTCGGCAGGGCTGGCAAGTCAAAGATGCTTTGATGATATGGTGATGGCGCCAAAGAAAAAAAGACATTCTTGTCTTTATTACTGCAATTACCTAATATGCAAAGTGAGGCTGAAAAGACAGGAGGTATGGACAACCAATCCACATAGTTCAATCACAAAATTGTTCTTTGGATCAAGGAGACAATGCAAGTCACAAACAGAAAACGGATATTATGATGACTATCAACCGTGATTCAGACAACACTACCCGATTCAACTGAAACAGCTATACTCAGACATCGACTGAGCAAATCATTTCAATGGCAGTATATAGGTTGCCGATTTTCAGACACTATCTTGGCTTCACCATGAAAACCAAAAGTTGAATGCAACACCATTGAAAGCCCTACCATCTCGATAAGGCCATGGACACAAGAAGACAGTGCAGATAGCTGAATCTTAATGCAGAATGACACACCAGAGGGAGGAAGTTCATATTGAAAAACAAAGTATCAGTGCAGATGTTAATGAGCATAAGAGCACACCACCCAAACATATTGCGACATGCTCACATAACGGATCGGCTCTTGTTTGCTCATACCATCATTTGCAGAACATAAAATCTCAGATACAGAGTCATTAGCTTTACTTCTTCTCGGCATTCTGCTCCAATTCCCTCCGTAGCTGTAGTGAGAAGTCGTCATTGACATCATCATCATCCCAATCATCCTCCCACTGCTGTGTCACCTCTTTCCCTTCATCCTTCTCAATCCACTCTGCAGTTAGAAACAATTATGAGGAGGCATAGCCGAATTTTTTTGAATTGAGGATGCAATTTTTTAGCTTTAATACCATTAGTATATCCTTGGCATGGTACCTTAACAAATCTGAAATCCTAATAGATCCGAGAGAAAATTCTGCTAGTCATTAGTTGCAGAAGGCCATGACCAGAATTATACTTCTACTCTATTCATGTATGAGATAGCAGCACCAGCCAACGAAGAACTTACTCACTTAGTTCTTGCACAGAGTTCATCACATCGTGCAGCAGAATGCAACAAAGGGGATCATCATCAATACAGAAGCTAAGCAGCATTACCAAAAACCCTAAATCCTAGTCTTGAATACCCTTGGCGGTTGGCGCAGTCTCTTAACAAATCTGAAATCCTAATAGATCTCAGAGGCAATTCTACTAGTCATTAGTTGCTGAAGGCCATGAGCCAGAATTCTACTTCTACTCTATAGTCTATTCATGTAAGAGATAGCAGCAACAACCCACGAAGAACTTACTCACTTAGTTCTTGCACTGAGGTCATCACATCGTGCAGCAGGAATGCAACAAAGGGGATCATCATCAATATGGGAACTAACTAGCATTACCAAAACCCCTAAAATCCTAGTCTCGAATAACTTAGGGTTCATTGCAACGATTATGTCAACTCTGGATTACCAAAAGGCAAAAAACCCTAAATCTCTACAGAGCCAAACGAGAACAGGAGTGTTACCTTGATCGATTTCGAACTCCTCAAATTCATCATCGTCCTCGAACAGGTCCATCTTTACGTCCTCGGTAGCTGCCTTCTGCTCGGCCGCCATTCCAAGATTGCGAAAAAGTTCCTGCGAATGCCCGAAATTGAGAAGAATGATTAAATCGAGATCGGAGAACAACTGAAAATACGAACTGCGTTCCTCTGTTTGATGAAATACAATAGAAGCAGAGAAGATCGCTCGAGGAAAGAAGAAGAGAAGAATCTTACCTGAATCGTATAATCGATAAGCAGACTAGCAGAGGAATGGAGAGCGGAACCCTAACTTTGGACACTTTAACTTCGGAGACGGCTACTTCTAGTCTTTCTTTCTACGACCCAAAAGGAAAAATCGGGAGAGAAGAGGAGAGGTTGAATACAATTTAATACCTCAACTAGCACATTATGACATCTTAGTCACTGAACTTCCAAGCTGTGACAACGTTATGCCTAAACTTCAATTAGTTAACAGTTTAGCTCTCTCTTATTCTTTTTTTATGTATTATTTTTATTGATAATGTTTTTTGTGTATTATTTTTAACAAATGAAAGGATATAAATTGTTGAAAAATATAGGAAACATGTGTAAAGTCTGCTTAAATCTGAACACCATAAGCATTCATATTGCTATCGGTTCTTTGTTATTTGATGATAATCCTAAAATTTTAAGAGATTCTTAAATCTTGGTTAAGAAAGATCACTATGTGAACTTTCATAGGGATGAACTTCACATGATAACATATATCTTAAGTCTTGGCATAGCCATGATGAATCTGACCAAAAACGACAATGTTGCTCTAGCATAAGGAGTACCAAAAATGGAAGATCGTTCCTTTACCTATTAGATGGACTTTATACTCGCCACACATTTTATTTATGATTCTAGACTTGAACTTGTCTATATCACTATATAACATATAGCCCAAATCATAATACTTATTTTAACTTTGGTTAGTCACACTAACATTTGATGAAACTAAAATTTCTAAAAAAAAAACTAAAAAATCCAATTCTAAATAACATACAACACACCGTATTCGATTTTTGTATTCACAAATACGACTTCAAAAGTCGCTCCAACCTAAAACAATAAATTTTAGCGTCCGTCACCAAAAACCAAACGGAGCTATAAACTTGACCTCCCTAACAATGGTTATGCTATTTACAAGTACCAGACTCGGTCTACGAATCGAAGGTTGTATCCAAGAAGCTACAAAAATTCAATGTTTAACAAATCCTATTATACCTAGTCGGTCGAACCAAAAATATCGGATACTCGTCCCAAAACAATAGACGGTTTTAACAGTAAACCAGTTACCTATGATGAAACCATAATTTTAATATAATATACTGTACCACTGACTTTTCCGGTACAACCTTTACGGTTTCACATTCCCTGCAAAAATCACAACTCACGAAGTTGAGGCCTTTCGCATGGACCATCCGAATCCAAGAAATCCCCCAAAGCACCCGTCTCGCAGAACCTCTGCAAAACCTTGATCAAATCCCTCGCCTTTCCCCTCCCACTCGCCGAACTCCCTTCCGTCGCCGCCGAATACAGCGAACCCATCACCGATTGCTCCCCCGCCAACGCCTCCACCACTTCCGCTCCGCCATTCTTGCACAGAGACCACAACATCGAGATGCAGTGCTCTTTCCCACCACGCACCGACCGCATCGATTGCAGACCCTTAATCGCCACAGCCAAACCCGAATTCCTCACGAGCTCGATCGTCCCTTCCACCGTCTCCGCCAGGGAAGCCAGCACCGCCAGCGAATCCGCCACGAGCTCCTCCTTGTCGGAACCCAAAACGACGTCGATTAGGACTGGAACGGCGCCGTTCCTCAGCACTCTCTGGCTGTTCCCCTGGTACATTAGAAGCCCAAAGAGCGCCACCACGGCGTTCTTCTTCCCGCAGTGGGTTCCGCTTCTGATAAGCTCAATCAGCCCTGGGATTGCTTCCGGAGTTTCCCCGATCAGCTTTCTGTACCCTTTCACCGACGACAGGTAGAAAATCGTCGCCGCCGCGATTTGCTTCGACTCCGAGCTCGACCCGTTTTTCAGAACGGCTAGAATCGATCGAATTCCATCGTTCTCGACGATTGCCCTCTTCCCGCCGGCGTGCTTCGAGAGCTTCAACAGGGCTGCAATGGCGTTCTCTTGAGATGCAGAGGAATTCAGGAGGTTCAGCAGGGGGAGAATTACCCCTGCTTGAATCAAACACCCCCTGTTGAAGATGTTGGATTTGGAAAGCAATCGGACCTCGTACGCCGCCTTGTTCTTCTCCTCCTCCGTTCCGAAAACCAGCCTCCTTGCCAGAAACCTGGACAGGAATCTCATCGCCGCGGCGGCGGAATTGCTTCCTGGGTTTATGGTTCCGGCGATGTTCGAGCCGCCTTGGGTTGCGGCTGTCGGGAGGGAGATGCCGCGATCGATGCAGAATTGGTGGATTACGTTGCGGAGACTTGTATTCGGGACAAGCTCTTTGCTCTGCAGGCGCTCCCCTGTTTTGGGGCACGTCGTGTTCCCCGATTTCAGCCACTTCTGTATCGACGATCGGTCGTATGTCTGGCCGGTGGATACTGTTACGGGATCGGTCATTAGTTCGAGCGAAATTGGGCAGCGGAAATCTTCTGGGTTTAAGCAGCCGAGCTTCTCCGAAATGATTCCGGTCTCACTCTGTTCTTCTTCCCCTGCATTAGAATCCAGAGTTTGGAAGAAAATTACTCCCCTGCAGTAGCTCAAAACTCCCAACCAACTACTCAGGAACGACACCTCTCGTTGTTCCCCCTCGCCACCGGAGCTCCGAAGCTCGATTTGCTCCTCCAGAAATTCAATTTGACCGTTGCAGTGACTCCACGTCCTGATCCCGACGAAATCGAGAATGCGCTTCACGAAATCGAAATCGGGCTCGATTCCTCTATCAAAACAATTCAACACCGATTCAACCTGCTTCCCCACCAATTCCTCATCTGGGTCCACCTCCATTTCCCCATTCCGCCCATGCTTCACCACCAGCTCAACATACTCCTTCACCTCGCCGCAAATGTTCATCGAATCGAGCGGTAAGATCTCGATCGCCGTGGCGATCGACCCGATCAGCATCCTGAACTGTCCCGCCACGAATTCCGACTTCATCAGAACCCACAGCGTGGCGTCTTCCCGCCCCAAATCTTCCAACAGGAAGAGAATTTTCTGGAAGGCGAGGTGGAGCTCGGAGAAGCAGAGGAAAACAGAGTCCGAGAAAACCAGCTCGCAGTCTCTGATCTCCTCCAAGAACATGAGGAGAATCCCGACTTTCCGAATTGCTCTGCGAGCATTCTTCCTCTGTGTCACGAATTGTTTCCCGCGCTGGCAAATCGTCGCCGCGAGGTGGATCAGCGAGGCCAGCAGAGTCGCCTGAGAGATGTTCTCGCAGGGATGGACCGCCGGAGAGGTGAGAATTCGGCGGCGGTCAGTCGGCCGGTTTTGTCTCTGAATCATATCTGCTTTGTTAGTAAGTGTAGCAAAATAAACTCCCAACTTCCACCCTCAGATATTTAAAGGGAAACTGGGAGGGACACGTGGCGAGAGATAAGGGACTGGGAATGTTGGCGGGTTGACGGCGACACTTGGCGGCACATCGGGCAACACGTTAACGGGACACGTGGGTGGATGGGATTGGGAGGAGGCAGCTTCTTGGATCTCGGGTTGAAATAGTGTTTATGGGCTTCACTGGTGGATGGAGTGACAGGTTTTTACGCGATATTTCGCGGCCCATGGAAAGGCAACGGTGGGCCCATTACAAACCGACCCAAGGGGGTGCGTGGACCAATCAGGGGCTGACTTGTTGCTTCGGGAGGAGGGGGACGTCCACGGTTGAAAGCTTGATGTTGAAGTCAAAGGTTATAATAGTCAGGTCCAGGTGAGAAAAATAAATTTTGAATTCTTGTGGTTTATTAATTAAAAGAGAATATGCTGCGGAAAAAAAAAAAAAATCATAAGTGGGCTTTCCTTCATGTGGACAAGAATTACGCGCAAGTAAATGCTAGTATATTAGATTCCTTATATCAAAAGCGTGTAAGTATTAACGTGTGACCTTAGATGCAAACAAAATATTACTATCCAAATACTTTTGGGATTTGATTATGTGTGCCTTGTCATTCTGGCATAGTCCTTACGTGACAAAGAGAAAGCTATATATTTGCTTATCCAAAAACAAAATCTAGGATGACATGGAACAACCGGAATTTATGCAACTTGTAATTTGGGAGAGTGTTAGGAGTATGAATCGAAATGGGTTGAGCTTTGAACAATATTATCGAATTAATGTTCTACACTCATTTTCTATCGTGTGAATCGTTTTATTTTGTTTTAGTTGATGTACTGATATTTTCTTACCCAATATGGAAGGATTATAATACGGAAGAAAAACAATACACGATTTATGGGGTCTCATATCCATGTATTTGGTATGTATCTCAAAGTAACCAATGGTATACTAGATATGTATTTTGAAATTCATCCATATATTGGAAAATTCAAATACCAGTTAGTATCCAAACAATAGATATAATATTTAAAATTAAAAATTAAAAATTAAAAATCACAAATACTAAATCCAAATCTTCATATCCAAACACACTCCTAACGTTATTGCACAAGCTTCCTGTTAATGAAAAAGGTTAATACCTTATTTTGGCCCGAACTATGACCATATAATCAACTTTTGCACGTGGTTTCAGAAATTAACATCATGGCCTTAACTATGTAGCACATAGACTAAATTGGCCCGACACATGCTTTGACCGTCAATTTGGACGGTCAACATCATTGACCGTTAGTCAACACGCCATATCATTGCCTAGCCAGCCTAAAAATCATTAAAAATTTAAAATTCAAATTATTTTTCTAATTATTATTATTTATCCTTTTAAATTATTATTATGTCATCCTGAAATTCAAATTAGTTTTGAACGATATTATTGAATTAATGTTCTGCACTCATTTTCTATCGTGTGAATCGTTTTATTTTGTTTTAGTTGATGTACTGATAATTTCTTACCCGATCTGGAAGGATTATAAAACGGAAGAAAAACAATATACGATTTATGTTGTATCCTATCCTTGTATTTGGTATGTATCTCATAGTAACCAATGGTATACTAGATAGGTATTTGAAATTCATCCATATATTGGCAAATTCAAATACCATATCAAGTTAGTATCCAAACAATAGATATAATATTAAAAATTAAAAATCACAAATACTAAATCCAAATCGTCATATCCAAACACACTCGTAACGTTATTGCACAAGCTTCCTGTTAATGAAAAACACTTCACTTACTACATAATTTTCATAATTCCCTAGCATTCATACTTTTTTAAGTTCTGAGGGCCAGAGCTCCCTGGACACTATGTAGCTCCGACTCTGCCTTCGATTGCTCGTCTGGCCTTGTGGACTTGTGGTTCACTTCTCATATGGGCAAGTCATTCCGGCATTGGGTCCCACCACAAGGGAATGACGGGTCCCTACCTTGGAGAGTTGCTAGCGGCTAGAAATGTAATTTCCTTTCCGGTCTCTAGATGTTTGCCTACTCTTATAGTGGAAGGTGATTATGAAGTGGTTATTCGTCAGCTTCGCCTCAAAATGGTTAAAGATTCGTTGGGTGCCCCCTGTTTTGAGAGTGTCGTTCGTTAGTAGAATCATGTCTCTTTTCGTATATTGTTTAATCATTTCTCTTTTTGTATATTATTTAGTTCAGTTACGCGGACTGTCAACCGCTGGGTTGCCTATAAAGTGGCACGTAAAACCCTATTACTGTCTCCATTAAAGTTGATTTTCTTTGATTTTGTAGGATAGCTTCACGAAATGGTGTTCTGGGCAGAACTGTTTTATCCATATCATTACCTGGAGAGAAAACAAGCATTAGAAAGATCAACAGGTCAAAATCTGCAGTGGACAATACATAAACTAGGAATCAACACAATCATAAAGTTATTTAATAACCTTACAGAGACTAATCTGTTGCCTTGCCATGTGTTTAAGTGGGTTTGCTGGCCCAGGGACGGAGCTAGCGTGTGTGTAGGGGGGCCATGGCCCCCCCCTAAACTTTTGAAATACCATGAAACGTGAGTAATGAACATGAAAAACAATGGCTAAGGATGTTGTTTATTATTCTCTGCATAGAGGTGCATGGTTCAAATCCCTGCACAGACCATTTTATTCATGTTTTTTCAGGTTTCTATGGGAAGCATAAAAAATGGTGACAAACTTGACTATTTTATCAATGATTCAATGATTCATACAAACATCACTCTTTTATCAATAATTAAATTGGGCATGTTTTTTCATAGGCCATTTTATTCATGTTTTTTCAGGTTTCTATTTATAATTAAATTGGGAAGCATAAAAAATGGTGACAAACTTGACTATTTTATCAATGATTCAATGATTCATACAAACATCACTCTTTTATCAATAATTAAATTGGGAAGCATAGAAGATGGTCACAAACTTGACTCTTTTATCAATGATTCATACATACATCACTCTTTTATCAACGATTCATGTAGATATATAATTTTACAGTTTTGTTGAAATTTTAAGTGGATTTTATATAAAACAACATTTGTGTGATTTAAATGTGATATGTATATGTTTTTACATATATTTTGAAATTTTTTACAGTTTTGATAAAAAATTTAAGGAGGTTTTATATAAAAAAAAATTAGGCGATTTAAATGTGATATGTATATGTTTCTACATGTATATTGAAATTTTTTTCGGCCCCCCTAATCAAGAATCCTGGCTCCGTCCCTGTAATTGCTGGTATGTCTTATTCGATTTGTTAGTTTATATTTAGTGCTTTGCTTTCCATTTTCAAACAATCAGGGTCGAAACCACTTGCCCACTTGGACAAAACCCTCCTGTTTGGTTAGCAACTGTCTCAGGCATTTCACAAAACCACACAACATGATTTACATATTCATCCTGGTTGCAGCAGTAGCACACACTTACTATCTTCATTGGTGGACAGCCGAACATCAATCTTTGATGTTCCCAGTCACCTAGCAACTTGCTTCCAGATATGCTGTGTTCAATTCACTCTTTTTTTTTTTTTTTTTTTTTGCGGGGATCTACAGCCAAGCAGGATTTTTGAGAGGGGTAACGACTGCCTTGACTTGCAAGTAGTTGTGGAGACTGTAGATGCCCTTCTCCCTCCCAATCCCACTCATCTTGTACCCTCCGAAAGGGATAGCAGCGTCGAACACGTCGAAGCAGTTCACCCACACCGTCCCTGCTCTCAGCCCCCTCGACAGGGTGTTCGCTGTGTCGATGTTCTGAGTGAATACTCCTGCAGCCAGCCCGTATCGAGTAGTGTTGGACCTCTGAATCACCTCCTTCAAGTCCCTAGCCCCCAAACAAGACAGTTATATAATTAAGACTCGGTTCTAACCCTTACATGATTGTTTCATCTTAAGGATGGATTGAACAGATTCAACAATACTCACTTGAACTTGAGGATGGATTGAACCGGGCCGAAGATCTCGTCTTGTGCTATCAACATATCATCCTATTATATAAAGTAGCAGGATGTCAGGGTGATTTAAGCATCAGGTAGGAGCTTAAAATGGAGGTGAAGCTGTGTATGCATGAGACCTGAACATTGGAGAAAACAGTGGGTTGGACGAAATAGCCTCTGGAGCCGAATCGATCCCCTCCACATTCCAGTTTAGCGTCGCTCTCAACGCCTGACTTAATGTACCTCAGCACCTTCTTAAATTGCTCTGAATCGATCTAGCGTTCAGAAAAATCGAACGAAGGTTTGAATCATATGTTCATGTGTTCAATATTGGAAGGGAAAAAGTGAGCACACTAGACCAATTATATGTTAAAGGTACCTGAGGGCCTTGTTCAACACCCTTCCTGAATGGATCGCCAACTACACGTCTCAGGGCTCGAGCCTTTGCTTTCTCAACAAACTCGTCGTACACTCGTTCATGGACATAGGTGCGGGACCCAGCACAGCAGCACTGGCCCTGCACAACCAGAATGGAACCATGATTGAGTGGTGAACAATGTGTGGAACTATGGATAATATACAGATTACTCTCTCTAAGTGGCGAAAGGGACAAGAACCTGATTGAAGAACAAGGCAAAATGTGCAAGCTCCACGGCCTTGTCGACATTAGCATCCTCACACACTATGAAGGGTGATTTCCCTCCAAGCTCTAGTGTCACTGGCTTAAGGTTGCTGTTGGCTGCCAATTGGAGCACAACTTTGCCGGTCTCGGTTGATCCTGTGAAAGCAAGCTGCGAAACCCTCCCCGAACAAAATGGACCATCACAAACTAGATACATGACTTGGATTCACTGCACCATTACAAAGCATCACATCAAATTTAATTTACCTTATCAACATCCATGTGGCTAGCAAGGGCAGCACCAGCTGTTGGACCATATCCAGAAACTATGTTTAGCACCCCCGGCGGAAGACCAGCCTGCAAGTTACAGACGATCACTGTAAATCCGTAATGTAATCTCTATCCATTGAAATCAAATACTGAAATCGAAACAGTAAAGTTTTTTTTTTTTTTTTCCCTGAATCTCTTCTCAGTTCTCACCTCCTGGAACAACTTGCCAGCATACAGAGCTGTCAGAGGTGTCTGTTCAGCAGTTTTGAGAACAATAGTGTTGCCACAGGCCAAAGCAGGCCCAACTTTCCAAGCAAACATGATGAGTGGGAAGTTCCATGGAATGATCTGTCCAGCAACACCGATCGGTTCGTGCAATGTCTGAACGTGATGGTGGCCGTCTGCTGGCATTGTCATCCCATGAATCTTGTCTGCCCAACCTGAAAATAGAGTGAATGAGAGGAGCAACAATTAGCTAGACAAACTCAAAACCACCGAGGACAAGAAAATCCACAACACAATGGCAACATAATCAATCACATAGATCCACACCAGCATAGTAACGGAATAGACGAGCAAGCGATGGCAATTCCGCTTTGGCAGCTTGTTCATAAGGCTTCCCATTGTTCCATGTCTCTAGAGCTGCAAGCTCATCTCTATGCTTGTCCACCAAATCAGCAAACCTCAGAAGTATCAACGACCTCTCCTAAAACCACCCAAAAGTAACTTGCATCAATCTCCCAATTACTCCATTGGATGAGTGGTCAGAGAAAAACATAATGAGCTATAGTTGAAATATACATAAGCGGTCATCTTGGGCCATGGCCCTTCATCAAATGCTTTCCTGGCAGCTTTTACAGCCCGATCTACGTCTTCAGCATCAGCTTCAGCAACGTGGGCAATCACTTTCTCGGTACGAGGATCATATGCAGGAAATGTTCTGCCTGCAACATACATGCATACAGATTACAGAGTTATCTTCACCAGAACAGCATCGATCCCCATTTTGGTGACAATACGAATCAAGAATCGATTTTTAATCAAACAATTTAGGGTTCCATCGAGGGAAACAATTACCGGAAGCCGAATCAACGAACTGCCCGTTGATTAGATGCTGGGTGTAGCTGATTTTAACTGGGGGAGTGACCAATTCCTCAACAGCAGCATTCGTGCCGAACCCACGGATGGTTCTTCCCTCTCCCCTGCCATGGATAACTCTTCCTGCCCAGATCATCCCACAAGTTCATCAGTGATTTGGTTAAGTTACATGCAGATAAACAAAATCAAGAAGAACACACAAAGTACAAAAAGAGAATATGGAAAAGCAGTGTTGAAGGGGGAAGTTGTTACCATGGAAGAGAAGCGGGGAAGCAGAGGAGGGTGATGCAGAGTAAGCAGAGAGTGAGCGAGAAAGCAAGGAAGAAATCCTGCGAGCTGCCATTTGCTCCTTGTTGCCCTCTCCCTCCCCAGAAAGTCGAATTCTTTTTACTCTATCTCTTAATGGGTGCTTCTTCTTCCTCTTCCTATCTAAATCTGAGCTGATAAACCAGAGAAAACGACTCTGTTGTTTTCTGGTCACCTAGCTGAATGGTGATTAATAAACTCAGCTTCTCCAGTCTTCCATCCCCTGTCCTTTTCTTCACCATCTACATTTGTCTTCTCCTCCTTTGAGTAGTAGTACCAGTGCCACCTCGCCTTATCCTTTAACATTATGCGATAGAACAGAAAGGGCGCCTTAAACTTATGCCTTTTTTTGTCGTACCTCATGTGCTGGTTTTCTATTTCTCATTTTTTCATGCCTTGTTTTTGTTTTTGCCAGATGAATGTAGGAACGTGCGAACTGCGAAATCATACCGAAGGTTATAGCGAAAAAGCTAGCCGTTAGAATATTTTGTATTAACCACATAATATGCACATAATATACACCACTTTCTACACTAAACACATATCTACTCTCAGCACTATCCCTCCTAACTCTAGCTATGGCGATCATCATCCTATAACCAAAACATGTCTCCACCGATGTTACAAATACCCCTTCTTGTTAAATACAAACCTCACAAGCCTAGATATCTTTATGCATTAAAATCAGGCTCTTGAGGCTTGAACAACTTGGGCATCTTCAAAACGTCATCACCAGGCAACTTAGGATGACTGCTAACTCCCTTTCTCGTGTTCGCTGCAAACTTGGAAGCAAGCAATGTAGCCCCAAGATGCTGAGCCTTCTCCCCTCCGTCGTCCGACGACGACCTTCCACTTCCACTCCCACTCCCGCTCCCTCCTTCGTCGCTGTAGTACCCTTCCCCGTCCGAGTACTGCGAGTAATACAAGCTCTCTTGCTTCGCCAGCTCCATCGCCAGCTTCCTCCTTTTGAACCTCTTCCACGCCGCCTGTATGAAGCAGGCCCCCCAAGTCCGCCATTGATGAGAGTAGTACCGAAACGCGTGCTGCAGCGTCTTGCTGTGCAGTCGTTTGAACTGCTTGGCGACGAATTTGAGGTCGGTGGCTCGGAGTGCAAATGCCTCGACCTCGCTCAAGCATCTCACTGTACGTGTCGACAGGGGCAAGTTCATGCAGGATGATGGGTTTATAGCCCACGTAAGAAGCTCTTCGCCGCAGAAATCACCAGCTCGGAGATTGATGGAGTTGTAGAACCCCGTCCTGCCACCGTTGGTAGTGCTGCTCTCTAACTGTCCCCTGATGATGAAGAGCAGTTCGTTGACAGGGTCACCTTCTCGTACTATGTAGGTGTCCTTGGTGTTTAGGGAGGAAACCAGGCGTTCGCAGATGGCGTCGAGGAGCTGGTCGTCCATTTGTGCGAAGAAAGGGACCTGTCAGAACAAAAGGACAACTCTTTCAACTGTCACGAGTGAATGAATGAACCAACAATCAAGTAGTTGTGCGCACTGGTTCTGGTAAGGTGCGTGGATGATTAAGCATTGGCATAGGACCATATCGAAAACAATGGCAAAATGAGGAAGAGAATCTTACCAAAGGTGCATTTGCACCGATTCATCTGGTTTTATCTAGACTAAATCTGTTATCTCTGGAATCAAAACTGAATTGAATTATGTTTCGATGTCATTTAATTCGATTCAGAAGTTGATTAGTAACTGTATCACACCTAGTCCACTTGCCAACAGCGACCAACATACTCAGAATCCTACCTATTTCAATCTGATTCTAGACTAGACCAGACAATGTCATCCCTACCAAGTACCAACAAGCTTTAGAGCTGTCCCATTGTTGACCAGTTAGGAAACTAGAAATACAAGAATGAACTTACACGTCTAACAAGAGCCAGGCAAAGATGCCGTTGAATCCGACGTCTGATATCTAGTGGGAGGGCTTTCAAGATGGATTCTTCATCCACACCACGCGTTGCTAACCATTTATACTGCACAAATCGACGAATTCTCTCTTGTAGATCTGGAGGTAGCTGGCGATGCCTCATCCATTCCTCTGTATCCCTTCTCCTTATCCTCCATTCCTCCAGCCTCGCCGTTGTGGATTGCATATACGTCTTCCAGACAAAAGAATTTTGCAACAATTTTCCCAAATTAGTAAACCGGCAATGATTCAATCATAAATGGGGAAAATATGCTAGGATACACACCTGCATGTTTCCAATGAGATGCGCAAACAGCACGAGACCCACGATGCATACGCTAATGCTGAACATCGTTTCGCCTTCATAAGTGCTTGTTGCCAAACTTTGTCCATATGAACTGCAAATTAGACATTGAGAATGTGTGACATGGAGAAAGTTGAGGTGAACAATGGCAAGTAAAGAAGAAGTGAAAGGCAACCCCACCTCAAGTTTCTGAGTCCAAACCAAAGGCAGTAGAAGTACTTCTGAACGATATTAGCCTCAGCAACATGATGGGTGAAGGCATCTTTAAACATGCCAAACTGGACATTCTTGTCATCAAAAGCATCACAATTGGCGATGAGATGGGTGATTCTCATCCAAGCCTGCCGTTCACGATCCTGCTGGGTTGCGCAGTCGAGATACTCGAGTTTACAGGAAGGGGAATGTGTTACATTCCTCTCCAGAATACATTGCCTCTCCCAGCAAGTTCGTTGTCGCTGGATTGACGCCAGGTACCATATTGCTCCTAGAACCTGCACTAACCCCAACAATGGCAACCGTCTTAATTAAGAAATCAACAATGCTATCAAACTATGCGTATTCACAAGGGAAGGAGCTTCTGCTGTTTCCCCAAATTTGATTCAAAAGTTGGGTGTTTGCTTACATGACTAGCAAGAACATAGAGGAGCAGATTATAAACAGCCCCTGACCAAGCAGTCTTGGCTACAACTCCAGTGCTCTTCACAATCCTTCTATTCAGAGGAAACATAATGATAATTCGCGGAATGTATTGAATCAGGACGATCAACGAGACTGTGTGGTTAGCATGGCTAGCGGATGTGTTCTTCACCGCTGGAATAATGAACCAAATCACAAGCTGCCCACAAAACCCACCAAAACAATGGGAATCAATTTCACATTGTAATTCCCAAAATCACTAGAACCCTAATTTCCTTTTTTTCTCTTTCAAATTCAGGAGACCTGAGGGAGAGGGAGCGCGGCAGTGACGTCGATGATGAAGGACCAAGACCTCAAGTACCGAATCGCGATTTCTCTGGGATCCATGACGAGCTCTCCCCTGCCGAAAACCCTAGAGCTGGGGGCGACGAAGGCGGTGCGGAACTTCATGAAGACGTGCAGGATGAAGAAGAGGTCGGTGATGGTGCGGGCGAGAGTGACCCAGATGCCGAGAGGGACGTCCATGGTGAAGCAGGCCTGGCCGCCGACCATGGGGAGGTAGAAGTACATTGGGTCGACGAAGAGGGCGATGATGCAGGAGACGAGGAAGATGTGGTTCCATCGGTTGACGAGATCGCTTCCTGGGTCGAGGATGTGATCCCACCATGGCACTTTCCGCCGGAGGTCGAATGTCTTGGATAAGTTGATCGGCTGGAAGGGTGGGAATGGCGGGAACGGCGCAAATGCGCGGCTGTGGAGGCGATCCATTGATTGATTTTAGTTCTATATGATCATCCGTTCACCAAGAAAAAATAATGCACTTTTCTTACTTTTTTTTTTGGAGGGGGAGGGGAATTTGAATATTTTCGTTTCTCCTCTTCTTTTTTCCTTCCTTTCTGGTTGCAGGAGAGGAATGGGGAAGAAAGGAAGGGGGGAGAGGAGGGTGAAGAACAGAGGAGGTTTTCTATGGCGGAGAAAGTTTCGCGGTTGATGCCTTTATATACCTTTCGACAGTTGACGATTATATTCCTTTGATGTTTGTAACGTACAAAAATCAATGGTTGGTATACATGCAATAATGCAATTAAACAATTCTTTTTGGGTAGAAATGCAATTAAAAAAAGTTTGACTTCTATTACAAAAATGTATTGTTTTTCCTTAATTTCACGATCTAGGTATGGAGAACTTGATTATTTATTTATTTAGATCTATATAGGGTGGTTTGAAATGGATCTTCTATTGGGGTGCGTTTGATACAATGATTTGGATTTGGTATTTGTGATTTGGATTTCCAAATACTAAATCATGTGTTTGGATATTAATTACATTTGGTATTTGGATTTGTGTCAAATTCATGGGGTGATTTCCAAATACATATCTAGTGTATTTTTTGTCAACTTCAAATACATTTCAATAACTAGTGATTTGAAATACCTCCTAACAAAAGAATGGACCTATTTGTAAAATATGAAAAGTTTAGGTACTATAGTGTGAGGCAAAACATATAAAGGTACCAAAATGTAATTTTTACCATCAAAATTTCAGGACCTTTTTGTAAAATTTTAAAAGTTTAGGTACTAAATTGTAAGAAAAAATAATTTTGGGTACCAAACTGTAAATTACCAAAATTTGTAGTAAGCGACCAGAAAATTAAAAAATGAAATTGAAAATCATAAAATACAAAATACAAAATACAAACAAATTACAAATGAGTATCCAAACAATGAATTTGAATTACATGTATTTCAAATGCTAATATTTCGAATACATCCATTTCAAATGCTAATATTTCAAATACCTTACATTTAAAATCCCCTTATCCAAACGCACCCTTGGGGTATTTAGCCACATTCCCAATAAAATGTTGGATTTGAGTAGAAATGCTATGTTTGTTGGAAAAAAATAATTTGGGTGTCTTATTTTTCAAATAGTACAAATGTATTATTCTTCAAATAAAAGGTTTTGTGAAAATACCGGTGTATTGCGTTTTTATGCTTATATTGTCCTCCCTATTTTCATATAAACCCAAAATTATCATTGCATTTTTTTTCCTACCTAACTTTGGTAAAGACTTTCTCTAGTTATATCTCGTGGAATCCATCTCCACCTTCTTTCTTCGTGTTCGTCGTCATTGGCTCTTCCATGGCTTCCCATGAGTCTAAGGTGCTTTTCTTTTTATTCATCGTCTACACTGCCGACACGTCAATCCCCAATTTAAGTTTTCACATGGCTAGAAAAGAAGGTTGATTTTATTACTTAAATTAGTGGAAAGTAAATTGGTATTTAAATAATTTAGAGTATAAGTAAGTAAGTCCCGCAATACACAATTTCTAACTCTATCCAAACATCATATTCGATAAAATATCAAATACTAAATACTATGTGGTATAGTGAAACATTGAGCAAAGAATGGACGAAATTTCCATCGAAATGAATTTTGTTGGTTGAAAAAGCATCACAACAAACATATTAAAACACCTAATTAATTTAAAACAAAACAAAACAGAAAATATGATAAGCGGTGACAGACGCACCCGGTGCGAGGTCTGACTGTGTGACCACAGCGCACACTCTTGGGGGCGCGACGCGACTGCCACTGTTTTGGTTTCGTTGCCCCTTTTCTGTTTTAGTGTTTTTGATCCCATACAAATTTAGCCTCCCATTAGCTCCCACTGTTTTTTATCCCATACTTCCATTCCTCTTGAAGTTCTTGAATCTTGATCTTTCCAAGCATAATTATTCGGAGAGAGCTATTGTCTCTAATATACTTGGACGATGTCAATGAGGCTGGCTTGTTTAGTTGTTTTATTTAACGTACCTAAAGATGATACATACAAAGTCGTCATAATAATTGTATAAGCTCTGTGATACATGTGGAAAGTTACCAAAAATGGAGAAAATACTATCTTTCCCCACTATCATAGCCAAGGTACACTACTACATCTTGAACAAGGGTGAATTGTATTACAGTGGAAGTTGCTGAGATTGATGATCTCTTGGGTTCAAGGACAAAGAACAGAAGAAATGAGGGAGAAAGAAATAGACAGCCAGAAAGATAACGACTCCTAGATCAGCCTCTTCACCAATGGCCGGACGGCGAGGTTTCACCCAGTAAATCTGGCTAGCACACCACAGGCAGTAACAGATAGCTATCCCCACAACAAGTTGGTAAGACTGGTACGTCTGGTTTTTAAGGGACTTCATAGGCTTCACCCTGAAAAATGCAGAAGGCCATAGAACCCAAGCATTTGCACATGACTACCAGATTAGTATAATGGAGTGAAACATGGACAGTATCAGCAGTAGAGAATAGAGCATACCTGTTGACATAAACAAAACCAAGGATTAAGCTAGTGCACAGAAATCCAGTAAAAAGAACAGCATCTGGATTGATTGGTGCCCGATTTTCCCACCAACCAGTGCTTAATATCCAAGTGTACATCGAGGAATGTCCATTTTCCTGCCCATTTTCCAGTACAGCAGCACATAAGGGAACCTAGGGGTTACAGTAAGCATTTCTGTTGCTAGCTAGATAAGGGAAAACATGCAAACTTCGAACCAGCAACAACGGTTAAAGACTGAACTCCAATGTATACGATTTCCATGGATAGAAACAAACAATCAACATATTGCACTTGCCAACCAATTCAATCACAGAAAGGCAATGTGATCATGTCGCAAACAACAAACGGTTTGTAATGACTAAAGTGAGTTGAGCAGAGAAGGAGAGTAATAATCTTCAGACCTCGAATAAGTGGTCTAAGAAAAAGTGCGACAATGATCCAGCAGATATCAAATACAAGCATTGCTTCCTTGACAGAGGAACCTGCAGAGCACACCCAAAACTCCCTCATGAATACCCACATTTAAAATCCCCCAAATTCTCCTACCAACTGACAGAAATTGCGCCTCAAACGAGTAAAGATGATTGCTTTTTGCAGTAAACATGTAAACCCATCCCCCAATTAGGCAAGTAGTTGAATTCAACAGCAGCCAGATCCAGCAAAAAACCCCACCTGTACCCATTACCACAAATAACACCAAAACCCCCAAAATGGTAGAAAGGGTAACATTAAACATAGATCCCCGAATTAATTACAGCGACTGACAACATGGATCGAAGTTTAAAAGCCAAAACTGCTCACCCCAGAAGCGGAATCAAGGAGCTTGCGGCGGAGCAAGATATTGGAGAGCCAGGAGTAGAAAAAGGAGAAGGGAATCCCCAAAATTAGGATGTAATAAAGAGGGTGGTGGATAGAGTCGGCGAGGCGGGAGACAAAGGAGGATGAAGCGAAGAATGAAGAAAGCCAGTCGGAGAAAGAGCCGATGTCCGGACCGAAGAAGGCGTTGATGGTGTAGGTTAAGGTGTGGTGTGGAGTGAACCGGCCGCCGGTGAGGGTTGTTAGTCCCACGCCCGACGCCATGGCGTACATGAGGTGGGCACCGGGTCCTGGCATGATCGGCGGCGTCACCCGGAGTCGGACCCGCCGCTCGATTCAGCTCATCGGCGGTTGCTGAATGAGTAGAACGATTGGCTGCCGCGAGTCAGACTACTGAATTTTTGCTAGTGGGAGAGATCGAGAGAGTCAAAGACGCTTCTTTTAAGAGGGAGGTAAAACAGAATTACCTGATTTTCTTCCTTGGGGTTTAGTTATCCTCTAGGCGCATAGGAATTTTAAATATTAAATATTTATTTGGGACTAGTATATATGATATTTGAAATTGTTCAAATATATTAGGTGAATTTCAAATATATATTTACATACTGTTTGGTACCAAATGAATCAAAAATTCATTTCATTGTGAAATGAATTATCGTATAGAATTCATTGTCAAATGAAATCTTGTGTTTGGTATGTCATATTCAAATCTTTAAAAATATAATGAATTGTCGTGTAGAATTAATTGTCAAATGAATTTCTGTGTTTGGTATGTCATATATAAGAGTAATTTAGTGAATAAAGAGGATAATTATATTATTCCATTATAATTAGTAAATAGTTGTGGAATTCATTTGGAAATTCCATCTCAATTCTCTGGAATTGATATAACTAGTACCAATTCCATAGAATTCAAAATTTAGAATTGAAAATGAATTCTTTTAAATATCAAACACAAAAATGTTTCATTTCAAAATGAATTCCGCAAAACTTAAGGAATTCATTTATACCAAACGGTATGTTAGTGTAAATATTTGCGATTCAAATACTCATCATACTAATTCATGATATAGCATGGACATGATGAAAATTTCACATTCTAATTTTTGGCATAATTTTTCTTTTGTTGACCAATTGAACCTCGAGTCAAAAATATATACTTTGATTTTATTTTATCTCTTTCATAAATTTAATAATGAGTACAACGATCATATTCTTCTTATGGAGTGAAGAATCTATGATTGGTTTTCAGGAAATTTCCAAACCAACCGTTTTAATGTAGTCTTTCAAATTCTTATTTTAGCGAGGTAGTGATTTTGGAATTCCTCGTAGCATCATGTAGAACCATTATGTAAACCTTTAAAAGTTGAGGTATTACAACTCAAGGAAAAAGTAAATAGGTATTGAAACATAAATCTTACCACTAACATTTTTGGAGCAACATGTAAAATATTAAAGCCTAGATTCTAAATTTTAAGAAAAGAATACATTTAGGTCTAAAAAGATAATTTTCCAACAATCTTAATGTGCGGCCTCAAAACACCAAATTAAAAAAAAGAAAAATATTCAAGAGTTTTAATTGAATATCCAATCAATGTGATTTGAATTACATGTATTTCAAATGCAAATATTTTAAATTAAATTTTTGTAAATACATGCATTTTGTTATCGAATATTTGGAATGTTATTTAGGATTCGAAATTTGATATGTCAAAATTATTTGTTCAGATGCGGCTAAATTACACGTTTGGTCACTCAAAATATACAAATATTTCATGTTTGCCACCCAAATTACTTTTCTTTCTTATTCACCACTAATTTTACAAATCGTTTCACCATTAGTCACCGACCGTTAGACTCTGTTAAATTTGTCCTACGTGGCAGTCAACTATAAAGTTTGACCGTTAACTAGATGATGTGGAAATTTGAAAAAAATTAAAAATTAAAAAAAAATATTTCACCTCATCATTTCACTTACTTTCTTTATATAATTGACCATATTAATTATTTAATAAAAATTAATAAATTACAAAAAATTAATCATCAGCAAAGAGAAGTGAGCTGATGGTTGTCGAACTATCCAATTTCCCCTTGGGGAAAAGGAAGATCTGGGGCGAGCACATCCTCTAACTGCAACCGCTCCACCGCTAATCTCCCCGATCATTCTCACGGTGAACGCCATCCCGTCTGCGAGCACCTCTTTGTACACGATGCTCCCTCCGCTGCTCTAACCCAGGCGTCTCCATCTCCCGATGACCCGATCCACCATCACCAGCTTACCCCCTCTGTCGTCTGCGTTGCCACTATTGCTCGCGGCTCCTAGTCTCCTAGGACTACTCCGATCTTCCCGGTCGCTGTTAGTTCCTATCTTTCCTCTCCACCAATATTGGCCTTCAGGCACGATGCCCACCATTTTGTTTGGCCCCAAAACTTCCCCATAATGAAATTGACCCGCCTTCTTTCCTTTTCACAACTTCCCCCTAAAAGCAAATCAATTTATCACTACACAAAAATTAACCAAACCTTATTTCATAATGAAACAAGAAATCAATCTTCTTACTCTGTTTGCTAGGGTCTTTCGTTCACCAGCTTCCGCTGAAGCGGCGGCGGCTGTAGCAGCCTTCTTCTTTTTTATCTTGTAGACAGATGATGATGAGTACTAGCACTCCAATTCCCGCTAAATCCGCAATGGCGATGGCGACGATAGTGCCTGGTTTTAGCCCATTGTTCTGAGCTTGAGCTTGGGTTTGTGTCGGGTTCGCGTCATCGGAGGAGTTTGCAGCCGCTGAGGAATCTAACGGCTTGGGGATCACGGCGATAACTGGAGATTTTTTCGAAACGTTCGGCGGCGACGAGATAGTTGAAGGAATCGAGCAGAGATTCTTGAGTGACTTCCCGCAAAGATCCACATTCCTATATTTTCTTCCTCTTACCCAACGGGTGAAATTTGATAATTAATTTTTGTAATTTAATAAATTTTCATTAAATAATTAATATGATAAAGAATAAAGTAAGAGGATGTTGAGGTGGAAAAATAAATAATTTCTTTTTTTTTTTTTAATTTCCACGTCATCTAGTTAACGGTCAAACTTTATAGTTGACTGCCACGTAGGTCAAATTTAACAGAGTCTAACGGTCAGTGACTAACGGTGAAACGATTCGTAAAGTTAGTGGTGAATAAGAAAGAAAAATAATTCTGGTGGCAAACGTGAAAGATTTGTATAATTTGAGTGACCAAACGTGTAATTTAGCCGTTCAGATGCTAAGTCGTATCGAGATTTTGTCCAAATACACGAGTTGAATTTTAATTACTTTTAAGTTACCGCTTGTAAATTTTATATGCATAATAACAACAATAAGATATGATTTGAAAAATTAACAAGTAATGAAACTCAAACTAATAGTAAAAGTATGAATCTAACCTTTACAACAAAAATCAAGTGGCAAATTATAAAAACACTACTAATTTTAACTACACTTAACACAAAACTTCCAATAATCCGATCAAGAAATTTAGTCTTCGTCATCACTGCCGCTGCTTGATCCACTGTCCCCAATCTCTTGCATCTCTCCGCTCTTCCTTTCCACTTCTCCTTTCTCTTCATCCTTCTTCAACTTCAGAAACTCAATCAGCCTAGCAAGCACACCTCCCGAATCACCATCATCGTCATTCCTCATCAGCTGCTCCGCCACTTCAGCCGGAGTCACCTCTGCCTCAGAAACCAGCCCCTCGATCTCATCAAACAGCTCATGATCCTTCACCCCAAGGTAATTTCCAGCCAGAATCCTGAACCCACAAGGAGTACAGTAAGACAGATTGATGTGCATATCCATCCTCCCGGGCCGCAGCAACGCCGAATCCAGCTTCTCCTTGTGATTCGTCGTGAACACTATGATCCGCTCGTCGCCGCAGCTCGACCACAGCCCGTCGATGAAATTCAGCAACCCGGACAGCGTCACGTGCCGCCTCTGGCTCGAATTCGAATTCTCCGCGGCGCCGGCGGCGGAGGACCGATCCTGAAAATCGACCGTGCAGTCGATGTCCTCCACCACCAAAATCGACTGGTTCGCGGTCGCGATGATCAGCTTCCTGAGCTCGGAATTCTCCCTCAATTCGGTCAGCTCGAGGTCGTAGACGTCGAAATTCAGGTAGTTCGCCATCGCGGCGATCAGGCTCGATTTGCCCGTCCCCGGAGGGCCGTACAACAAGTAGCCTCTTTTCCACGCTTTCCCGACTCGCTTGTAGTAGTCCTTCCTCTTGACGAACCGCTCCAGGTCCGTCAGGATATTGTTCTTGAGCTCTGTATCGAGAGCCAGAGTATCGAATGTCGCCGGATGGTCGAGATTTACCCCCGTCCACACCTCGGAGATGTCCCCGTAAAGATTGTCCGGCTCCACGGTGAAGATCTTGAGCGTCCTCTTCTCCTGCTTCATCGCCCTGGCTTCCCTGACGATGTGGGGGAAGTAGGATTTCACCGCCATTTCCTGGTGCTGTTTGGGGAAACTGACCTCGAAAAACTTAGCGTGGGAGAGCATTAATAAATCGTCGTCGTCATCGCGCCGCGATGATCCGAGCCTCCTCCTCGGTGGGGACTGGATTTTCTTGGATCGCAGGATCCAGTTGAACTTCACGCCCTCGAACTCGTCGGCAACCTCCTCGTGGCTCTCCATCCTGATCTGAATCGTGTTCTCCTTGTCCGGCTGGCTGACGTTGAGCCGCTTCGTCGACGGGTTGATCCTGCTGGCGAGGTAGGTCTCGGCGGCGTCGTAGATTTGGTTGGGGACCAGCCGGTCGTCGAATTCGTTGACGACCATGGTGAGCTGGGAGGAGAATTGGCCGAGGAATTTGCGGATGTAGAAGGAGAGGTAGTCGTGGAATTCGTCGGGGAGGAAGTCCTGTGCCACGGATCGGGCGACCATGATGGCGGCCGCCGCAGAGGCGGCCGCGGATAAGCTTGCTTTGAGTGATGATGAAACAGGGGAAGAAGAAGAAGCCATGTTCGTGTGTTTGAAAGGAATTAACAGGGCCCGGAGGCAGAGAGAGTGATGTGCTCTGTTTTTGGTAGTGGCAGGGGAAGCGAATGTGACCCGTCCGGCGTCTGCTATTTATGGAGTAAAGTAAAGCTAAATCATACACGGACAAGGAACTGAGGGAGAGTAAGGGACAAAGGGAAAGCGAATCCTTTGTGGAAACGGAAAAGAATTCCGCATCAGACTGCAACCCCGGGAGTAAAAGTGTAAGCCTGTAAGGTCGACTATGGTATCTTAAGCTTGATAGTGAGACTTAGTAAAGTTAGATGTAGGGATCAAAGAGCCATGGGAATCAAGGAAGAAACATCGGCGGATCCAGAACAGGTTAGAGCATTGGATCGCATTTAAAAAGCGATAGAGAGGTTTGGGCCGTAATTGAATAAACACTTAAATATATACCCAAAATAAAAAATTTACAAGTATTATACAAGCTTTGGATCCGGGGAGGGCTGGACCGTGGCCCGGGGCGGATCTGGGAAGAAACTGTATCTAGTTGTCTCGTTGCATCGTTGTAAAAGGGTTAAGCTAAAATAGTAAAACTCTTGGATAGCATAATCTCTTATGAGGAATTTTACAATGCTATATAGCATTGGTGCTATAGATTTTTACCTTTATGGTACAATTTGAAATTGTACTTTTAATGTTATGGTACAACTTCAGATTGTACCTATACTTTTTGTACAAATTCTTTTATAATACAACTTAAACTTGTACCTTATGTGATGGTACAACTTCAAGTTGTAAAGTTGTACCATAACATAATTATACAAATTCTTTTATGGTACAACCTAAACTTGTACATTTAATGTTATGGTACAACTTCAAGTTGTACATTAAAGCACCAATACTATATAGCATAGTAGAAGTGCTCAACCTCTTATATGGATTATCATCTAGCACCAAGGATACAACATTAAATTTTGGTGTTTTTATTTTCATTTCAGTTTAAGTTTTTTCACATGGTATCAAAGCTAGGTTATTGATTTGGTGGTATGTTTTTCTTCTCAAGATAGATGCAATTGGTGCAGCGTGTGTTCTTGTTGCTCTGGCGACCAAGGTATCTAGTTAGAGTCGAATTGAGTAGAGTTATCATTAGAGATATGTTTGGCGATTGCTTTAGATTGTGATATGAGCTGTGTTGGTCTTTTGAGTATTGATTTCTCGGTCCTGGCATCTGTTACAACAATGACTCTCTCTCTAAAATGGATACCCTTTTGAATCAAGTTTGATTGGAAGAACCTCCTCATATGGGAGTTTCATTTTAAGAACCTTTTTGTAGCTGGACAATGTGTGCTTTCTATGCTAATACGTCGATATTTTGCAGTCCATTATCGATGTCGTAACGAAGGACTTGGAAGATTAGGCTGCATCTGAAGCACGACGAGTTACTTGATTATTGAATTTTGTAGATCTCACTCGACGATGCACGCGCGATAAATATGCGGTTCGATGAATTGTATGCTTACCCACACTGAAATTAACCCTAACACTACTTTTCAAATGAAACTTCAAAGCCTTGGAAGTGGTTGTGGTCTATCACACTCGGGCCCAAACTCTGGAAAGGCCCATTAGCCCACTCATCAGTGGACAAAATCGGAAAATCCTGACCTCTCTGTCCAACTGAAAGTCAGCCCCACGCTGACCCGGCCCGACATGAACCGGCCGTCTGACTACCTTCGTCTTCCTTCAAACTTCAACGCGATCATACGAGAATAACCCATTGCCTCCAGTTTCCACGCCCGCAAGAGACTGAAGTGATCGCCGGCTCCAACAATGGCTTCTCGATGCTTCTTCTTCATCGCGCTATTCATCACGCTGGTTGTCTTCTCTTCTTCACAGGTTCCTTTACTTTTCACTCCTACAAAGTCTCGAAATTGTAACTGAACCCTAATAAAGAATCCATAAGACCGCAAAACCAGTGAGCTGGGGTTTTTACCTTTTTCCTCAGCAGGTAACTGCTGCCCATGAACCGTTTGACCGTAGAATCCAGCTGTCATTATCGCCATTTGCATCGGGTCTCGAAGCTCTGCAGAATCAAATTGGGTAAAGTTCACTCATTTTCCGTACCTACTCCGTTTGGTTGCTGATAAAATCATTGTTAGCTTTTTTCACTTGCTTTATCTCCTACAATCGTAGCCTGTTTCAGTTCAGTATTGTTTGCGAAGGACTGTAAAAGGTCTTTTCTTTCTGTTTTGTAAATTTGTGTGCTTGCACCTAGCAGTTACTCTTTCCAGAAGGTTGGGCTGCTGCGCCTGGCGATGACCCACTCTTCCTACTCCCTAGAGAACAACAATGCGTTGAGTATATTGGGTGCCAATGTCATCGACACGGCTGTTGCTGTCCAGTCACTCAGAGGCGACATTGATATATCTTCGAAAACTCTCAGTGATCGGATTGCTAAAGTCTCAAACGTCGACAATTCGTGTGCTGTTGATGGGAAGCGCTTGGGGATTCACAAAGTGATTAGGGTTTCGTCAAAGACGGATTCATCAACTCCTTCGGTGGTTTGTGGTGCTTTCCGGGCGATATTTGCTGCTATTGCTATGGATTCGGGGAAGGTAGATGAAGCTGGAAAGGTGTTTCTGAAAGTTCATGGTGGTGGTGGTGGTGATGTTGGAAGAGCTGCCTTGTAAGTTGATAGCCTTGATCTCTTGCTAGGAGTTTGCTTCAAGTGGGTGTAAGTAGGCGAGTTCCTATCTAACGGTACTCAAGAGCTTGATTAGTTTCTCGAACTGTGGCTATCCTTGCTTTGGTTGTATAAATTGGGCGCTGCTAATATAGTTTCTGCTTGAGATAGTCTGTCTTGCTTATGTACATAAGTGTGGTTTCTGACGTTCCCATCTATTGCATCTTACAATTGGAATGGGAATGGAGTTTCGTTGGATTTGAAAGAAGTCATTGTGAGACACATTAGCATCATTCTTCCTATCTGTTTGGAAACTCTGGTGCAACATGATAAGATACCTGAAATTTTCTTGTTAGAGTTACTGAGGTCCTCATACAGTCATACGTCTAGGTTCTATCACTGATCAAGGACTTTTGACAGTTCTTTTGTTATTTTAATTTATTTCTTTTGCCGGAATCTGGAGAAGCACTTTTAAAGAGACACATCTTTCTCCAGGCATGGTTTCCCATCCCATCGGTGTTTTGAAAACATTGGATCTGTAGAATTGAGATGTAGACATTAGAGTCAAATGTCTGTCTTTGTGATGGTCCAATATTAAAACTAGAAAGATTCAAATTGATGAATGAAGAGTCTTAAGTCAGAAAGCTTGTGATACTATGCTGAAGGTTCTCTTCATCTGCTCTTGATATTACCTGGAAGATGAAGGATGTCACAGCTGGCTCATTTCAAAGCTTATTTCTGCATCTTCCTCCAGAGGTTGTGCCCTGTGCAGTGGTTTCTTTTTACAGGAATGTGCTTGGTGCAACTCCTGGACCATGCCACCATTGCCAACCTTAGTCTTCCCATCCCAGCACTGTCTTGTGAGTTGGCTGCTAGTTTCCTTCCTTATCTAGCAGGTTCCCAGTTACATGCTTGGTAAGCAGCTTGTAAAAAGGTCAACTGGGGCATCATGATGAAACTTTGGGTTACCCAATCTTAGGGAGACAACCAACCCAAGGAAGCTTGGATGGGACAAAAATTCCAGGTTGGATATGAGTGTAGTCTACTGTTTTAAGGAAATGATTGGACTTTGGCTTGGCCAATGAAGGAAGGAAAGTCATGGTTGGGAGAGGAGGGAGTGGACGTTCCATTGGAATGATGAGGTAGTTAGATTGTGACAGTGTGTTTTTTATGTGTTGGTGGAAGTTGGGATGGTATGGTAGGTTTATTAGGGAAGAAAACAATTTGGGATGCTTGTTGTTTAACATTCATAGATTCTCCATAGTTATCTTTCACTTCCTTTGCCTAAAATCTAAATCCACCAGTTCAGTCTTCCTTCATAAGGCCGAAAGAGACAACAGAGCTGCTCTCACATTTGCATATCATCCTTGCACGTTACAATTCCTCTCTTCCTCCTTATCCCTTTGAATCTATATATGTACTAGCGTGGGCCCCGGCCAGTTGGCCGGAGGAAGATAAGCTATGAAATTTGAGAATGTAATGCAGTGTATGACGTATTGTTGTATAGTTTTTTTTTGGAATCACATGATAAAAATAGTGAATTTTAGCAAGAAATGGACATGAATGATGAAACGAATAAAAAATCAACCTTATAAACCAAGTTCGAGTACCTGTTACTTTATGAAATAGTATTATTTCTGTTAATATGATGAGGTGGAGTAAGTTTTATAGAAACCGAATTCAAGAAAAAAGTCGCCTATCCTGCCGGTCTTCGGGAAATGAGCATCTCACAATCGTCGCTAGATTTTACTCCGCCCGTTGGTCGATTAATTTTCGTTATAAAACTTTCATCTTGTCGTCATTGTGCTTTCGGATTTTTCCCAGGTCATGATAAAATCTAAAGAAATCAAGGCCGAACAACCCGATTTGGGATAGAAACCATTGTTCCTGTATCCCTAGAAAATGATGGTAAACACGGACTCAGCTGCCGAACTGGTTTGGATTGAGATTTTTATCGGGTGTCAGAGAACCATGTGATTATTAATTAGACTTGATCAAAACGGGCCAAAATTTGAAATTCAGCCTATTTGATCGACTCATGCCAAGCTCCATTTATTCTTTACATTCAAACTTTCTATTTGAAAATAAAAAATAATGAAAGAAAAGAGTTGACTACAATTCGCCATTTGCACATCACTGCTTCGGGAACAAAACCATAAAAATTCGAAAGGAAACTAAAAATGTTTAGGATCGTTTTAATGTTAAAAATAACCAAATGGATCTTTCTGTTTAGTTTTTTACTAACAAATACCATGCGATTCCCTATAAAATACACTATAATTTAATCATTATGATATCAAATAATTACATAATATATATTTAAAATTATAAAAATTGGATTAATTGGGTTGGTCGAGGTTGAAGCATTTAATAACTTTAAAATATATTATATTTTAGCCCATTAGAATCCATGCATTAGTTTATTGTTAAATATTTTCCTTTTTAGCAATAATAAAGGAGTATTGTTTTTCCCTTTCATATATATCTTACCAACACCGAGAAATAAAAGGGCTAAACAAAACATGTTTTGTTTTTGTTGGGCCGCAACAATTCCTAAGCCTGTTGAAGTCCGCATGTGTATGGTAAGTTGGCCCGTTCCACAGAGAAAAGAGAGAAAAAAATTGACACTACATATTCTACCATTCTTACAAACGCTCATGGGGCAGGGAATTTGAAATGGGGAAAGGGTTTTGACACTATTATATGTTTGTAATTTAAAAAGATACTACAACTGTACTTAGTGTGATTGGTTATGATTCTAGTTTTTCTTTAAAGTGGTCATGGTTCAAATCCCAACACATGTGTTTTTATAAATAAATAAAACAAAGTAATTGTGAAGACCAAAATGTCCTTCCTACTTTCACTCTCATTGCAGGAAATTTGAAATGGAGCAACAGTTTTCCCCTTCCGGCTATTATATATTGTGTAGATTGATGTGGATGTTGCTTCTCTCCCTATACTTGCATACACCATTTTTTCTATGTTACTTCTTCGCCGATATTGAAGTGTATTATATCCATCTTACCAGCATGACAAGTTTCACAATTTTAACTTCATAGGCCAAGTTAAAACATGATTACTTGTTACGAGGGTTAGCACAGGCGACATTTGATTGAAATTTTCGGCCAACCGAGGTTTGACCATGTTTGGACAAAGGTCTAAATAGACTTTGTTTCGGTTTGGCCCATGGTCAAAGCAAGGTCGAACCTCGGTTTTCCCTAAAACCAAACAAAAATCATTTTTGCCCGACCAAAATGAAACCCACCTTGGTTTGGATCAAGGTCAAACCAAAATTGGAGCTTGGTTCGACGTTGTTGCCAACCAAAGACAAGCTTTGGTTTGCATAACTGAGCTCTAGTTTTGGTTTGGCCCCGTTCAGAAACGAACCCACCGTCAGTCCGACATTATTTTGACCAAACTCAACTCTTTACGGAATGGATTCACCTTCGGTAAAAACAGTACAAGGGTTGTGGTGGTAAGGGTAAGGGTTGCATTTGTTAGGACGACGAGTTAGTACAACCATTCATCACTTAACCGGAACATACATTATGTCGAACAATCATCGTTCACAAAAGCACCGCAACAGATCAACGTTTAACCGATAAACCGAATACCAAACAACCAAACCCCTATCATTACAAAAGGCAAGACAGCTCACCTTCCGGACCCACCAGAACTCCGCGCCGTACCTTATTATGCCCTCCCGCTAGATAGATACCCCAACTCCCCTATCCACGTCACCAGTCCATCCCGTCAACGGCTCCTCCTCCCTTCCCCTCTGCAATTACCCAAATACCCTCCCGCGAAAACTTCACGAGAAAATCTCACCCGCCAGCGCCACTTCTCACTTCTCCCACTTCCCCCGGTTGCCGGTAACTTTCCGTTACAAAAGCCCTCTCTCTCCCCCATATTTATCCCACACCCTCTCTCTCTCTCTCTCCCAACCAAACATCTCTCCACTCTGTTTTCTTTCTACCTCCAGATTAGGGTTTCCCCGATTTCCAATTCTCCCATGGGCGCCGCGCCAGCACCAGAAACCGACGCGGAAACGGCACGGAGATCCGATTCCGTCGCCGCCTGTTCCATCCCGGAGGAGAACACACTCCTCTCCCACTCCCGCTGCTGCTTCACCTTGCCTTGCTTCCCCTCCCGCCGCCGATCCAGTTCCTTCTCTTCCTCCTCCTCTTCCCCTGCCTCTCCCTCGTCTTCCCCCTGGTGGGAGAATTCCTGGCTGGCCGGCGGGATCCAGGCCGTCAAGAAGGTCAGGGAGTGGTCCGAGATCGTCGCCGGTCCCAAGTGGAAGACCTTCATCCGCAGGTTCAATCGAAAGGGCGCGATTGGCAACAGTAACAATAACCGACACGGGAAGTTTCAGTACGATCCCCTGAGTTACGCCTTGAACTTCGACGAGGGCCAGCACATGGATTTCGAGGACTACGACGATTACGGCAACCCCGTCGGTGGTGGTGGATTTCGTGATTTCTCTTCGCGCTACGCTTCGGTTTCCGTCTCCGGCAAGCCGCTGAACATGGACGCGCGCGTTATCGATGAATCGTCGGCCGCCGTCGTGTGAATGGAGTTGGAAATTTGGACTTTGCCGGCGGTGTGGGTGCTAAATTGCGCCGCTGGGAGATAGGGAATTTGGTTTGGGTGAGGGGGACGAAGCGAGGGTTTCCGTCGCAGTCGGAGTCGGGTCGGGTACAGCTGGAGCCTGAGTGGATTGGGATGGGTTTTTTTGACTTGGGCTGGGGGTGACGGTGACGTAGCGTGACGGCGCCAATTCCTTCTCTGTAGTTTCCGTGTCCTTTTATTTCTTTATTTTCCTTTCCTTTTCTAATCTTAATTTTCGTGATTTTGTAAGTATAAATATTCAATAGAGAAACTTTAATTTATGTTTTTGCTTTTTTGATTCGTTTCCTTAAAAAGAAAATAGGAATTCAATTTGATATAGTTGTTTATATTTTTTTTTTTATTGTTCCCGTTTCTATATTTAAGTTGGTACATTTGGATTGGTGCGTGTAAATTATCATCATTAATTTATTTTTATGAAAATGATAATGAAGATGAAGGCATCTGTTGCCGTTGGTTTGAGCGAGCTGCTGCCTTTGTCGTATTCTTTTCCCAGGTATTTTTTAAGTAGAAAAAGGTGTTGTAGTGATCTCAAAGGTCACAAAAGCTTCATAAATTGGTACGCTAGGATTAGGAAAGGCTTAGAAGGATTAGTAGTCTATAGTTAATTAACTTTTTGACTGTTAATCAATAAGTTATTGTAATCTTTAGCATAGTAATGCATACTGTACTTAGAGTGTGGCAAATGAGTCAATTCGTTCACTAGCGATTCGTCGTTTGGTCTCGTTCGACAATTGAATCTATTTGGCGGCTTATTGACCTCAACTCTTGAGCCAGCTCATTTAGAGCTATGAGTTGGTTTGATAGTAGTGAGTCACCTCAACTACCAAAGTATGAGCGAATCAATCAATATAGCTCATCGACTTGTTAATAATTCATAAGTTTGTTAGATTATATATCTCATCACCACATATGATGTTTAAGAATTTGAGCAGGTGATCAAATATATATTTCATTTATAATTTGAAAGAGAAATTATGTATGGTAGATTGCTCAGATACTAATTACTAATAAATAACATGATAATGAACAATTAAAAATTATGAACTAAATTATATGATACCTTAGCTCGAACCGATCTCGTGCGCTAATTGAAGAACTCAACTCCAATAGAGCTCGTGAGCTTATTAATGAATCGAGATCAAATCAACAATCTAGTAAACAAGTTGAGCTCAAACTCGACTCGTATATTAACAAATCGAGTCTAAATAAACAAATCGAGTCCAAACTATATGAAAACCCACATCTACTCATTTGCAGCCCTAACTAGAACACCCAATTCTTAAAATGCAAGGCTCCAAACTACCCTCAATAAAAACTTAAATGCAGGGTGGCGCCCCACAGATTCCCTTTTGGATTATTTTTTCCCACTGGACTGGACCGGTTGGTGGCCGGATGACAGGGATTGGATATGGATTTTGTAGCACATTGCTGTTGGAGGCGAGGCGTAGCTGTGCTGGCTAACATCCAAAATATGAACCACTTAATTTAATTGCACTTCCAATTGCTATAATCAAGTTGTACCTAACGCACTAATCCATCTCCTAACCCACCCAATTAGGTCCTCCACTTTGATCAATACATTGGCTAATTCAACTTGGTAAGTTGGGCACAGCTCGGCAGATTGTTATCATTATCCCTATTCAATCAACCGGCTGGTAACATAAAAGTTATCTTAATCAAACATTATCTTCCTCATGATTCCATTAGCAAGAGTAGGACTCCTGTGACTATGACCGTCGAAACCATTTCATTCGTGATGGCAAAAGTCACCTGCACAGCACGCGTTGATATCGTCAGGATTTCTCACTCACACTCTCGGCAAGATGATGCTCGATTAGACATGACGAAACTAGGTGCAGTTAATCCGTCGTCGTTGTCTCCTGATCGACCAACATGTCTCGACGGTTCGCGGATTTGATCCCAAGAAGAGTGTCGACGACGATCCATGGAAAGCTCAAGCACGTCGTCATCGTCGTGCTTTCTTCGAAATAATCCGGATGGTACGTTACGTGGTACCACGCAGACGCCAGCTGCTGACGTTGCTTCACGCTGCATCCATTCTCGAGCCACTCTTTCGCTTCCATCTGCAAGCTCTTCGTCGCCACGAGAATCCGATCCTTTGTCTCACCGTACCTCCGGTTGTCCCGCTGAAGATATGCCGCCTTTCTGCGCAGATTCCCGGTCATGATCTCGTCCTCGTGCTTCGCGTCGTAGTAGTTCATCAGCATGCTCAGTTTCTCCACGTACATGTCCTTGTGGGCCTCGGCTAGCGGCAGGAAGTCCCGGAAGCCTTCCACTTCAAGGTCCAGGTCGTAAGCTGCTTCGGCGACCTCCTTCGACCAGACGAAGGTGACCCCAGCTCGCGCGGAAGATTCGAGGGTGGCTCGGTAGAGCTTGCCGAGGACTCCCGTGGAGATGTACATTGGCTTCTCGGTTCGCTCCATGAAGTCAGGGTACTCTCTGGGTTTTAGGTACCTGGGCATGGCGGCTGGTGCTCCTGTTTTGGCGAAGTCGACTGCCATGGAGTGGAGTTGAGCCAACTCCAAGCACTTTGAGCTACAGGCCTTTTCTGGTTCGCGGTCCGCGAGGACTAGATGTGCGGTGGAGATGGCACCCAGCGTGTCGTTCACCATGTAATCGACGAAGAATTTGTGTATTTCCTGTGGAATTTCGACAGAGTATTGAGATTTTGCATAAAAGGGCATGGGATAAAAACGAAAAAGGGAGGTTGTTTGTGGGAATTGTCAAAGCGGGTGAGCTAGGAGTTTACCTCTAAACTGACTTTGTGATCCATGATTCGAGGTCTTCCTCCGAGGTAGTCCATGGGAGGCACGACTTGAGGTGGGATGAGGTCTTTGTCCCAACTTATGAAGAACAGGTCACCATCGAGGTCACCGCCGGAGCATTCATTTGGATGTGGCCTACGAGAGAGAGCTTCTTAGCAAACTAACAGATTTAACCATCGAGTTGACTTGACTGAAGATATAGTTTCTGTGAATTAAGACGATCAGCCATTGGCTTGATCACTAACACAACGAGAAGATACTATTTCACTTCATTCTCTAGTGCAGAAGTGCCTAGGAAAGATTATTCATATCAGAACACAGATAACCAAAAACAAATCTACGGCATGTGTAGGCTTACCTTGGTCCCTTCTGGGGAAATAGAATGCAGTCGAACAAACCCTTCTCTTCCAAGACATCAGAATACACGGCCTCAAGCACTCTGATATCACCTGGATGCAAACATGGATTTTTAGTGACGACCACCTTCCCTGTCAACACAGATGTCTTATCATCCACCTTCCTGAAGTAACTCTGATCCCCACATTGTAGCTCCTCTGCTTTTGTCCTTTTCAAACGCACATAAACTTGGCCATATTCCAAGATGCCACTCTCATCCAAACATCCAATGAGAACACGTCCCTTGGGGACAAATACCCTACACCTACCTTTCAACTCTGACAGCAGACTTTCATGATAAGATTGGAGCATCATTGATAAATAAGGTTCCTGGTTAGGCTCATAACCACCTTGAAGCAGCATTTTGACCAACACATGCTTTGCATTAGCCCAAGCAAGATTTTCCAATACATCTAAAGCTGCATCTCGACTGCTGAGCATTTGCCCCACTTGTTGCTGCTGTTCAAGTTGCAAAGATTCAAATGCTTCATCCTTCACACCCAAGGTAGACAAGAGAGAAATGATCTCTCGATTCAAATAGCAAGGCATCGCGTCACTCCCCTTTGTAACATTAAGCATCCTGTTGTCCGACTCAAATTTCAGCATGCTAGGCCTCAATGACAGTTTCCTGGAAGAACTACGGTCGACAGCAATCACACCTTTATACCCACCATATCGAATTTGAAATGCTGATGGAGTTTCACTCAGTCCACACTTTTCAGCAACTTGTCTAGCAAAAGGAAGAGAGATTTTGCCTATGCCATCCGAGAAACAATAGGTAACATCATCCGTTGTAATTTCGATATCTGGAATAATCTCGACTTCTTGGGCAGGAACCTCTACAGTTTGTGAAGAAGCACTGAATAGTTGACCCATCCTTGCAGCACATTTTGACACACTACGGATCTTGTTGAAGCAACCCATCCATTCTCGAATATGTTCTGCTTTCAATTCTTCATTAGAAGCAAACATCCAAACAGCATTCGACCTCAGTTGACTTGCTGAGAATGCGAGAAACTCATACTTCTTTTTTCCGATCACAAACCCGTGTTTAAGTATAGTTAATATCCTGTCATATAGTTTGGTTTTAACAGGAGCTGCAAATATATCTTGCTGGATGCTTGTGGAAATCGACTGAGGGGGAAGCTTGCTCCAGTCTTCCTCAACAAAAGTCACTCTCATGAAGTCTGCAGCATGCTTAGCAAAGTGTTTTACCACGTAATTAGATGATTCAAGCTCAGGTCCTAAGCAGTAAATCTTTAAAGGTGTAATCAAAGCCCTGTGACAACACATTATCTTTTTATAACTTGTGGAGGAGCTGCTTCGCGTAGATGCTGCCATAGGTCCTTGAAGGTTTCTGCTTGGAGCACTTAACTGTGTCTTCACAAAGTCCACTGGATTGTAGCACATTGAATTCAGCTGGTGCAACTTTTCGAGAATCTTTGTAGCAGTCTCTATAGTCTGACCACTGAGGATGTTCACAAGATTAGCATCTACAGCTGCCAGGCTTATCTTTTGAGTATGAACAAGAGAGTTAAGCTGGAAAATGATCTCATAATCTATGTTTGCATCTGTTTTTACCAATGGAACTGTTTCAGATGCAGAACAGTATTCAAACCAGTCCTCCAAAGTCAGATCTTTTAGAGGCCCCCCGTAATAAGGAAGACACTTGAAGATTTCAGAAACTGATTCCTCATCAGCTTCCAAACAGAATGCATTCGAATAGCCAATTGACTTCACAGAAGAGAAGTCAGTTGTACGTACCCAAACAAAGTTGTAGTCTTCCATGCAGATGTTATATCTATCCTGGTTGAATCTCGAAGCAACATCAGGACCAGAAACTTTTTTATATATTCTTGGACCAAATTGTACCTGAAAATATAAAACCCTTTTGATAAGGTAAGAATCCAGGGAGCACAAATTGAATGCATGAAGTCCAGTGGCAGAATCACCAAGAACAAGAATAAAGGGAACATAGTATTATGAAAAGTTTACTCCACGTCTCTACCGTAGATGGATGACGAAACGTGATTATAGAAAATTATTCAGGAGATTCAAATGTATACCCTTTTAAGCTAGCAAGGTGCTAAAACGTAAAGCAGCAATGAACCAAATTAAAATGTTGTTAAAGAAAAGTTTTATATAAAAAATGACCTGACTAAACAAAGACTTGGAGAAAAAGAGTAACAGAAAAATTAGGCATAATATATTTACTGTCACAACCTAATTCTCGTGCTTCAAATGCCAGGTTGGCCACATACAACAGAGAAAAAGGTGTTAAGACCAGCCTATTCAAGAAATATGTTTTCCTGTGACAAAAATGCTATTACTTATTCTAGAACCAGGAATCAGTGCTTCACCAGAATTCACATATTCATCTCTCTGCCACCTAATGCAGAGTAAAATTGAGTTGGAATAAGGTCTAGTTACACCACATCACATACTGTTCTAGGAAAAATCCTTTCTCCAAGTGCCAAACTCCTGTTCCGTCTGTTTCAAGAAAGCCTTATCGATCACATCGAGGAGCAACCTAAATCTTTGAGTGCACCCAGCCGGGGAAATTAGCAGCCAAAATATTTAGGGAAAACAGCACGAAGACTCGCAAAGACTAAACGTGCCCTGCTTTATTGCAATGCTAAAATCAAGCCAAATCTGAGTTTTATGCAGCCGGAAAGGAAATGGCCTTTTATGCTATGACTTTGAATGCACGTCGTTTTAGTGATTATGGTGACTGCTTGCGGCTATTTTAACTTCATAATAAGCAGCAGTCAGAGTCGCAAGAGGCCAACGAAGGCCATAAACATCACGTGAACCAGCATTCTCGCAACTATCTTTCATGCAAGCAATGATCAATGAAGCACTCTGACCAAAACATGTTGATAGGTTGAGACAATTTGTACATTGCTCTTCTAGTGTCTCGTCACTGAATAAACAAACTGCATAACCTAATTCATCAATCATGTGGAGAACTATTGCTCAACTTCCCACCTATCATATCATTCAACTAGGCCCTTAAAGGCTTGAACTCTAAACACGTGCAAAATGGAACCCTAAGGAGAAAGGGTATACCTTCAAGAGAAGTGCAGTGACTTTGTGGTCATCACCCCAACAACACCCAAATGTCTCCAAAATGTCTTCGAAGGGCCAAACCAGCTTATAATACTCTTCCTCCACAGAAACCCAAAACTCGACCCTCCGCTTCTCCGGCAAAACCCATCCTCTCACGCCTTCCCAACACTGCAACGTGCACAAATCGCTCTCCGACTTCATAAAACCAGCGTACAGCGTTCCCTTCTCTATTCTGTTGCGCTGATCGAAGGGCCTGGGCACAATGTCGTCGTAGGTCTCTGAGATTTCTAGGGCTCGGGATTTGAAAACCAGGCTCCCCTCGCGGGACAGGGATTCGGCCTTGCGTTTGATCGGCAGGGAAGAGAACTGGACGCGGCCGAATCCCCGGGACTTCCAGTTCTTCCGCTCCGTGAGGATTTCAACGGCGAAGACCGAGTCCGGGCCGAGTTGGGACTCGAGGAAGGTTTGGAGGTCTTTGGCGACGGCGGTTAGAGGGATGTTTGAGACCCGGACGGTCGGCCTCTCGAAGGTCTCTGTCGCCGCCGGTGCGACTTCCACCGCTACCTCCCCCATGCAATCGGCAGCGATGGTATGACTGGAGGGAGCGCAGTGGCTTGGACTCGGAGCTGACTGGAGCAGCGAGAGAAGTGAGAGTAGGAATGGGAGTGGACCAAATTGAAGGAAGAAAGGGAAACAGAGCGTCAGAGCGGAAAAGTGGACTGTGCACTGCAGCGTTTGGGGTTAATCGCACCAGCCACTTAGGCCAAGGGGTCGTTCATAGGTACGGGTGGAAATCGGTACCGGTATTCCAATAGGGGCGTACTATTTGTAGCCCTAAATTATCTTTATTTGTAGTCCTAAATTATAAAAAGTACAATAATACCCATGACATTTAAATATATTTACTTCACACATTCCAATACCAAAACATTCAAACACTTTTCCAAACATAATCCTACAATACTCGCCGCCGGCGACCGCCACCTCCCGCCGGCGACAGATCCCTTCTCCGACGAGGTACGCCGGCAAATTACCCGACGACGATGGCCGGACGTCCTGTCGGGACGTCGCCGGCGGCGGCCGGAAGTTTTGCCGAGACGTCGCCGTAGGCGGACGAACGTCCTGCCGGGACGTCGCCGGCGGCGGACGAACGTCCTGCCGGGACGTCGCCGATTTTTTATTTTATTTTTAATTTTCTGTTAATTTAAATTTGTGAAGTATATTAGATTTTTAAATAGATATTAATTTAGATTTTTCGGTTATTATTTTAGATTTTTTATAATAGATTGATGAATAATTTAGATTTTTAAGAACATTTACTGATTTTATTACAGTTCATTATTTTATGAATATTTTAATTATCATATTGTTTAGAAAAATTTGTTCTAATATTATTTTTAAAAGGAAGGGAGTGTTTGGTTGGAGTTGTAACAAGTTCAATATTTTAAAAGGAAGGAAGGGTAAAATAGTAATTATATTCTCCTAGGGCTACAAATAAGAAAAAGTTAGGGCTATAAATAGCAATTCAGATTCCAATATCAAATACCGAAATTTCGAATATCGAATTACATTCTTAAATGAATTACAATCCCAATTTCTAAATAATTTGGGTATCCCAATCTCAATCCCTAAATATTTTGGTATCTCAATCGGTACCTCAATATCCCAATCGGTATTACCTATTACAAAATTAATTACCTTTGCAATTAATAATTAAATATATAAATTAGATTTCATTATTTAATTTAGGACAAAGATACTAAGCAAAGAGTCTTGAGTTGCCTAGAGCTAACATATCAAGTTCTTGTAATTAGTAATCTTTAATTTGAGAAAATTAAATGACACTCTTAGTGGTTGAAGGTTGCATAGTAGTGAATGAGAGAGTCTAGTTGAGGATAAAATACACATTAGCTTATATTTCGGTATTGATCGGTATTTCGGTATACCGATCCCAATCCTATAATCCCTCATACCGAATAATAATTGAAAGTCAATCTCAATCTCAATCCCACGAAATAATACGTGTATTCGGTGATACCAAATATAGACAAATTCGGTACATATTCGGTATATCCCAAATACCGGTACCAAACTTCCAGCCCTATTCATAGGGATGGCAATTTTGCCCATACCCATGAGTTTTTTACTATCCAACCCAATTGGATTGGGTATAAAATCCAAATAGATGGATATGGGTAAAGTTTGATGGGTTTGTACCCATACCCATTTACTTTGGGTTGGGTTTATAACAAATGGATTTGGGTTTGTACCCATGCCCAATACAAATTACACTTAATAGATATGCATATTTAGTACCTAAATTTAAATTTTTTGCATATAAGTCCTCAAAATATCGATGGAAAATTACATTTTGGTACCTAAATTTTTTTGTTCTTACATTTTGGTACCTAAAATTTTCAAGTTTTACAAATAGGTCCAATTTTTGCATGTGTAGTTAAAACACCCTCAAATAAATTAATATCCATACCCATATAGATTATGGAAGCAATATTCAAACCCATCTACAAACCCCCAAACCCATATACACTTCACCCATACCTAGGGATGACAACTTTGCTCATACCCATGGGTTTCTTACTATCCAACCCAATTGAGTTGGGTATGAAATCCAAATAGATGGATATGGGTAGAGTTTGATGGGTTTGTACCCATACCCATTTACTTTGGGTTGAGTTGGGTTTATATCAAATGGATTTGGGTTTGTACCCATGTCAAATACAAATTACAGTTTGGTACCCAAACTTAATAGATATGCATATTTAGTTCCTAAATTTAAGTTTTTGTGCATATAAGTCCTCAAAATATCGATGGAAAATTACATTTTGGTACCTAAATTATTTTGGTCTTACATTTTGGTACCTAAACTTTTCAAGTTTTACAAATAGGTCCAATTTTTGCATGTGTAGTTAAAACACCCTCAAGTAAATGGATATCCATATCCAACCCATACCCATTTAGATTATGGAAACAATATTCATACCTTACCCAAACCTATCTATAAACCCCCAAATCCATATGCACTTCACCCATACCCAACCCATTATCAATGGGTCTACTTGGGTTTGGGTATAATTATCCATGGGTGGGTAATTTGTCATCCCTACCCATACCCAACCCATTATCAATGCGTCTACTTGGGTTTGGGTATAATTACCCATGGGTGGGTAATTGCCATCCCTAGTCGTTCATCCCCAAATTTGGGATTGTCCTGATTTTCTTCAATTTGACTCCAAAGTCCAATGCTACCATTCCCAAATTTGGTGATCTCCATTTTTTTTTGTATAGTTCGTCGTCATTTTTAAGTACAAATTTTCCGATAGAATTTTTTTAAATTCCGAGACCGAATTTTTTTTGGCGAAAAATTTATGGACATAAATTCAAATTATACAACTCAGAGGTTACACACAACACTTGCTAATGATAAAGCTTAAATATTACACAAAACCCTTGAAAATGATAAATCTGAAAAATAACACATAACACTTGAAATGGTAAAGGTGAAACACATAACATGTCAATAATCGCCCAGAAGGGAATAGTGATTCCCGTAATCTCCTCCTCCATCTTCATCTCCTCCTCCACTTCCATCTCCTCCGGTCTGACTTGCGTTGGATGAATAGTTGGGTACAGAGTTGGGATCATCTTGATCATACCCTAGAAGCAAGTTTTGGTGATTTTTGTAATACTTCCTCTTTCTTGGTGTCAACTTCGACAAGTCCTTTTGAAGAAGATCAAGGTTGTCACGAAATAGTGATGCTTCCCTCTCTTTTTTCTCAAGTTCCCACTTTTCTTGGTCACACTTTGATTTTTGTTCTTGGAATTCCATCCTTTTTCGCTCTTACTCAACCCTCGAAGCATGCCTCTCCTTTAGTGAAAGCATTCAGCAATCCAAGGTCAAACAAGAAGCCATGTTTGCTCGATGTCAAGAAGCACATCGAAAAGACGTAGAGCGGGCCTTTGGAATTCTTCAAGCTAGATGGGCAATCGTTCGTGGCCCTGCGAGATCTTGGGATGTTGCCACAATTAATGATATAATGTTGACATGCATTATATTGCACAACATGATAATCGAGGATGGGCAGGTTGATTCTGACGATGAGATGGAAGATAGTCTTGATTATGAGGTCCACGACCAACAACCAACTAATGTCGACAGAGATATTCCAACCCTAACTAAGTACTTGGCTATGAATAATAGGCTTCGTGCTGCACCAACACATCATGGGCTTCGTCAGGACTTAGTCGAGCATATTTGGAACTTGCATGAAAATAATTAGTCATGTTTGTTGCTTGGTATCGATGTTGGGATGCTTTGTAGTTTAATTAAAGTTGTAGTTGTGATCAATTTATTTTGTAATTCAAGAACGCATTTTCATTCCAATAATATATTTTCCATTATTAGTTCGTTTAGTTTTTGTTTACACACAACTTCAAGATGATAAACATAATTTTAAATAAAATGAATTCCATTTAAGTCATCTTAGAAAATAAAATAAATTAAACAAAATTAAATACAAACTAAATAAGTCTAAATACAAATATTAATTCACCTTCCTCTTAATTAATTATATAACATCCCTTAATTAATTTCCCCAAACATAAAACTAATAATTAAAAAAAAAGTAAAGGCGTTGGACGGCTCACCGCCCAGCGCTGGCGGTTGTGTCGTCCAGCAGCCAATCCTCTAAAAAAAAAATGTCGAATCCTGCATTTCCTCCTCCAATTAGGCTGAGTCCAATGGGCACCCCATTTATGGGGGAATCTGCAAAAATGAAGGAGGAGATGGTCCAACGGGGAGGTTTGGGCCTCCAAAAATGGAGGATCCTGTAAATGGAACTCCAAATTTGGGGATGGAAATGGGGGATCCCCAAATATAGAGATTCACCAAAGCCCGCCACGTGGCTTTTCTTTTTCTTTTTAAGATTTTAGGGGTTAATTGGGATTTTAATTAGGGGATTAGTTAAGAATTTAATTAGATCAATCATTTTCAAGTGTTGTGTGTAAACCCAAATTAGGTACATAATTTTTTGACAAAAAAATTCGGACTCGGAATTTAACAAAATTCTATCGAAAAATTTGTATTTAAAAATGATGACGAACTATACAAAAATTAACATGAATAAATTATATTAAGGCTACGATAAGTACATTTATAAGTAAATGGAAAAACTAGAAAAATGAAAATCCCCAAATGTGGAGATTGAAGCATTGGAGCAAAAGAGGGAAAATAGGGATAAATCCCCAAATTTGGGGATGAAGGCCCCCAAATTTGGGGGTTTGCATTGGACTTGGCCTTATATCGGCCCAAATACAGATCCCCCTTTTTGGGCTTTTCCCTATTTTTGTTGCTGCATTGGAGCTCTCCAAATCCAATCCCCATTTATGAAGGCCCCCACATTTATGGGGATGCATTGGAGTCAGCCTTAAGTGTAGGGTTTTGTTATGTGGTCGCCTAGGTACTTTTTGTTGCTACTAAAATATGTATGTCAAATTTCTATTGCATTATTATCAAATTTGTTAACGGATTTAATGGTAGGTATCCAAATGATAATTGATCAGTCACACGAACAGTCACATCAACTGTTGAGTCATATGTGGACCACCAAAATTTTCATAGAATCACTAACCATTAACCGCACTCAATTATAAATCACAAGATAAGCACTTCACTAACCATACTTAGTTCTCTTGATACATAACACAACATAAGAAAGATAGCAACATCATAACGCATGTACATTTTCCTACTGCTTCATCGATACATAACACAACACTACTGTTCCCAAATATGTAAGACATCACTATGTTTGCCAAAGCAACTTCAATAACAATAAAAATTCCTTTGACGAGTTCTTTCATAAACGAGCTGTGAGTGTTCCTATTTTCCATCTCTCAGATCCTATTAATTAAGAAAAAAAGAACACGCTTAGTATTCTCCTCAAGTGGCAGATCGATCCAACAAAAATAATTGCATGCTTTCCCATTCTACGAATCAAATAATAGAAGAATCGGAATAAGAACTAGGTAAGAGTTGAGAAATAGAAACTGGAAGTCAAGATTCAAGTGTTCATCGTCCCCATAATCGGAGCAACCAAAGAAACATCTACCGAATTTGGCATCATTTTACGAGGTTTGATTGATGGTTCAACACAATGACACAATGGAGTTGTGGCAGCATTGAGGAGTTGTGGAAAGACGGATGAAAATGTAGTCTCTTCGATTAGAAGAATAGTACTTTCAAGTGTAGTGAGATTTGAGGATCGGAGAATAGTACTTTCGAGGATAGTGAGATAAGAGCCTTCCTCTCCAACACAATCCTAATCAACAGTTACTTGATCATTTTCTCTCCTCCTCTAAAACGACATTGAGCTCTCTCCTACAAACAAAGACCAAGTGCTCTATCTGATAGTTGGGATTAAAGGTAACATTTTCACTTTGCAATTGGTTTTAGTTAAACTTAATTTTAAGATTAATTGGTGAAGTTGTGAATTTTACTATGTCTCTTTTGCGCCTTCGTTTCTCGTGTTAGTTAGTATTTGAATAATTAATTGTTATCTTGTGTAATTCTTATATATCTTCGATATGATAGCATTTTTCAGTATAGTTTTTAGCACAAAAAATATTATTATTTAAAAAATAATATTTTATCAGTATTAAACAATTGAACCATACATTAACAAAACAATTGAATTATGATTACACTACAAAATATCCTATTATAGACTAATCCAATATAATTTACTGTACAATTTAAGGTCGGGTCTTCTTTCTGCAATACCTGTGTAAATGGAAGTGTTACATTAGGCAGTATATGATCCCGAGAGGGGGGAGTCATAGGCAACCAAATATCATTTGTAATGTGAACCATGGTCCGGAATCAATGATCTATCTTAACCCTTGAACAAGTAGATTGCGTCCTTCCATCCTTTATATGTAGTAGCAAGAAGTCCATCCGGATTTTGAATAATCCTCCAAGCTTGTTTCACTAGGAGGGCTATATTGTTACTATCAAAATCTTTAAAAGCAAGACATCTAGCTAGCTTAGGCCAACAAAGAGCTCGTCATGAACACCAACGCATACCAATGTCACGATCTTGTTGCAACCACCAGAACTTGGACAGATGATTATTAAGACGCTTACAAAAGGAAATTGTCAATCTGAAACTAGACATAGCATATAAGGGAGTAGCATAAGCAACTGACTTATGGACCGTTTCTTTGGCCGCCAAAGTCATAGACTTGGAATTCCACTGTTGGAGGTGTTGCACCAATCTATCTTTTATATATATATATGGCAAGCCTGAACCATATATATATACAAAGGTGGCATGCGTGGATCTGGAAACACGATCCGGAAGTCCCAAGTAGCGATCATTTGGACCCCTAGTAGTCACTCCCAGCAACAAAACAAGAGCGCTAGCTTCAGCCGAAGAAACATTGGCACTGAAAGTTACTGTAGACTTCTGTAGATTCACTTTTTGGCCACTGGCTTGCTGGTAAGAATGAAGGAGCTGAAGCAACCCATGACATTCAGAAACATATGCTCAAAGGAAGATATATGAGTCGTCTGCAAAAAATAGGTGAGAAATCACAGGGCACCGATGATGAACCTTAATACCATGAAGAAAATCGAAATTAATAGTATGATTAAGCAAACAGGAAAACACTTCAGTATTTAAGGCAAACAAAAGAGGAGAGAGAGGATCCCCTTGCCTAAGTCCGCACTCCGGAAGGAAGTATCCATGGGGTGAACCATTTAGGAGAACCGAGTAAGAGACTGAAGAGACACAAGACCACAACCAACTCAGCCACTGTTTACAAAAGCCAAAAGACCTCATCACTGAAAAAAGAAATTCTCACTCAACCCAATCAAAGGATTTTTCCATATCCAATTTAAGTGTCATCCACTTCTCTTGACCTTGAGATTTCATTTTCAGAAACTGCATAACTTCCTGGCCTAACAAAATACTATTTGAAATAAGACAACCTTTCACAAACCCATTTTGAAATGGACCAACTACATTAGGAAGTATCTCTCATAGTCGAGAAGTTAAAATTTTAGAAATGATTTTGTATGGAACTTGACAAAGGCCAATAGGTCACATTTGACGCATAGAGTCAGCTTGGGGTACCTATGATGGTATTCAATTCCAAGTGTTCGGCTACCTATGATGGTGTTCAATTCCTTCCTCATGTGTTGTTGAGGCAATTTGATGTATAGGTGGCTGAATGGGATCTTGCACAAGTTAATCCAACAGAACGGCAACGGGGCTCCAACAATGTTGCGATTCCAGTTGGTCCTAACAACTACACTCCTCCTGTTATTCCTCTTAATTGTATATTGGTTCATTTTGAAGGGGATATTAAGCCTTCAGAAGGAGGTGTTGTTGGTTTTGTAGGCTTCTCGGGAGAGCATACTATCGACTTTGCTTTTGGCCACTATTATGCTCATATTTCCGACTCCTTCATTATTGAACTCATGGCTCTTAGAGACGACCTTCGTTGGTGTCTTTCTCACTCGGTTACTCAGGTGGTTTTTTTGTGGGGATGCACAGGTGATTATATGAATGATCAACACGAAGGACACGCCACACGTCTTGGGCGGTGCCATACTCCAGGAAGTCCTTGTTCTTAGTTCATCTCTCCATCGTGTTTCATTTCATTTAGCACCTCGTAGGCACAATAGGGTTGCACATTTTGTAGCAAGACAAGCCCTCTTATCGATGGTTCAACGTCTTGTTGATCAACGCCATCTTCTTTCCTTTTTGTGAATGTTCTAATTAGGTCATGTATATATTGGTCTTTCGGTTCTTGTGAAAGGTCCTCTTTGTAGTCCTTAAATGGCCCGTTGGGGTCATTTTGGTTTTTCATTTTACAGTGTTTTTAGTTTTGCAGATGACCTTTTGTTATGCCTTTTTTAGGTGACCTCTTTCCGGTGGTGGATCACGGGCTATGGTGCTTTGCTTCTAGGCCTTTTGTCTGCTTTTGCGGGGATATATTGTTTGTTCTTGTTTCAGGATAGTTTGGCCTCTTTGGACGTGATGCAAATTGGATGGTCTAGCTAGGCCTTGTTTGTTATTTTAGCAGGTGACTTTGGCGATGTTACCCAAGCAGTACTATGGCGTTTTCTCTTTAGGTTCGCTACTCTGCTTCAGTTTCGATGAGCTCGATCCATGACTTTCTCCCTGCAAAGAGTAGTAGTTAAGTTATGGATTATGCTTATTAAGTAAAGATAATTATAGAACTGTCCATTTCGTGGCATCAAGACCTGAAAAGGTCTTTTCCTTTCTTATTGATGGTTTAACCTGCAAAGATCGTGTTTATTGTAATATGTATATGCTCTTTCGGTCTTTCCTTTGGGGATATCTATGTAAAAAAGGGGTATTTAGGATCGGTGTAAATTGTGAATTGCATACATATACCTAGTCTAAGACCAACAAATGGTTACTAAATATTTCTTTTATTTCTGCATTTTTCCTATTAAAAAAAAGCTCCGATCAAACACCAACAAAATGGATAATTCTGGATGAAGGGTTTTTCAAAACAGGACACATTTTTTTTTTTTATAACAAGACATTTACATTTTAAACTCTACATTTTTATAACTATGCATATAATTATAGAATTCTTTTGGAGAGAAGAAGAAATATATAATTTTAAGTATAACATAGAATTTTATGCTAGTGAAAAACCATTATTTCAGTGGAAGGGAGCATACAACGGAAGTCGTCAATAATTTTCCGGAAAAACGGATCTTTGTTGCTCTATTTTCGCATGTTCATTGTTCTATATATATATATACATGCATAATCATCTATACTCAATACTCTCCTAAACACTTTTTCTACTCGAACATGAAAATCAGTGAATCATTTTGCACATTTTATGTGGTATTATGTCTCTTGAATATCGGGTTACAACTTGCTGGAGTTTTTGGTCACTCAGATGGGTTAGAAATCTATAGTTTGTGCGATCATGTCCATGTATGCCCTTTCTATCATAATATTGTCTCACTTACACCATAATGTCGTGTTTCAATATAGGCCTGCTCCAGGGGGAGGTGTTGATGCTTCTGGAGGGGTGAAACTTACGTGTGATCCAAAACATGTATGTAATGAAGCACGAACGTCTTTTTTGGTTATGTGCATGGTCTTCTATTTAACATAATAAAGATTTGAAATATATATTAACTTTATCTTCATTCATCTTGTTATATTATATAGGTCACGATCGACAATGGAATTATACAGTTGACATTGGCAAGTCCAATTGGACGAATCGTTGGGCTAAAATATCATGGAGCTGATAACTTACTGGACTCCCATGAACCTAAACTTTGGGGAGCGTACGTGAAAGTTTTTTTCCCCCTCATATTCTAATTTGTAATAATTGATGTGATAAAACGAACTTGATGTTTCCTATAATGTGATTCAGGTACTTTGATGTGTCCTATAATGTGATTCCACCACGTTCAGGGGCAGGGGGTTTACATAGGTAATTAATAATTATATCACATAACAATCTCTTAATCATCATGTACTATACTATGATACTTCATTGTCAGAAATTTCAGCTAAAAAAATATCAACAAAAAATGTGCTTATTAATCAATAATATAGGTTGCTAGTTGGGATAACCAACATTGGGCACATTTTGAATGTTTTATTTTGAAGTCGATACAAAACTTAATCTCTAATGATTTGTATATATGACAGAGTGGAGGCAACGAAGTATACTGTCATCACGGAGAAACCAGATATAGTGGAAGTATCTTTCAGTGCAGAATGGAACCCATCGCTAACAGATTCTGTCGTTCCGCTCAATTTTGACATAAGGTAAATGTTACTTGTTGAAAATGATTAGTTTTGTTGAGTATAGGATAGGTAAAATAATAAGGGATGACATATTTCTCATTGTGGATACTCGTATTCATGTTATTAAAAATCTCAGATATATAGTCCGAAAGGGAGATTCAGGATTTTATACTTACGTCGCTGTGGAGAGACTGAAAGATTGGCCTGACATGGACATGAGTCTACATGTATTCGTTTTCAGGCCTAATAAACAGTTGTAAGTCCTTTTCATTTCCCAACCCTACATATTTTAAGCTCTCGGTGAGTTATAGTTTACTATGTAAATTCCAATCCATGGACTAAATGAGTATGAGTAACTAAAATACAGTAATTCATTTTTAATTTGATATATTTGAGACAATCACTAATAAATAAATAGCTTCAGGCGTAGTTTTGACTCATAAATGTATATATTGAAGAGTTGGAGTGATGGTTTCATAATGCAAAACTTAAACTTACCGCTTAACAAAAATATTTTTACCTTTTTGTTTAGATTCAACTATATGGCAGTGTCCGACGAAATCCAATTGGTCATGCCGACAGAAGCGGATCGAGCAAATGGTGTGACGCTAGCTCCTCGAGAAGCTGTGCTCATGACCAATCCCGTTGATCCAGCTTTTAAAGGCCAGGTGGATGACAAGTACGAATATATCCAAGAACAGAAGGATTCAAAACTCAAAGGTTGGATCTCCGATACATCCAAAATAGGATTTTGGTTGATTCAACCTAGCACCGAATACATGAACGGTGGGCCCCTCAAATATGATCTTTCTTGTCATAACGGGCCAACTTGTGTTATGGTAAGAACCCATAAGATTTTATCGAGGATTCTCCAACGAATATTCGTATTTCAATATGATGATATATGTTCCTCTATTATTCCACATGGCTGGTCATTTTACGCATAGGTTTTCACGGGCGAACATGTTTACGGAGATGATGTTGACATGGTGTTTAAAAAAGGAGAAGGGTGGAATAAAGTATTTGGACCATTTTTCACTTATGTAAACTCTGAACAAGATCGTGCAGGTCTCTGGAAAGATGCCAAATCGCAGGTAATTTGTTGTTCACTAGTAAAGTTTAATGATTTATTTAACATATGTGTATGCATGTGTGTAATTTATGTATGTTTATGGTGTTGACGTAGTTGGAGAAAGAAACACAACTTTGGCCATATTGTTTTATTCAACATAAAGACTATACTCCAGCTGCCCAGCGTGGAAGTGTTGTTGGCCAATTACTCGTCGACGACAAGTATGAATATCCAAAATCTTATTGTTGTCTTTTTTATATATATTTCTTATCAAATTTTAATTTCTTATCACTTATTTTTTTTCTTTTCAAGTAATAATTATATTAAATAAAATGTAATAATTTGCATTAACATTTTAGATACTTAAGTCCGACTCCAAAGGAGGCATGCAAAGCAATGGTGGGTTTGGCAGCGCCTGGTACAACTAATGAAGCATGGCAAAGTGAAGCAAAGGTTCGAATCCAAATTATGGGATACACACTAAATCAAAATAATAGAATCCAAATTATTCTAACCAATAAAATTTGGTTTCTATAACAAAAATTCGATTGACATGTCACAATCCTTTTACATCATTCTTATGTTGTAACATTATTTTGGAAAAACAAAAAACGCAGGGTTATAACTTCTGGACGGAAGCAGATGAGAAGGGAAACTTTTGTATTAAGAATGTGAGGCCCGGAGACTACAATTTATACGGTTTTGTTCCGGGTATTGTAGGCAGTCTAAGACATCCTCAGCTCATCACTGTTAAACCAGGTGTGTACAAATACATAGAAAGTCTTTAGCCATTTGTTCTCACCTACTAATCGACTTCTTCGTGTGATTAAGAATATAACGTATTAGTATTAGCCACTAAACAATTCAAAGATGAATCAAACTTGTAGGGAATGAGATCAACCTTGGCCAAGTTATGTTTAAGCCTCCAAGAAATGGTCCTACGGTATGGGAACTTGGCATTCCAAATCGGTCGGCTAAAGAATTCTTTATCCCAGATCCAGATCCAAAGGCTCTCAACAAGTTCTGGCTAGATAAACCAGATCAGAAGTAAGTAGCATCTAATGACATACAATCATATGCTTTATATCTCTCACACATTTTTCTCATTTGAAAATGATTATATGACAGGTTTAGGCAATGGGGATTGTGGGATCGATATCCTGTGTATTGGCCTAAAGAGGATGTTGTTTTTGAAGTCGGCCGTAGCAACTATAGCAAGGATTGGTGTTTTGCTCACTTTTATAGGTTTCAAATCATTCTTCTTGACATTATCTCTACCAAGGATCTCATTTTATTATATGTTTGGGTCTCTCATTCATTGCTTAAAATCTTAGGTCGGATGGAAAGGTTTGGAATCCCACAACTTGGCAGATTATTTTTGACCTTCCAGAAGTATGCACGACTGGAAGTTACACTATCCACATAGCATTGGCAGCCGCAGAATTGACGAATACACTTGTACGCCTTATTTCCCATCTTCCCATATATGATATTATAGTCATGCCATTTATACTTTTTTTTTTTCTTTTTTTTTTTCTGCAGGTTTATGTAAACAATGTAAATGCGAGGAGGGAACATTATGATACAGGGACTTGGGGAGACGACAATGCAATTGCAAGACACGGAGATCACGGATTTTATAGGTTTTTCAGCGGATCTCTCCCGTCGAACTTATTTGTGAAGGGAAAGAACACGATTTACCTTAAACAAGCCAGATCCCAAACTTACATGTTTGCTGGGGTGATGTACGATTACATTCGTCTCGAAGCACCGCCTCCTTCTTCCACAGCTCAACCAAAAGAGCTGTAGTTTCATAATCTCTGTCTTTGTGATATTGTAAGATGGAGTCATTATTCATAATAAGCTTCCCCATGAGACAATTGGTGAAATTCAATAAAATTGCACCATATATATATATAGTCTTTGTTTGTCACTGCAAGTTTTCATTCCACTGGATCTTAACACCATCACATTGCCAAGATCTTCTGAAATCTCATTATTCCTCATGAAGCTTTGGTACAGGTTTGAGAAAAAAAACAAAAGAACCTCTATAATAATGATAGTAATGTATATGGTAAAACATGTCAGAAAATGTTTTGAACAAAAGAATTCTTCCAAGCAATTTAACCCTCCGAGACAATAATGGACCTGTCTTCTTCCTCCCTAATAGCATGCACCAGCCCTGCAATCTGCCCCATGTTTGGCCTCTCATTTGCAGCAGGGGTAATGCACTTCAGCGCCACCTGCAACAAGTTCACCATCCTCTCTTCGTTCGCGCCTTCCGAGGTCAGAGCTCGGTCGAAAACCTCCACGGTCCATTCCTCCCTGACCACAGAGTGAACCCATTTCGCCAGATCGTGGCCATTGTTCTGCACAAGTTTTCCTGTCAGCATCTCCAGCAGCAGCACTCCGAACCAGTAAACATCCACCTTGAAGCTGCTATATGGTTTCTGCTGGCTGCCACTCTTCGTCGTCCCTTGATCAGGATCCTCTGCAACCATCAAGCCATACTCGCTGATGCAGGGCTCCAACTCCTTGTTGAACAGAATGTTGGTCGATTTCAGGTTTCCATGAGCAATCCCATCTTCCTGAAGCTCCCTGTGGACGAATGCTAGTGCCTCTGCTACACAGGATGCTATTACCAGCCTGCTCCCCCAGTCCAGCACTTGCCCACTATGTGCCCCTGCATTGTTGTTCAGAAGGAATTAAGCCAAAGGGAACCACTTCATCTCGCGATAAATCGACTTGTTCGGAGAAGTTTCAATTTATAATCATGTTCTTCAAATCACTCAATTGAGAGCGAATTCATGAGTTTAAAGTTTTCATAATCTTTCACCTCATTTTGTGATCAAGTCAACTACTTGATATCAATATTCAAGAAGACGTTAGAGAGGCATTGGATTTAAGGGCCTGGAAGATGTCGTTGCAATTCAGCGAGCACTGTTGACCTAATATTTTTATTTCAATAGAGGAAGAAGATATGTGTAGGACGGGTCGTTGGAAGGAATTAATCGAACATAAGGATGACATTGTTTTGGGACATTTTATTACATTTTTTTTATCTTTAATCGTCAGACCACCTAGCTCTGATTAATTACGCCTCACCTCCTAGACGGCATCTAGACATGTGAATTTGAATGCCTAATAATCTACTTAGGCGTTTGAATGCCTAATTGTATGCCAAGACTCTAAACGACACGTTTTATCGACTCCTAACGCCTAAACATACACGAAAATACGCCTTCTCGAGGATTTGAAAAATAGATTGGAATTTGGATTCCTGTGTTTTGGTTCATTACCACCAAAGAGAATAGAAGGAGAGCTGGAAAATCCCTTACCATGGAGAAGCATGAAGAGGCTGGCATTGGGCTGATACTCATAAACCAGAAGCTTCTCCTGATCCGAGCAGTAAAACGCCAATGGATTCAGAACTCTGGGGTGCTTCACCTTATCAATCCTCTTAATCCTCCTACTGAAATCCTCACACGAAATCCCCCAATCTTTTGTCCTCTTCACAGCGATCGCCGCCCCGTTATCCAAAACCACCTTGTACACACTGCCGTGCTTCCCTTTCCCTAGCAGCTCCGCCGGAGCTTTCAACAGGTCATTAAACTTCAACCCTTTTACCAAAGGGTTGGACAGGACCTCGAACGAAGCAGCCGCAGCTCCACTGTCGGCCGACGTGATCGAGTACTCCGATCTCATCTCCGACCTGCTGTTCCCCGCCGTCGTCGTCGCCTTCGACTTCCCCTCGCTAGAAGTGCTCTTACTAGTACTAGCAGAACCACTCGTCTCTCGGGTAGTAGACGATTCTCTGTTTCTCCCGCCGCCGCGACGGCCGCCGGACTTCACTCTGTTCTTCTGATTCTTCTTGCGGATTGTTTTGGCAACGATGAAGGAGACCACAACCAGCCCCAGCAGAATGTAGCCGGAGAATATCAGGATCTGATCGCGGGTCCTGTTTTTATCACGTTTTGATGAGGACGGTGGCGCCGACGGAGACGGCGGCGGGGATTCAGATTCAGGGCACGAGTTTGGAAGCGGAGGCCCGCAGAGATCCGCATTTCCTGAGAAGCTGGTGATTCCGAATTTCCCATCCACGTCAGGAATTGGACCGCTGAGGATGTTGTTAGAGACATTGAATCTCTCCAGGTTGGTGAAATCGAACCCCAAAGGTATCCCGCCGGTGAATTGATTCCCGTCGGCGACGAAAGCGATCAATCCCGAAACCCTTGTGAGGTCAGGGAGCTGACCGGAGAAGCCATTGTTCGAAATCTCAAACCTCTTCAGATTGTTGAGCCTGGAGACGGTCGAAGGCACCGGACCGGAGAACCGGTTCCCGTTGAGGTAGAGATGAGTGAGCCGCCGGCAGTCTCCAATTTGGTCCGGGAGAGAACCGGCGATGAGGTTTCCGTTCAAGCTGAGGACAGCTAGAGCAGGGGCGGAACAGAGTGAGGCAGAGTCGAAATTTCCGGTGAGATTAAACCCATCGAGGATGATTTTCTTGACTTGGGAATTCGGCTTGTCGCATTCCACCCCTGTCCAATTGGCTGTGCAAGGGTCGGAAGTTGAGTTCCAGCCGGAGCTCGGGCTCGGCGGGAAAGTGCCGTTGGAGAGGTTGGTGATGAACTGAATCAGAGAGGTCCTGACGTCTTCCGATTCGGAAATTGAGCTTGGGATGAAGAAGGAAGTTGAAATTAGGAGTACCCAGATGGAGATTCCATCCATTCTAATCTTCTTCTTCTTCCCCTGGAGAAATTCTGGTGGGTTGCTCTGTTTTTGTTTTCCTCAGGGTTAATATTACCGAAAGGAAGGGGTATGAAATGGCGGAAGAGAGAAATAGCTGGAAGGGTGATTGTCACTGGTGGGAGTACTGTTAAGCGCCAAGTGGATGAGCCGATTGGAATCGGAACAATTGGATAGCCGCCAAAAAGGGGGGAGATTGTTTGTTTGCTTGCTAGCTTGAGCTAGTCTGTAATGGCGAAATCATTTTCCAAATGGGAAGAACAGGGGAAGGCCCGGCCGGCCGGACAAGTGGACTTCTCTGTTTTGCCGTGGCAGAGGATTTGAATGAGTCGGGAGTATTGGGGATCACGTCTAACGACCTCTTCAGACGTTTCTCTTGTTGGGTAGTTGGGAATTTGGCGCTAAAATTAGGGCCGAGTGAACCGGTTTGGTCTGTGGTTAAGAAATGTTAAAGATGATAATCATGAATCACATTCACATGCAACTGAACCGTTACTGTTAAGGGGTTAAACAAAACAAAAAGGTAATTACAAAACACAATTCGGTTATTAACTGAAACCAAACCGATTCGCTTATTTGTGTGTGACTGTTGTAACCAACCGTTTTCACCAAAAAAATCTTGAACCTTTTGTTGCAAATCGATTTATGTGACGAAATAAGTAGGAGGTGGTTGTTGGTCGAGTTTCGATCTCAAAATTAACTCATCTGCATACAAACATGTTCACATAAATATGACTCATTACTTGTCCACATTCTTTTTCGGGTTGGGTCAGACGGGTCACGGATGGATGTGGTTGGGTTGCACAAACACATTTCACCAATTAGTCTTTAGGCCATAGGTAAATTTATTGCTTGAACAACTAATTTGTGTGTAATTTGTCTCTCCTTATCTAATGAATGTTAGAAATGCCTATCCATCACATACTACGAATTAGAGATTTACAAAACTATAACACACCCTCATCACTCGCCCGTCTACAAAGAGTCAAAGACTCAATTTTTTCTAAGCGAACGGACCTCAAACCATGGTTTAACCACCTACTCGATCCCTTCTACGAATATATAAAAATAGTCAAGACGAACAAGGAATTAGTCTAGTGGTAATACCACTAGCCATGAACCTGGAGGTCTCAAGTTCGAATCCCTTCAGTAGTACCTAATAACAAAAAAAAAAAAACATATATCACACTTATCCAAAAAAAAATTAATCAAGAAAAATACTTTAACCGATTCGGTTTACTACTCACCCAAAAAAGCTGATGCCGATTTAGTAAGAACCCTAGCTAAAATACATTACTTCCCCCCTTCCTACCAGTAAATAAATTAGAGAATGTCACCATCTTCATTTTGCATATTGACCGTATTATTGCACAATGCATCTGACCCAGAGATTAATTAAGTTGAACATCGTAAAGAAACAGAGCTCCTTCAATGACATATGCATCGACGACTGCAATTTTCAATTCTCTTTCTCTTGTAACAACAACTGTCTTAACTGAAGTACACTTTACAATTTGTTTACTAAAATCCACTTCATTAAATCCCATTTCCCACCCCGGCCGTCTTTCGTTGATTGCTACCAGAAATCGAGTCGCTTTCTCGACAGATGAATAGTACTGTACAAAAATCCAAAAGAAAGATGCCCTTAACTCCGACTAACTCCTTCAAAACATTTCAGCCGTTTTCGGATCCCAAGCACACAGCCAAAGGAAGTTCGTTAACAATGGCGAAATGCAGAATTGATTACAGCAACATCCCTGGTGCCAAACAAGACAGGATGTAAAACGCCAAATAGGAACCATGCATGCACAACCTGCCAACTTGAACAGTTAAACCCCATGGATATAATATGGATCAGATATGCAGTCTTGGAAAGAAACAGAGGAAGAGGTAAAAAAGAATGATGAAAACGATGTTCTAATGAAAACAAACCCTTATGTCTTACTGTATGTCAGTTAATTAGACGCCTTGTTTCGTAACAGTCCTTCCTCCGCGGACTTCTTCATTTTTTACCCTAAGAGTTTTATAAGCAAAACAGAGTGATTATACTATAAGAACTAACCCTACTCAAGATGGTTCCTCGCTCGTTGACTACTTTCAGAATTTTATAAGCAAAGCAGAGTAATGAAAATTACGTTGGTTCACATTGAGAATGGATCCCAACAATGAACTGAGATTGCTTCTGTGTTGCATCAATATCGATTCCGAAGTTACGTCTGAGAATGGATCCCAACGATAAAGCTGAGTAACACGGGGGGAGAGAAAGAGGGACATGTGAAACAAGCCTAATAGAACAGTAAATAAACAACATGTAACTAAGAGTTCAACTGAATACAGACATGTTAAAAATGGTGTGAAGATATGGCACAAAGAGGCAAAAAGAACGTTACTTTCTTTAGGATCATGAAACTCGACATTATATTCGTTGAGCCCATCATTTATCGTCCTCCGCGTTGTAATCACTCGTCATCCTGAGAACAAAAGCTTTGAAAAACAAAATTCATTTTTGAATGTCACTTATTTCAGCATCCATAATGGAAAAGAGAAGCACTCATTATTTACAATCCCCATTGGAGAGCAAAACTGGAGAGATAACATCATTATACAAGTTCACTTCTGCAGCATCCTAACTTCGTATTGTATGGAAGTTTGGATCACTCTTTAGTTATTTCCTCCGCATCTAATCACTCATTATAATGGAAGATGTAAGACGGGGAAAACGAGATGGTTAACAAAATCCAGCATTTTAGTATCGAATTCTATAAAAAAAACTCGACTTTGAGAATGGATCCCAACAATACACTGAGCAAGTTGATTAGCTTAGGGACATCCACTCTCAATTCTGCAGTGATTAGCTTAGCATAGCCAACATAAAATCACTGAGGTAATCAGACAAGTATCATATTGTTTCACTAATAACTAGAGTTCTCACTCCTGCTAGCTTCTACACTTGTTGATTTACCATCTCAAAAGCCAAAGCACATCACACAGGGTTAATATACACATTAGCTAAGAAAGCATTAAATCAAACCGCCTAGAGGACCACAACATCACCACTAAATTGTCCAACAATAAACTCTGTCAATGCTCTGAACACTACGAGAATCGGAGAGAGACATTGCTGGAAGAAAGGATGATTGAATGCTGAGCATGGAGTAGAGAAGGAAACTTACAGTTTCATGACATCCATCTCCCTTCTCTTACTTGGAGAAGACATTTTAGCCAACCATTGAAGCGTAATTTCAGAACCTGCTACCCAAGCATAAGAAATCATCAGGTGATCACTATAAAGACAGAAGAACAGTGTGGCATCATAAGAAGAGGAAGAAATACCCACTTCCTGAGGTAGGATGATGACCCAAGACCAAGGCCCCTACGAGACAGACCTTCTGACAACACAATGTTGTATATCCAGGATAAGTTAGATGACCGAATAACAGAACCAACTTTAAGAAGCCAGCTTATCAAGCGCTGCAACAGCCAGTACAATACTACAATGTCTAAGACACAAGGTCGCCAAAAGTGAAGGCATTGCTCAAACACCAAGAAATAATTCCGCCGCAAACTCAGGCATTCAAATACCATAATCTGCAAGGAAGAGGGCTTATAGTCCAATATTACATACATTCCACCATCTTAAGAAGTTCAAAATGCATGAAAGTCGTCATTCAAACAATGCAGGTGGCCAAGTGCGAGATCCAGAAAGAATGAAGCATCCAGATTCCAGAGACAGAACCCTCCACATGGAGAGAAAACACTCCTTAACCAAATATAAATGTGGAGCCTTTAATAGAATTACAAACACCCTCACACAACCAGATAAAAACCCAAGCACCTAAATCTGCTGCCAAGTGCATTAGGATAGACTGTGGAGACATTTTCCCTGTTCAATTTAAAAAATTGAAACTAACAAGAAAAAGAGTATTACTTTCACAGAAAGAACTTCTGAAATCCCCTTATTTCAGCCTCGACGCAAAATGTTATCTGAAGTAAAGAAAATAAATACAGTAGCTACAGCCTACATATTAGTTACAACTGCCCAAACTGTCAACCATTTAAGGAAACATTCGATACCAGAAATTCATAGGAAAGCTACAAATTGGTAAGGGAGCGGCAGCGCAAGTAATTCATTCTGTCTTATTTTCCGGTAGGCTGCTTGTGTAACTTCTGTTGATGATCTTCTATACAGATGAGTCAGGCTTCTTGTTCCAGGGGTGCTGTCCATAGTATACGGCAGTCCCAACCATTAGAGCAACGGTTGCTCCTTGAACAACCACGCGAGCTCTCATCAACTTCTGTCCCAGCTGTGAATTCCCTCTTCTGAAACTTACTAGCCCCGCTGTTAGCACTCCCGCTGTCATGAATGCACCTGCAAATATAGTTTTCCCACAAACATCAGTTGGACATCAATCAAACCCACCAAGTCTAGCAATCCAGTTTCTCGAATGACGAGATGTAATGTTGCAATGTAGCGACAAGTATTTGAAGTACACATGTCTCATCTATCAGCCTAATTTCCCTTCGCGGAATGCCACCTTGTAGGCCAGTTAGCCCAGATAATCAGCCATGGCCGAGCAATAATACAGAACAGCTTATCTATAAAAAAACATAAAGAATAGCTTAACTGGGAAAAATCCAATACAAACGACTGAATTGAAGTTTGCAGGATGCAAGGCCACCAGAACCTGTTACTACCAACATCCCTTGAGTACCTCTCCACTGACAAATTCAGAATAGAAGCTGAAAAGTAGAGAAATAATGTTGGTGTAGCAACATTCTCCTCTCTGAGTAACATAAACCAGCTTCTATCTCTGTTCTTATGCAGCTCCAACCGTTGAAATGATAGGAAAGTCATGCTTCAGTAATTGTCGTCTCAGTGGGTCCCAAGTTCCAGGATTAGAAGGATCAAGGGAATGAAAGAACTGAAACATTACCATGGAGAACTGCACTATAACTCTACTGCTTGACAACGACATTTCTCACATCTCAAGATTGTTGCACTTCCTAAAATGAAAGTATGGGTTCCCCAACTGGTTTAGTTAGCACACTCATGATGCAGCTAAAGCAGAAAATATGCAGATTCTCTAGCTAAACTGTCCGATCAATTGTTATCTACTCCCAGAGTTGGCAAGACAGATTTCAAACCACCTTGAAACTAAACAAGTTACAGTTGTATGCATACTCTCAGCCTGAAACTTCTTGATCCATCAAAGCATTACTCTAAAACCCCGAAATCTCATATACCAAGCATATACCTTTAGCCTCATTCTGAAGCTCTTGTATCAGTACAACATCATCCTGGAACGAGGCTGGTAATCAAGAAGAAATTCCCTAAACCAAACTATCATACTCCATCAGAATAATGTGACTCAACTACTGATATACTCTTCTCTCCAAAAATACACAGTGCCTGCACCAACCCCAACTACATAGACACATACAACTTATATATATACCCCTAGCCTCACCCTGAAGCTCTAGTATCAGTACAACATCAATCCAGGCACTAGGTTCACAATCAAGAGATACACCCTAAAGCAAATGTCAAAGCAAAAACAAAAACAAAAACAAATTCCTGCACCAACCCCATCCACACAGAGACATACAACTTAATCATCTTCCATATTGTTGTCTACTTGATGATGCTAACCAAATGCAGTTCGTCAATCTACTAGAAAAGTACCACAAAGCTCCCTACTTTATAGATCACATTGCCTAAGCACCAATTTCCCAACTTCACCAACAAAGAAAGAAGAATTAGTGAATCAACAACCCAGTCAGAAACAAAGATATAAAGCATCAAGTGAGGTTTAATGTCCAACCCAAACATCGCGGCCAGAGTTCCCCGTTCTGTTTCCTAAACCAGGTCACGGCTCACCGGGAGAGAAACCCTAACATGACCGGCGGGCGGCGAGTAGAAACTAACTCATCCCAAATGTTCGACATCAAATAGGAATCAGCCAATCCCAAAAACTGGAGCTGAAAGGAAGTATAACAATTTTTGGGGCAAACCCGGAATCGGAATGTAAAAGAAGAAAGGGGAAGGGATCGAACTCACCAATGGGGACGAGAGGATTCCTCATGCGTTTCCTCTCCTCCAAGAGCTCATCCAAGCTGGGCTCTACGGCGCCCATTTTTCCAGCCAAGTTCCGATCTTTCGATGTTATTTTCGCCCCCTTTACGCTGGGTTCCAAAAGGAGAGACAGAGCAAAACGAAGAGGAAAAGAGAAGTAGAAGAAAAGCGATACGTGGCGCGGCAACTACCACCAAGTTTTATATACAAACCCTTTTTTTTATTTTACTAAGCACCGTTATCGTCAACTAAGCACAATTGTATCATTTAGAAACGAGAATCTAACTTCTGTTAACGTGTTCATCTGAAAGTGTAGCGGTGGAGGCGGCAAACAAAGCAAGTAGAGGGTACAATGAACGGTGAGCAAAACGGCAAAACCCCACATCCGTATCCCGAAATATCACCACAATCTGCTGTTGCTGGTAATTACCAACTACCCACCAAAGATCATCCTCAATAATTGACGCTGAGTAGCCAATAACTCCTCGGATATGTCTCCGACGCCCTCCAGCAGTCCAGGTAACCGAGAGACAGAGAGAAGGGTGAAATGGGAATGCAGTGGAGAAGTTTAGAGGAGTTGCTGCCATTTGCAGCCATGGTGACGGTGGAATGTCTCGACGTGGGTATGACCACACTCAGCAAAGCCGCCATGTCCAAAGGGATGAGCCATTTCGTGTTTGTGGTCTACTCCAACGCCCTCGCCACTCTCATCATGTTTCCTTCTTCCTTTTTCCTCGCCTGCAACAGGTTCAGCTACCTCACTTTCCCCTCCATTCTTTTCTTGTTTTCACTTGAAGAAATTCGTCAATTCGGTCATTTCGTCTTTCTTCACAGGAAAACCGTAGCACCCATCATAACCTACCCTCTCATTTGGAAGTTCTTCCTTCTGGGTCTTTTTGGGTAGGCATGAAGGAAACTGGGGAATACTCTCTTTCGCTCATTTTGATTATTATGGTGGTGGTAGTAGTGTTGAGGGTTTTTGGTTGGGCGCAGAATGACAGTGATGCAGAATTGTGTGTTTACTGGAGTTAGCTACAGTTCTCCAACGCTTGCCTCTGCTCTCAGCCAATTGATCCCAGCTTTCACTTTCTTACTCGCTGTTCTCTTCAGGTTCCGTTTTTTCTTTCTCCTTCCCATCATCTCTATTTCAGATGCATTCAAATTATTGAATTTGTTGCAATCCTCCCTCTTGATTGTTTTTCCTAGGATGGAGAAGTTGAATTTGGGAAGCTTAAGGGGCCAAGTCAAAATCATGGCCACAATTGTATGCATTTCTGGAGCACTTATTGTCATCTTCTTCAAAGGACCTCCAATTTGGGCCTCAAATGTGGTTCAGTCACTCCCAAACCCAGTCCTTCCCACCTTAACAGCCGATTCTTGGGTCATTGGAGGCCTTTTCATTGCAATGGCTTGTCTCTCCATGTCAATATTCAACATCTTCCAGGTACAATGTGTAACACAATGATGGCTCGATGCAATGCATTCATAGACTTAAATTACTTCTAAAGTTCCAAGCTTTATTCAGGCATCAGTACTGAAGGAGTTCGATTCGAATATAACCATTGTGGCCTACTGTTGCCTCTTTGGAACCATTCAATCTGCACTTGTGTCTCTGATCGCCGAGAAGGACCCGAATGCCTGGAAGCTGCAGGCTGACATCAAACTCCTCTCTGTTATCTACTCTGTGAGCTAAATTTTAATTATACAAACGAGAAGACTTCTCTATACAATAACATCAGGAGTTGAATTGAAGGAAAAGAACTCTGTTTTGGTTTGCTTCATTGCAGGCTATATTTGGGAATGTTGCTTCATATTCTGTGATGTCATGGTGCATCCAGATCAAAGGACCAGTGTTTGTGGCAATGTTCAAGCCCCTATCCATCGCCATTGCCTCCTTCTTGGGGGTACTCTTCCTCGGCGACACCCTCCACGTAGGGAGGTACAAGAATTATGAATTTAAACTTACCATTGAAAATGAAGCAATCAGCAGCATCCTTCCAGGTTAACATACTAACATGAATTTGCTGTCCGGGGCGGGGGCTTTCTTTTTGCAGCGTTGTTGGAGCAATGGTGATTGTAGCAGGTTTCTACGGGGTGATATGGGCACAATCAGGAGAAGACAAGCCATCAAGGGAACACATAGGTGAGTATCGTGTAGCATCGTCGTTCGCAGCAGGGGAGTCATCTTCTTCAGTGAGTGCAGGTCTGCTAGACAACTATGTGGATGTATAGAGAATGCTTTAACTAACAACAATAGGATCATGTACCTCTCATGTCTTGCAGATATTAAATTTTATCACCTGTGGTTCTTGTTTTCTTGTTCGCACTTGGATCGACATATTGAAGGAGGGAACATTAACTTGTACCTAATGAACTTGTCCACCAATTTATTATCTGCGTCTAACAGAGAAAGGTGCATTGACTGTTTGTGCAGTAACTACCAGTAGAGATGAAGTTTTTGAAGAAACCAAATAATTGCAAACTGACAAAAGCTTTATTGAATGGAAAACAGAATATATATACAGCTTTCTTGATCAATCTCTCGCTTATCTCGGCCCTCATCCTCACGTCCCTAAAACTCAGCAACCCAGTAACAGAACCCTCTATCTACAGAGCTGATTAAGCAAACTCTCTTGACACAACCTATATAGAAACATAAACAATACGAATGACACAATAACCAAAACCCAGCCCAACTTGAACACCACAAACACGACAGCAACAAGCAATAGCAGCTGCTATTTATTTCAACATTTCCTCCCCTAAACTGAAAACGTGTTAACATTTCAGTTTATCCTTCAATCCAAGTTCTATATCCCAACTCCTCAAGTCCTTCAGCAGCTAACTTTAGTGGTAGCAGCAGCTTGAGCAAATTGCAGCAGCAGACTTCAATCTTACTTCATGAATTGAACATCAAACACAAGCTCCAAACTCCATTGTAGTCGAACTTATCGACACGCTGCTCGTTCTGCCTTAAATCCATAACATTATTTCCAGCATTACTCATGCAGCCTGCTTCAATCCTCTTCCATAGATCCGTTAGGAGATGAACAATTTTCTTGCCTCCTTACTCAGCTTTCCTTTGAAGCTTGACAACCACATTTTTACACCGGATATGTATAACTCCAGACATCTTATTTCCCACCACTGGACTACCACTGAGGCATGTCCCTTTGCCATCCCAGCTCTCACTAGAATGTTCTGCAAAAATATCTGATGAAACAGACTGGAAACTCATATTGCCTGATTTTGGCGATGATACATAAAACTTTGATGCACTAGCTGCTCCCCTAGTGGTAAAACTCTTCCTACTTTTAGAAGCATCACTTCGATCCTTCGTTACAACCTTCATTTTCTTGGTTTCCAGTTCACTCCTCAATTGTGCTTCATACTTGTGTTCCACTTGGAAAGCTGAAGGGCCTGAATCTCCATGTTGAATCTCATTAACATGCTTCACCTCTGTCTTCCTTCTAGAACAAATTCCATAGCTTGGAATCTCATTAACATGCTTCACCTCTGTCTTCCTTCCAGAAAAAATTCCATAGCTTGGAATCTCCATCAGATATCTTATGCCTCTCTTGGAAGCCCAGAAACGTTCCTTCATGCATGCACCTTCCTCTCACCAACTCTATCATCTCAAAGACAACATTAGTGTTCAGAAACATCAACCCATTCTTACATAGAGTCACAAGTAATACATCTGCCCCTTGCCTTGTGATAACCAAGCTATGATCATCTGCACACAAGTTTACCCAATATCTCATACTTATCAAATCCATCACTTGAAGCCACTCAAAGACCTTCTTCGCATGCTTTTTTTCCTCCCCTGCAACCACCAACTCTTGCGGTTGCAAATCCACTGCCTCTGCAGAAATTTGAGGGTTGCCATCAACTTCAATCTCCTCTTCTTGCTCAATCACATTTCTTCTAGGACCCATAATCAAACCTTGTCTAACCTGAGGTATTTCTGCTCTCATAAGGTATATCACCTTGCCAAGTTCACGAAACTCAACCACAACCTGCTTTGAGGGTTTGAACTCTGTATCGGTAGGACTACTAAGGTACACTCTTCGAGGGTCAATGCTGACACGGTAAACTCTCGATATCTTTTCAATGTTGGTCTTTCTCGTCTTAACTTTAGTTCTCAAGTATTCCTCTACAGCATAGACTCCATAGTCCATACCTGATATATTCTGAAGAAACTTCCAAGCTGGAGTAGTACCTCAAGACCTGCAGCATCGGCAAATCGCCCAAAGGAAACTCACGGAAGCCAGTGATGTTCATAAAACTAACCCTCGTCAGCCCCATCTAGGTAGTACTGAGCAAGCTCTACTGGTTTTCTCAGGTTTCTCACCTCATTTTCTTCCGTATTATCCCGAGCATCATGCTGGTCTCCTTTGTCACTAGCCCCCCAAATCAAAACAAGCATTCTTGATATCTGATTGACACATCGGCCAGGCATGCCGAGTGACCAAGGGTAGCAGACTCCTCCTTACAACTTTCTTAATGAGCTTCTTCTTGTACTCCCATTTTCCTCCAATTTCCATCACTTGACTGGTGTTTTAGCTTCCAAGTGTGATTCTTTGCTGCAAGCAACAGCTCCAACTTCATGGTCTTTCTCCAACCCTTGCTTTCCACAGCTTCCTTTGTACTTGCAATTGAGGATTAGCAGTTTGTGGCTTGTGTTCTTAGCTTGAAGAATAAACCATACGAATGACACAATAACCGAAGCCCAGCCCAACTCTAGTTGAAGCCCAACTTGAACATCACAAACACGACAGCAATTGCATAGCAGCTGCTATTTATTTCATTTCAACAGTGTTTTCTTTCTTTGGTTAGCAACAAGCCAACAGCATATGATTGTGCTCACTTTCTTTGTAGGCTACAAGATCCGCGTAACCACACGTCATTGCTGAGGTAGCAAAGGTGGTTTTGATGTGATCAGGGAGGCATCCGCGAAACCAATGGGTAAAGACCAGCCGCCGCCGCCAGCCACTCAATTTTCCCGCTAACCCTCTCCTCTGTTTTATTTATAGCACAAGATTATTCCGCTGCCCGCTCCTCAAGTCACCAGTCTCCTCCTCCTCCTCAAATCTCTGTCCTTATCTGTTCATTGATTCTACCCAAAATTCATTCAACCCAATTTCCGAATCGATCGAATCCGGCCGCGCGCTGTCAAATGGGAGCGTGTTTCTCATCCTCCTCTGCCTCTCCCCCGCCGACGGCCAAAGTCGTCTCCCTCAAAGGGGATCTCCGCGAGTACCCGACTCCGGTCTCCGTCTCCCAAGTTGTGGAGTCCGATTCCTTCGTCTGCAACTCCGATTTCCTGTCCTACGACGAACCCATCCCGGCCTTGCGCTCCGACGCGCTGTTGCTCCCCAATCAGCTCTACTTCCTGCTCCCGGCTTCGAAGCTCGGCTCCAGGCTCACCGCTGCGGATATGGCCGCTTTGGCCGTCACGGCTAGCCAGGCCCTCCTCCGATCCGCGGCCGGCGGCCGGAAGAAGTCCAGCATCGCTCCTCTGTTCTTCCTCCTCGACGGCCACGATGATGAATTCGCCGGCGCCGGCAGTAGTAACCTTACGGTTGGTGATAACAATTCGTCGTCGCGGGCCAAGCCGCTTCCGAGGTCTGGATCTATTAGGAAGCTCCAGAGGTATGCTTCCCGGCGGGCGAAGCTGGCCGTCCGTTCTTTCCGGCTCCGATTGGCCACCGTTTACGAAGGCACCGTCCTTTGACTTTGGATTTTTTTTTTTTTCTGTTTTGTTTTTCTTTTGGCTTTCCTCCATTCATTCATATTCTCTCTATCTGGTTTCTTCCTTTTGTTATTCTTTGGAAAAGTCAATGACTCTTGTATTTTTTGACCTGGTCAAGGACCTGTAAATGAAGCTATATTTTGACCTGGAGCCGCGCTTCGCAGCGGGCCTGTGTCATTCTTTAAGCCCAGAATGATTTATTAATTTGAGAAGTGGGTCAGGCCCACTAGGCCACTACATTCTGTAATTTTCCATTATAGGTCCATTCTTCAAGCCCAGAATTGGGATTTGGAGAAGTGGGTTTTGGAGACCAGAGTATCCATTTGTAGAATCTGAAACCTAACGGTGCAGTTTCGTTTGTCATGTCATCATAAATCTAATAGAGTTTGACGATTGGTGATTAGTAATGAATAAAAAAGAAAATTAATTTGAATGGTAAACGTGAAAGGGTGACTAACGGTGAAATGATTCGTAAAGTTAGCAATGAATAAGAAGAAGAAAAATTTTGAATGATAAACGTGAAAGATTTATATAATCTGAGTGACCAAACGTATAATTTAGCTTATCTTGCTTCATCTTTACTTATGCTCTTCAACCAACCGTAACCCCTTTTTGGATTTTTTTCTTCAATTATTACATCCCCTCTATTACTCACCATATCCTTTTTTCTTGCTTTGAAATTAACTTTGCCTCTTCACATTTCTTTTTCAATTTCTTTCCAAGGTGTCAACATTTTTTTTTATGTAAACATTCAATATTATGGACTCCGATGTTGATGCCCCCTTGGCAATTACATACAGCAACGAATTTAAGCAGAAGGCAATGCATACTGTTTGCCCAATTGGCAGCTTGCCATTCACACAACAAGAGCAATAAATCAAAACATTAAAAAAAATGCCTTAACAATTCACATGAGATTGTATGTAATATGGAACATTTTCTTGACGAAGATATTATATGTTTTGTGTCTCGATCCTCACGATATTTGACTTGTGGTGCAATTCAATGTGACTTTTCATAAGATCACTCATTCTTGCAGTGCTTCACGCTGAGAATGTTTAATTTTGGGAATGTTTAATTTTGGAGTTCTCACGAGAACTCATTCATTTCACCCTAAAACGCGTCTTATCAGTTAAGATTGGTTTCTTACTTATAAACCATGGATCTCTTCCGTGCTTTATCAATGTGGAATTTGTTTAATGTGTTACATTATACGCTTGTCACGGGATTTTCTAGTCAAGATTGGTGAGTCCGGAAAATATAAAAAGATGAAGCATTTCTACTATGCTATATAGTATTGGTGTTTTAATATAACACTTTAGGTTGTACCATAACAATAAATGTATAAGTTTAGGTTGTACCATGAAGGAATTTGTACCATTATGTTATGGTACAACTTTACAACTTGAAGTTGTACCATCACATAAAGGTACAAGTTCAAGTTGTACCATAAAAGAATTTGCACAAAAAGTATAAGTGCAATTTGAAGTTGTACCATAACGTTAAAAATACAATTTCAAGTTGTGCCATAAAGACAAAAACCTATAGTACCAATGATATATAGCATTGTAAAATTACTCAAAAAGAGGATGCTTTAATTAACAATAATTAGACTTTCCTTTTGTTGTTTCTTATTGCTTCCTAATTCGAGTTTGCTTATGCTTATACGCTTGATCTTTAATGAGACTTGCAATAAATCATGAAGTGACTTATCAACTAAGTTATAGCATCTAATCTATATTAAGGTGATCATTGTCCTCTCATTCCCTAAAACAAGAATGATTAGTTAGTTGGTTACATTGTTTCTAAGGGTTTCTATATAATCTCAGTCTCACCAAAGCAATATAATGAAGAAGGAAAAAAAATATTATTCAACATTTAGTATAAGTTTAATTGAGACAGCAACCCTAATTAATTGTAGAGTGTGATACATAACATATATCATCATGTCTTTGTTAAAATATATTATAATTAGTTTTCATTAAATAATATAATCAGCCCAAGTTGTAAGGCTCCCTCATCGACAAAAACAAAAAGATTTAATTTGGGATTAGGGAGAGCAGAGAAAAAAAAGCCTTTTTTTTTTACATGAAAAAAAAGCCTTGTTGGCGTTCTTGTGGGAAAAGCTTTGCTTGCAGTTGCTGTGCTGGCTTTTGCTGTGGCTGCCTGCTTGCTGCTCCTAAAGCTAAAACCTCCTCTCCACTGCAGTCCAAAAAGCCTGTCTAATTCATTACTCCATATTTTCCTCGAAAATCCCAAACCCACAAGGAAAGGAAAATCCTTTCTGGGAAATTTCTCTCAATCTGGGTTCAGGAAAAGCCTGCAAACCCCCAAAAGCAGCAGCAGGCTGCAATAGTGGCTCTTACCTACTGATCAGTGATTAGTGTATGAGTGAGAATCATGTGAGTTGAAGACCAAAGGAGGAAGCGAGAGAGAGAGAGAGAGAGAGAGAGAGAGAGAGAGAGAGCTAACTGGTTGGTTGGTTGGTTGTAGTAAATTCGTTGCCCAGCAACACAAAACAGCCACTTTCTAATTGTTCTTCCTCTCTGCAAAAGAGAGTGAGGCTTTCCCTTTTTGCTGCAATTTCAGATTGTTGTTCTTCCCTTTTCTTCTTCTGTGGGTATCATCACAAATGGCGGCGAGTGCTTCGAGGTTCATCAAATGCGTGACAGTTGGAGATGGAGCTGTGGGCAAGACCTGTATGCTCATCTGCTACACCAGCAACAAGTTCCCTACCGTATGATTTCTCCACAAACGCTGATTCCTATGGCTTTGGACTTGATCTTCACTTGGTTTCCTCGAGTCTTAAACTGTTGAATCTTTTTTACCCTTTTGGCCCTTTTTTTATCTTGTTATTGGTGTTCTTTCTCTTTCCCGTTTTCCCTGCTGACAAATTTGCCGTCTTTCTTGCTTCCCAAATGAGATTTCCAGCTAAAAAGCTTACGTTTTTTGCTTTACTTGTTGGGCAGGATTACATACCCACAGTGTTCGACAATTTCAGCGCTAATGTTGTAGTAGAAGGAACCACTGTCAACCTGGGCCTCTGGGATACAGCTGGTAGTGTTTGATTTTGTTCTTGTCCTCCATTACATACTGTGTTCTTTCTCAGATTACGAAAACCCTTCTTAAGATTCCTTCTTAGTTAACCTTTTTCTTGAATTCCCTCCAACAACAGGTCAGGAAGATTACAACAGGCTAAGGCCATTGAGCTATAGAGGTGCAGATGTCTTTGTCCTAGCTTTCTCGCTGGTTAGCCGAGCCAGTTACGAGAATGTACTTAAGAAGGTGTGATCTTTGATAGTTTTCATCATGGATCTATGGCCTTGTTGTTGCTTAACAACCTGCTGATTAATGTGGTGGTTGTGTTTTCTAGTGGATTCCTGAGCTCCAGCATTATGCCCCTGGGATCCCACTAGTGCTGGTTGGTACCAAATTAGGTGAGTCCATTTTCATCCATCTACTGCAAATTCAATCCTTCCTGTTAGAGTCCCTTCGAGTAAGATGTTGTGATTGCTGCCATTAAGACATACAGAGTTTTATGTTCCCCAAATTTAGCAGAAGGGTTGGTAGATTAGTTCTAGACTTTATGGCTGCAATTGATTTCCGAGACAGTCTGCATTATCTTTTGGTGCATTTACCGAATCCCTGGACCCTGAACTTCATTGGCTTGACCTTGAGATTGGCATAGTGATAGCTAAAATTCTGAATCTTTGGTTTTGTTGGCTCTAACCTCCCAATCCAGTCTCGTAGAATGGAAAGTTGAACAACTTAAGTCCACTAGACATTGAGTTAGGAAACGCTTAATGTTGATAGCCAAGGTGAATGTGTGTGGTACTGGCTGGCTGGTTATGCAGGCTGGTTGTTTGCAGATTAAGAGTGGCTCTTATTACCCCCCTAGGTTTCATTGTTGCCTGATATTGGCTGCTCTTGAGCTCCGGCTCAAATGAAGTGGATTCATTTTCAGACTGCTGTACAGTGTAGCATGTTATGCATTTATGCTTGAGAAATGGGACTGGATACAGATAGATTGCTTAGGGCTATTTGAGGTGCTCCATCTCCTAGATGATGCATTCTCAAGTATCTTAAGACGAATTCCCTTTTAAGAGTCTGGCCAAGTCTGAAGTTCATAAATGATGACGAAGTATTGTTAATCGTTTGACCTTTTAGAGAGTCATTTATCTCACTATCTATGCATGAAAGCGGTATTGCTGCGAGAAGTACTTCAATCATACAAGGAAACTGAGATGGAACAAATTGCAACCCTTGTCCTAGTAATACTAGTGATGTCTGATTAGTTGTTGATGTGTAGATCTTCGCAACGATAAGCACTATATGGCTGATCACCCTGGTCTGGTTCCTGTTACCACTGAACAGGTGTGCAGCATCTTTACACAAGCTATTGACTGATTGACTCTCTTTGTCATTGGTTGACCAACGTTGTTCTTAGCCAATAACACTCTCTTCATTTCCCATCCATAACCAGGGAGAGGAACTCCGGAAGCTGGTGGGTGCGGCATACTACATCGAGTGCAGCTCCAAAACTCAGCAGGTAATAATTTCATTCATCTTAGCAGGAATTATAGCCACATCTTCTTAACACTAGGTATTGGGGTACCTAATTCCTCATTCTAATTTTGGTGCCAGAACGTTAAGGCGGTGTTCGATGCTGCCATCAAAGTAGTGATCAAGCCAGCAACAAAACTGAAAGATGCAAAGAAGAAGAAGAAGCAGCGTCGTGGATGCCTCTTGTGAGTAAATTGTTTCTCTCTACTTTACTCAGAAAGGTTCTCGAAGTACTGTTAAAGTCCGTTTATCGACTATTGGACCTTTTGCTTATGCAGGAACGTTCTTTGTGGGAGGAAATTGGTTTGCCTGAAATGAAGTCTCTACCCTCCGCCTTTGAAGTTTGAGCTTAGGTTTTCTGACCACGGCCACAACGACGACAACAAACTCACGTATAGATAGCTTCCAAAGATTTTCCTTTTCACCATTTTGGCAATGCATCCCTCCCAGCTTTCAACGGATGGAGTATCTTTTCCTTCTGCTTGTGCTCTTTCTTTCCATTTGCTTCAGATGGTTTGTAAGATGGCACATATCAGAGATCCTAGATCTACACTAATCCTTCATCCTACTGCTTTCAAATCTGTATAATCATACCAGCCCTTGTATGTAGAACTATGTATGGTTTTATTCTTATCGTGCGCCATCACACCACTTGTACGTAATCGTAACTCAGTTACGTATTCACTGTCGAATAATCATTCACAAGTTACACTACTAACACAAGAATTGTCCATCACTTTCAATCAAAGAGTAGAAGAAGCTGAAGAGCATTGTAAGCAACAGATTCAGAACACATCTCCAGGCCACTAACTCAATTAAACCATACACACGAGACAGCATCTCATAGGGAATTGTCAACTGGGTGTACATTACTTTCTGTGAGCAGCATCTGCAGTAGCTATCTTTCTCATGGGGAAATCAAAAGGCAAAATGATGGTCAGTCACAGTCAGTCACAGACCCTGGTCCAGCAACACAAGAACAGTTTTAAAGTACAACAAGATCGCGGCAGGAATTTCCACTACCAATTCTCGTACCATTCTGCTTATTCATATGTGATCCTCACGGGCAAATAAAAGAAAACAACAAGAGCAAAGAGAGATAATTTAGCTTCAGAAAAACCAAAATACAAGAAGTCCTCTCCCTGTCTAAAACCAGTTCCACCAATTCATCATCCCCTGTTCTTCTCAGAATGGTAAGGATTGTTCTCATGGGTTCCCAACTGTATCAATAAATTTTCTTGATTCAACCTGCATGGACCCACAATAGTGTTGGAATGCCCGGGCGGCAGCATGCACAGACTGAAGTTAAAAAAAAATATCTACAAGTGGAGGAAACGCAGCTGCCCAGCACAAATTCCAAACTAACAGCCCACATTGACCCCCAAAAACCTCAGGAAGACATATTCCTTTATGACAAACAGATACCACGGGAGCAGGAGGATTGGAGTTGGAGACTGCAACACCACATGACTCACCATCTTCCTTCTTCGAGATTCAAAGTTTAAAATGTGATCTCTCGAACCCGGCTGGCCAGATAACAGGGAACTGCAACTAAAAAAAGAGAAAACAACAAAGCAACAAGATTCAGCAGCTAATACCAGACAACAAACTCAACTTTCAGCCTGAAGATAAAGCAAATATTTCACAGCACCTCACTGACTTCTCTAGCAACCCTGCTCTCACTATTGCCATGGTGGATGATGCTTGTAGCCATCCCATCCACCATCTGGTTCCTTCCTTTTCAGAACGCCGCCACCTGACACCTGGTGGTAAATTCTAGATTGCTGCTCCTCAATGAGTGCTTGATGAGAGTTGGCCAGAGACAGCTGATGTTGCCTTGAGGCAGCAAGTGATGATGATGTTGTTTCATCTCTCCCTTCTGCAGTATCAGGACCACCCAAAGGCCCTGCATTTAAGTCTAGTCCCTGCCTTCCTCCCCACTTTCTACTGCTGCTTTCACTGGACATACTACTACTCGCATCTGGAATGCTGACAACATAAGGCCTTGGATGATAGGGCGATGGGAGAACCCCACCACCACCAGGCGCCAACACCTGTGAAGGCACAGCAGGAAAACAAAGTCTTCCACCTGATGCTGAGTCGACATATGCTGTAGAACCACCCGAAAATGCAGCTGAAGTTAGAGGGAAGTTGTTTCCAAATGGGAAGACTGAGTACTGGAATGGAGCAGACGGGAAGGGCACAGCAGGAGAAGATGACAACACTGGTCCTCTATAGACATCTGGAGGGCTAAATGTATTGCTGACAGTGACAGCAGGAGCAGCTACCATCCTTTGAGGTGCAACTATTGAGAATGGCTGTTGTTCCCCTGCTCTATCAGGCAACATGGGCTGAATTGTTGCTACACCTGGATAATTCCCTTGAGGAGGAAACCAAGAGGCAAAATTTCCCAGTTCCTTAGAGTTAACTCGAGGGGCGGGAATTGCTGACTGAGACACAATGCTATTATTCCTTATTTGCTGGACAAATGAAGTTGATGGCTCAACAGTTCCCACTTCCTCGGCAAGAGGTCCATTATTCAAGTCAAAGTCTCGACGGGTACCTGCATCAGCAGCACTGATAAGACCTGCTGCTGCTGATGTTTTGACTGTTGGCTGGAAATGAATGTCCAGCCTACGACCGTTGCTAGTCAAGTGATTATTGCCAACATCACCATCATCGTCCATTTTATTCAAATCAAGATCAAGTCCCCCAGAACTTCGAACAGATACAGAAGCCACCACCGGTTCATCACATGCCACAACATGATGATTATTTGCAAGGCCAGTGACAGAGCTCATAGCCTGATCAGAAACTCGAGAAGCAAAATCTTCAAGTACCCTTTCATCAGCCACATTTAGGTCAAAATCAAAGAGAGGACGGCCAGGTTTGGCAGAAGAAGCATCAGGAGAAGGACCATTGGGTGTTGTCCCAGTTACATTAGGATCAACAGTTTTTCTAGGTTCAGCTGGTCGAAATGCACTTGTTGCGGCTGATCCTCTCCAACCAAGTTCCCCTCTACTCTTCAGTAAATCCTCTGGTGGAACAAAAGGACCTTTAGCAGCCGAGGCGACGGTAATTGAAGCAGGGAGACTACTTGAGAGAGAAGCTTGTAAAGGCAACGGACTAATCAATGGAATAGAAGCAGAAGAAGCACTTGCGACTTTTACATTGGATGGCTCAATGTACTTCCCATCGTCGCCATTAAGCATCTCGTTCAGATCAAATACCATTTTTGTTTCATTATCTTGGCTGCCAGTAACAGCTAAAGAAGCATCTGCTGCAGCTGAACAACTTTCCTCAGTGTCATCAGCTTCAGTACCTTTCTCCCTAGATCCTCTACACCCCATTCTCCGATCTGATTGTAAACCAGATTCATCCTGAGAACCACTTTCCTGCTCATTAGGCCCATCAATTTCAGTTTTCACCTGATCCTCATCCTTCTTACTAAGCTGATCAGTTTTTGGGTTGTCAGGGGAGGGATTCCGACCTGTAGTTTCATTAACCTCTTCTTTTTTCACTTCCTCCTGACATTTGGTGGAAACCATTTCCTGACCAGAAGGATTAAGCACCTGAATGTCAGTTCTCTTAACAGAATCAGAACGCATTACTGCAGGTGGTTTCTGATCTGTTTGTACACCAAAGTTCAATACCTCATTACTATTTTTCTTGTTCTCCTCCTCAGGATCAAAGGCAGTATGTGGGGACAAACTTCGGACTCCACCAGCCTTGACTTCTACAGCAGCAACATTGAGCTTAGTCTCGGCTGAAAAGGAGGCAAGTGATTTTTCTTTATCATCAGACGTTGCTTCAGCTTTTACTGTACAACTGGGATCTTTTTTCCATGGATTTTTGCCTCCACCCAATTTCTTGTCTGCGCCGTTCACAGCAGGCACATCATTAAAAGGTCCCCTTAAGGTTGCATTGGTTTTATCTTCCTTTTCCTTGCATGTCTCTCCAGTTTGCTGGGCCTCTACAGCACAGGAAGTTGAATCTTTCTCTTGAGAAGGACCATCTGTCTTAGTCTCTAACGTATTAACAGCACTGTCTTTCTTCTCAGTTACAACACCAACATTATCACGTGACTGAACACCGTGAATCACAGTATCACCTGGATGTGACTGTACCCTTGAATCACCAAGTGGATCACACTGCAAAGCCACATCAGGTTTAGACATTTCTCCAGCAGCAACACTAGCAAGCAGGTTCATCCCAACATCATCTGCTCCTGACATAGATGTACTCGCATCAGAGTACTTGACACAACTTTCAATCAAAGCATTCATGGAGCTAAATGAAGCATCATGTAATTTTCCCGACTTGTTTTCGTTGCTAGCCGGCAATGATGTGGATTTGGAGACTTCTGGTAGTTTCTTGGTATCTTCGCCTGCTCTACTGTTTTCATCATCCGGACCAGTTGTAGGAGAGCCACCTGCTTCATCTGACCCAGTCAGCACGTCTTTGAAATCATTGCTCTGCCATGACTCGGTATTGACATCTGAGCCGACATTAGCATTGCAAGCATCGTTCTTATCTTTCAAATTGTGATCGAGCTGATCCTGCTTCTCCGAAAGAATAGGAGAGCAAGATCTGTTGTGCACGGCTGAAGGATCTTCGAACGATCCACCACTGGCACTTTGGGCAGGACTGCGGCCTCTGTTAGGAATCTTAACGACAAATCTGTGGTTGGTGGCATCGGGTGTTGGGAGATCAGCCACCTTATCACTTGCCAAACTATTTTGTGGGAACTTCTCAGAAGCTGGATTTCTTTGCAAAGGAGAGCTTCTACTTGTCCCAGTTTCCCGCTGAGCAACAGATCCAGCTTGGGTCAGAAAGCCATTGCTCGACTTACGATGCCGTGAAGAACCACTAGCAACCCTAGTAGGTGTCATCGAACCAGAGCTCCTCGTGTCCTCCTTTCCAGAAAATCCAACAGTTTTTGTTTGGTCACCAGATACAGTTTGACTATTATTGTGCGACTGGCTAGAACTGCTGCTCTTCTCATCTCTAGCCGTGGTTGGAGAAGCATCAGACCCACCAGCACCGCTGCCATATCTAGTCTGTCCTTCTTTAACAACACCAACCCCAGACACAGGCACTGGAGTTAATTTATTGGACCCAGGAGATCCTGACGCTGACATAGGAATAGCCTCTCCAGGGACAAGCTTAGCTGGCGCAGCTTTTAAAACAGAAAGCTGATTAGTAGAGCTCTTCAATGCCACCTCAGAGACTACACCAGCGTGTCTGCTCCCGCCATGGGAAGCATCCGGAAGGCGTGATCTTGTAGCCCAAGTGACACCCTGGTTTGACCCAGACTTTGCATCCATTTCAGCCTCCACCCGTTTTTTCCAAGTGTCAACTAAACTCTTTGCCTTCTTCTGAATTTCCGTGTTCTTGTGCGAACGTAGTTGATTGACAGACTTTCCAATGTTACATGTTTGTAAAGCGTGGAGATCCACAGGGATTTTTTCAAGAGCACGAAGTAAGACAGAGAGAAACTCTTCTACTGATTTGTCACCATCCTTGGGACTATTACCATCGCCAATCTTTCCTTTATGGGCCTCCTGTATCCACTCATCAAATACAGGTAACCCTCTCAGTTGAACAAACCGATTAAGGCAATCAAACTTATCTGTTGCTGCTACTATCCCAGCCATAATAGACCGGCCAACCAAATCTATCTTCTTCTCATTTCTGTCGGGTAACATAAGCTGCACCAGTTTCTCAACAGCATCAAAATCCACAAGACCACCTTTATCTTTCAATTTAGTAATCTCTGATTTCCAGGTGTTCTCCGCTCTTGAGTTAGCAGAATCACCATCGTCAAGTTTTGTAGAACGCTCTCGTTTAAGAGGCTCTAGCCCTGGATCCCCACGCTCTCCCCGCTCCCTTTTCTTCCCCTTAACTTGAGAAGGAAAGGAGGAACCACTATTCTGCACGCCATCTGAACCAGGTTTTGACTGTGATGTTGCATTTGGACCATTCATTGGCTTTGGTGAGTGCCCACCGGACTGTACTGTTGCATGCATTTCTATGCGTGTCTTAGACAATAGTTTATCTACTTCTTCTTGATGTTCCTGTAAGTAAGAGATCATCAACAATTGGAAAAGCAATAACTAACCGAAGGTACAAGATATTGTAAGGAAATGCAAGCTGTCACTCACATCAATATAATCTTGATCAGTTAACCACCATAAACACTTGTTTCGAATGTCGTAAACACGGTGGCACACAAATGAAGAAATCCCTGATGGAAGCTCAGCCCCTTTAGGAAGGAAGGAAACTTTACACGGATGGAGTAGCGATGCGGCAGATATTTCATCCTTGTGAAAGGAGTAAAATATTTCGTTTGGCGCAGCGTCCAAAAGGATGCTTTTGCCAAGCTTTATTTCAGAAGGTCGATAAAGCCAATTCACACCTAGAGTTGGGTTATTATCTTTACTGGTAATCACACAACGGATTATTCCAATGAAAGGTGGAGACTCCTCCGGCGGTTTGAAAAGAGCACAGTCCCCAACACAGATTTTTCGCCCGTCCTGAAGGAAAGAGGGATAACAAACTGTCAGAAACTGTCAGAAAATCAGTCATATGATTAATTTATGAACAGTTGACATGGGAAACCAGTGGAAGAATGCCGAGGAAATCAGAAACAGCATATGAAATATAGGATCGATCTTGCAGATTATCAGAAATACATGTTGCTTCGGGATTGAGTCCAGAAGAAAACCGGCACAAAAGAAATGCTCTATAAATTTTCTTAAACGCCAGCACTTCAAGTATAAGCAGATGTAGCTCATCACTTTCCCCAATTAGTCCCAGCTGAGCACCACAATTCATCCCTTTCCGTGTCCCAACAATAAAAATTGATCATATGAAAAGTCAAACTTTTGTAACAAAACATCCCCTAATTGTGCATACAACTGCACCGATCAGAAAACATGTTCCAATTTGATTCAGTGCAGGCCATCAACTGTCCAAGAACCAAGAAGGCAGGGCTTCTGGATTCTGGGAGAAATGATTAAAAAACAACTGAGCCCGCATCCCTCAATAGCCTAATACCACAGGGCAAGAGCACACTACATCCCTATTCCGTACCCACATATCTCACAAAATGGCCAGATGAAACCCCCCGCCAATGACAATTTTATGGGACCTGGATTCCATTACAACGTTGTAAGCGCTTACTATGTATCACCGACTCGAGCAGTGACCAAATAATCACATGAATCTCCAAACCCTATTTCATGATCCATAAATCCTCACTCCTGGAAACGCCCAGATAACTATTCTAGAATTGTCGACGCCAACTGAAAATTAACACGATTTGGGGGGAGAACAATAAAGCATTTTTTTTTTCTTCCTAAAAGGGAAGGAGGAAGAAAGGCTACCTTGTAAAACGAATTAGGAATCGGAGAAGACGAAGAAACATCACCCTCTACAACCGAATTGGCAGGGGTAGGATCTGTCCACATGTGCCGAGCCCTTTTCCTCTCCTCACCTTCCCGTCCATGCATAGCCTTGCATTTTCACCTTCGAGTACCATCAATACCACGGCCCTTTATGACAACCCCCAGCGCTTCCACTCCACTTTTCTAAACCCTAAATCCACGAGACGAACCGAGGGCCCAACCAATTCGGCAGTGGAATCGAAACCCTAGCTTTTTTATTTTTACCTCGTCAACCCCACCCGAAATCGAGCTTCAGGCTTCCCGTTCCTGCAATTGATCAATCGAACAAGAGCGCGGATCCGGCCAATTGACGGCGATTCGAATGGCCCCCGGCGATGGCAGCGGAACAAATTGTAGACTTACGAAGAGAGAGATAGAGCGAAGAAGGGGAGATGGGAGGGACGGAGAAACGATAGAAGAAGGAGAGAGAAGGGAAAGAGAGGAAGCAAGTTCGTAATTCGTAGGCGAGAGAAATTATACGGTGCCACCTCGGACCATTTGAGTTGGCGAGCCAAACGAATCGCATGGTGCCGCGTGGATAACCAGGCCAACGCGCCTCCGTATTTCGATGAACGGCCTCAGCGACTGCGTTTTAGGTACTTGCTTCCCTTTTTCGTTTTGTTTTTTGTTATAAATAACGGATCAAACAAACAGGCAGCTCGAGACAAATCATACGGTGCCAGCTAGATCATCTGAGATGGCACAGAGAGCCAATAGGGAAGAGGCACGTCAAGAGCATTGTCTGCCTCATCACATTAGCCGGAGGCATTTTCCGGAACGACGACGTTTTCCTACGGTTGGTCTCGCTCAATGACTGGTTTAATCCGCAAATGGTCACTAGATTATGATGCCTGTACAGAATTGATCACTGAACTAATAATAACGCATAAAAATGTCATTAATTCAGATAAGTCAAGTCAGCATGCCAAGTAGACCTGTCACGTCATCAAAATCGTGTACAGTCAACGCAGTGGAGAGGGCTAGAAAAAAAGAAGTGAATGACAAATTGGGTAGTTTGATCATTGATGTATTCTCCAGGTGTTGTCTCACTGTCAGAATTATTACTATACAACTCTTGCTATTATTTCCCAACAAAGGTTCAGTGTCAGTTCGGCAGGAAAGTCAGTCATTCCTGTCTCCCTCTTCCCCTTTCATTTCCAGATCGATGAATTGAAAGCTGGAGCAGTTAAAGCCAGGGACCCATATCTCCTCTTATCTTTTTGTCGTCATAGCAGAAATTGACACATGCCCTGAAAAGGCATAGCACCAAAGAAGAGATGATCGGCTCAAGAACATTGACAGGGAAAGGGGAAAGACAAAGTTCATCAAATCATAATACCCATATCTTCTTTGATCATGACATCGTGGTGGCCATTGGCCCCTCCACTCGCCATTTGCAGAAAACATGCTACTCATATTATATCCCCCATGGGAATAATGCAAGTCATGCAGCAGCAAAACTTTTGCAACAGTTCTACGCATGCCATTTTTTGGGGCGGCTCCACTGGAAAGCCAATGATGAACAGATGTATAGTTTTTTTTTTTTTTTTCTAAAAGTTGACTGAGAGTGTTCCCCTTGCCAATGACAGCAAGCACTTGTTTATGCAGACACCATACCAGTGATCAGTGGGAGTTCAACAAAGCTGAGAGAAGATCAGACGAACGAATGAATGCCTGAGGAGCCGTCAGAAGTGGGGATGTGAGCTGGTCATTCTCCCTTTCCCCTGTAAACTTGCTGTAGGAAGAAACAAGCAGCCAGACTACCCAGCTATGTTAACTTACCCTCATGAATCTGCAAGGAAGCTCCAGCAGTTAAATCGATATACAAGACATTTAACGTTCTCCTCGTCACACAACACTTGCTTGGATCGGGCTGGCAATACAATTCCTCTCTTGGCGAGCACTTGCTTGATGAGGCACTTTGAGTTCCTCGCATGACTTTCACTGTCACTGCCATATAAACAAGATCAAAATTCGAGACTCGTTGACACGACATTGCATAACTATAAATTTAAGAGATCCTGCACCTTTATCCAAACAGATAACCGATAAGGGCAAAAAAATAAATCCCTACTAAAAAACGAAGGAAAGACAAACAGGAAAGACAGCAATAGTAACCAATCTATGCAACAGAGTGGGATGTCGGAATTTTGGAACACTTGAACAAGTCATTCCAATTTTCCTTAGTCTGTTGGCAAATTATGGGCAACAGTAGTCGTATAATACCTAATAGTTCTTAACTCAAAGCATAACCAATTGGATGGTTCTATTGAAAAATTGAGGATAAGGAGCCAAGACCTACTTGGGAAAGCACTCTGGAGCTGGAAATCACAGGTTCTGAGATTAAAGCTACTGGTATTGACTATTGAGTTAAAAGCATGTTCAGGACATACCATAGCTTTGTGTAGATCATCCAAACATTTCAACCGCAGTTCAGAATCAGAAGCTTTCCAACTGCTCCTAGTCAGGGGACTTTGGACGGCGAAACACAGGCATTGCAGGACTAGCAACGGGTGTAGAAGGTTCAGATCTCGCAGCAGTAAAAGAGGGTTCTCCTTGCTATTCATTAAAGAAGACATCCAACGTCCCCCTTGCTAACACCATGTATCAAGATTTATCTAGCCACTATTCATACAAATGTGAAACATTCGTAGTCATGGGCTCATAGCCCAGACCTCATTTTCAACTACCTAAATACCTATCAACGTTATAATGAAAATCAAAAGCCAACGTGGACGACTTTAGTACTTTACCCTGTTTCCGGAAGACAAGAAATCAAACGAGTCGAAGTAGCAAAACGAACTAGAAATCGAAGAACACAAGAAAAATCAAGAGCTGGAACCAAATCACCAGTTATGCAATGTCCCACGTGAACCAATCCCAATTCCACTTCACAATGTCCCATCCATGCACAGCCTTACAAATCCGCCTTCAAATACTATCAATCCTATGATAACAGCAAACCCATCTACAAAAGCTCTCATCCTCCAGCATTGAAGCCTCTGATTCATGAATTGACTAGTTGAATGACGATGCAAATCCTTCCACTTAATGGAAATTCATAAGAAGCGCAGGATGGCAGCGAGAAAAAAGTAGAGGATTGTATGACATCAAGAGAGGAAGGAAAAGGAGTGACCAAGAGAATCAAAAGGGAGAATTTAGGCAGGTATTTCCAGATTCATCATCAGAAACAACCGAGAGCAATCAAACGCTACGAACCTGAAACGGTTTGATATTGTCCCTAAATCAATTACCTCACCAGCTACCTACCATTAAACGGTCAAGACGGTCCTTAGAATATCCAGAAACATCAACCTGGGGAATCAGCTGAAAGACCACACAAGAACTAAACACTTGGTTGAGGTCGGAATCAAGGAGAGAAACTGGACTCTAAGAGCATGATTGGCGTAAAAAAGAACGAGAGATTCCTATTCAGCCTACACCATCACCATGACATAAAGACAAGTACCTTGTAGCTCAATTATCTGATCTCCTCCCACCAAAAGTAGAAGATACCAACCATACCACAAAACATGGAAATTCACAGGCAAATCTGCTAACATAGTAACACCCCCCTCAAAGATCTTTCATGAAACTACAATATACAGCTAGAATACACTAGAAACAGAAACATTTCCAAATTAACTATGCAACAACTAAACCATACGCTTAAAATCGGCCCTGCTGTGTATTCTCTACTGGATTAGGCTAACTAATCATACATCTGTAGTTATTCTTGCTTTGCTCTAGCAAAGCCTGAATGAACTCTGAAGGCGCAAAAAATGAAGAACAAACGGGGTGAAAGTTTAAACCCAGATCACCTTATGATACAAAGCAAGTCCAAATCCTATCAGAAATTTGAGATGATAATGGGGGAAAAAAGAAGATTACAAAAACTAAAATCTTACTGCTTGGGTGGAAATTGAGAGAAAGGAAAACAAGTACACCGGAACTCGTCTTCATGATCGCTTGCCTGCTAAGTAGGTCTCCATAACGCTCCTGATTTCAGGCGCGTAGAGCGAGTACACGACGGCCTGTCTCTTGGCGACTCGGAGCTGAGATTCCCCGTCGGAGAATGCAGCGGAGATTGAAGACGGGTCAGTTAAACCCCCGTTCTGCCGGAATCCATCGACCGCCCGGCGCCTGGAGTACTGGCGGATGTTGTAGTCGGTGAACTGGCGAGCTGTCCGGAGGAGAGAGCGGTAAAGGGAGAGGATTTGGGGCCTTGACACGCTGGTGGACGCCATTTCTCAAATTTCTTAAGCCGGGACTTACCAATTTTCCATTGGTGGGCACTAGCGAAATTTACGAGGCTCGACGTCGGTATCTATCCTGGGTTAATTACTCAAATAGTCACTGAACTATCTCAAATGTTACCAAGTCGGCACAAAATTTCAAAACGTAGCATAATGGTCACGTAGGCTGTAGGTCTATTAAGTCGTAACAAAATTATCACTTCAATTAACTTTGTTCAATTGTTAAAAACAAAAAAAACAAAAAACACACTTTCATAGCCATGACTTTCACGTTTGTAACGGTTATAGCCACAACTTTCGAAATACACAAAATACCCACTTCCGTCCATCCCTTTTAACGGTGTCACTTAACAATATGAATGGACTTATGGAAATTATGAGTTGGTGATCCACGTGGATTAACAAAAAAAGCAAAATACACTTTCATAGCCACAACTTTCACGTTTGTGATAATTAAGCCACAACTTTCACATTAGTGATAGTTGTAGCCACAACTTTCGAAGTACTTGAAAAATCCGCTTGCATTCATCCCTTTAACGGTGTCAAGTTAACAATATGACTGGAGAAGGAGGCTTTATTTTCCAAATTGCCGATTCAGATCCTCAATCTCTAGATTGTAGGAGAAGGCCTCGAACGCTTGGTGGAGTCACAAAAAAAGACAAGAAAGAGGGCAAGAAGGCTGCTGGGAGAAGCTGATGACGGTCACAAAGAATAAGGCATCGGCGGTGTCGGTGAAACAGGAGACAGTATCTCCGGTGGCTACATAGAACGATGGGTCGAGAAGGAAGGATGTCGCGGCTCGTAGTGTATTTTCCCCTCCAATTCCCCAAAATCGTTGCGGGTGCAGTTGTTCTTGTTTTCGGTGAAGCTCGATCCGTCGCTATTAATTGGCCTGATTCGTTGCAGTCCCTCTCAAACAAAGCCCTGGGAAGAAATGAGGACAGGGGTCGCGACTGTTTTGTATATTTCAAAAGTTTGTAGCGAAAATGGCTAGATTTGTAAAAATCCCATCAAAATTCTGGTTATTTTTAGTATTTCAAAAGTTATGGTTATAATTGTCACAAAAGCGAAAGTTGTGGCTATTGAAGTGTATTTTACCTAAAATATTTTAAAAGTAAATTATGAGGTGGCATCTACGTGTCAAGTCAAGCTGAGTTATTACTGATGTGTGCGTCAATTGGTATGCTAGTCGGCGTATCGTTAACCTAATTAATAAAATCTCTAACATCGTTAAAGTTTGTAACGGAATGACTAAATTTGTCAAACAACTATCAAAATTATGGCTATTTCGTGTATTTCGAAAATTATGGTTATATTTGTCACAAACATAAATGTTGTGGCTATGAAAGTGCGTTTTGCCAAAAAGAAAAACTAACTTTGTTCAAGTTTGGAATTTTGAATAAGCTCTCCTTCTCTCTAAGTTTTATCCCTCACTCTCCATCCTCCAGGAATCGAAGGCTTTTTTTTTGGGTCATTTGGATGAAGAATTGTAACGGATCAATTTGACGTAATTGTACCAAATTGACTCGTTTGCCAACAAAAAATTTGGATGGATCAATTTGCCTGAGGTATTTTGAATTGATCCACTTTGAGTCAATTTCAATTGTCTGATGTAGTAACAAGTAATTCAAATTAACTCGTTTTAATTGTCTTGTTTATAAATGAGTCAAGTGATCAAATTGTATCATTTCTATATTGATCCATCCAAACAACCTATTTTTTAGGTGGTTTCTCTAAGTTCCTTTGAACCCCTTCTTTTCGTGGTATTTTTTGTTTTCTGCGTTTTTACAGCTAGCAATAGCATTTTCATGTCATCATGACCTTCCTCACCTTCTCCCTACACTTGTTGTCTCACTTTGCTCGAAATTTCCTAAACCTCGCATTTCTTGCCTAAAACATGTCCCTATTAAATACAAAAAAATCCTAGACCAAAATAAAACAATTGAGGGATCAATTATGCTCAAAATGACATGAAAAACCTCTCAATGGAAAGTTGAAAACATATATTTTATATTTTATCAAATCACCCACTTAGATGTTCGCTTATGTTCAAACAAACATGCGATCAACTATGGAGAATCTTTCATGAGAAAAGAGCTCTGTAACTGGGATTTATAGAGGAAACAAGAAATTAATACAAAATTGCTGTGGTTGATTGGTTGTTCTCCTTTATGCGGTCTTCACCTCAGGGCTCAGGTAGTTACTGGAAACCCTTTGCAATTGTCAAGTGAAATTTCTTCGTTACATTCTCAATTTTGATTTGATCCATTTTACTCGACCTGTTTAATCAGTTTTTAGATGGGTACGTAGATGATGCGAGTATGAGTACTCTTCTCAACTTGACCTGACCCGACTGTTCTTGATCAATTTTTTTGGGCAAAATACAATTCCATAGCCATAACTATTCGTGTTGTGACAATAATAGCCACTTTTTAAAAAATACACTAAAATAGCCATTCCGTCCATAACTTTAACGGAATGATAATACACGCTGACTGGACTAACGTCCTTTGATGACATGGAGACTTTTTGTCTTAACTTTGCCAAGTTGGAAAGTCCCATTTTATAGTAAAAATTAAAAATTATGAAAGGATACGTTCCCTTCCTCACTGCTGTCTCGCCATCCTTCTTCAATCTCCTCCCTTCCTTACAGCCGCTTTACCTGCTTTCTTTAATCCTCTCTCTTCCCCATTTCCGCTTCATCCTTCAGCTTTGCTATCAAATCTGAAATCCAACATGGTTTCTCCAAAAATATATGGCATGCGTCATCCTCTCCGAGACCCTTCACCACCGCCAAATCGAACTTTCGTCGCCTCCAAATCCACCATCGCCAGATCTGTGCTCGGCCTCAACGGCCTGATCCTACTTCTCCGTGCTCCTCTCCTCATCCTTACCATCGGCTTTGGGTCCGATTGCGATCAAATCACATGCCCAACCAGTCGATGGTGTAGCTATAGGATCCATCTCCACCAAATCCCCCTTTCGCCCTCTCGTTTGCCGCCGCCACCGCCCTCCCTTCCACGTACAGATCTCTTACCCAATCAAGCAGGGATGTCAAAAGCCAGGGGTTTCAATTAGGGAAGAGATTGCAAAAGCAGATTGTTAGGGATCCGAGGCGAAATCAATTGTTGCCGGCGGATTCGGTGGGAGAAGAAGAGAATGATTATATGGGTTTACTTGCCGGCGGCCGTTGGGGTGAAATCGAGCATGGAGGATTCCAGCGGCGGTTAGGGAATTTTTTTAATTTATTAATTAAAATATGACGTGGAATCTGAGGTGGCGTCTAGGTGGTATGGTTTGTTATGTTGGTGCTGATGTGTAATTTGAGGTGGCATCCACATCAGCACAACATCCAAATTACTAACGGAGCTTCTAACGGTGTTAAAATTTTTAATGAAAATGGCTAAATTTGTCAAGCAAATTTGAAAAAGTGGCTATATCTGTGTATTTTTCAAAAAGTGGCTATTATTGTCACAACGCGAATAGTTATGGCTACGAAAGTGTATTTTGCCATTTTTTTGCCAAAGTTACATATAGTTTTACTCAAATGACTTGTTATTTTAATTTTATTACCTCATATTTTAACTAAAATAAGTTATAAATAGGTGAGAACCTCAATTTCTCTAATATTTTAATTACATATATCATGTTATAGTTTGTTTCTTAATTTTTTAATATACAAAATTTAAAATTTCTTTTAAATTACATATCCATAGGGGTCTACCTGCCCTGAATCATGTCTCATGATAAATTACCCAACCTACCACTAGGCTGGTATGAGTATTAAGATATATGTGCCGACCTATCTCATTGTCATTCCTGGTTCACGTGAATCCCACAAACAAGAAAACTAAGGGGTCGTTTGCTTCATGGATTTAAAAATGAGGGTTTTGTAATTTAAAAACCCAAGGATTTATCAAGGATTTGAGACATTATGGATTTGTAACAATCCTTTGTTTGTTGAGATTTTTTATCATGGATTTAAGGGTTTGGGATTTAGATCTTAAAGTCCACAATTACCATACTATCTCTTTCTATTTGTTTGTCATGTTTATGATATGTAGAGAAAACAAGTACAATACGTACGAATAAGCATAATGCTGCCACAAGGACAATAATAATAAAACAAGAAAATCTCGTTTAACTTTAATCGTACCATATGTCGGTTACCAATTCTTTGTCCTCCTTTTCAAAAGTAACATATAGCAACATGTATTAGATCCGAGGAACAAAAAATTACAAGTTCTATGAAAAGGTCAAAAGAAACTAGAACACAAGAAAGGGTATAAAAATGTAACTCATGTTTGCACATTAATCGAATATTTATATGATTTCTTTGTTGTTAATTAATTTATTATTTATAATATACAATAGGTAAATGTGAGGGCAACCTTGGAATTTTAAAAGTTCATGAGGGTATATGGGTAACATCCCATCATGGATTTATGGCATGTTACAAATCCCACATCAATATGTGGAATTTACAAGTCCGTGGGGTGACACGCTAAAACACAACACCTAACAATGGCCAAGTGTAACCAATGAAAGGGACTGCAGTATAATGGCACAAGTAATAAATATTGAATCCACGGGTCTCTAGAGTTACTATTACTCAGCTTCAGTTCATTATCTAGCAAACTAGATTAAGGATTGATTAACTAAACTACTCTACTAACTAAACTAAGTAAAACTACTAATTACAGTTTGCGAACTCACTTAGGTATGATTCCCCATAGCTCCTCAATTAGGTCCAAGTAGCAATTACCTTTGGTTGATCTACTGATGATTAAACTGCGGAAGATCCTAAATTAGCTTGGAATCTCTTAAGCTAACCAAGCCCTCTCAGTCAAACTACCCGGCAGACGACTAGTCTTCACCAGGATAGAAAGCTGAGGCTATGAACACAGAACTCCACTACTGGAATGAATTCCAGTACAAAGCAGTGAATTGATTGACTCTCGCACAACCAATTCACCACTATCAATCAAGGAAGCTCTCTTAACCTAATCAGATTCTATCTATCATAGGTTAAAGCAGAAATCAAGAGAATTTGATCAAGATTCAATTGATTCAATAAATCATGCCTCAATCGATTATAATCAAACAATATAGCATCCAAAACTTCATACAAGAAAGATCCTAACACATGGAACTAGGGTTCCTCAAAACCTAAGTGAAGGGAAGTTACTCCATAGAGAAGAGAGAGACTGCAGAAATCTGATCTAGATCTTCAATCTCCATCTCCAAGCTTGATTCCCGAGCTCCAATGGCGAAGAAATCCTCCAAAATAGCTCCAAGAATGTTCCCAAGTCGCTCTCTCTCTCTAGGGTTCGTCCCTTGGGTGTTTGGGAACCAAAACCCAGCTCTCCCTTTCCTTTGGCTCGAATCTGCCTCAAAAACCCGATTATGGGCGAATTACGGGCTGAATTACGGTCGTAATTCTTCCATGCCCGTATTTTGCCCAAAACACGCGTTTTGGTTATGTTTCAGCGCACCCAAAGCTCCTCTCGGCAGTGAAATTACGGGCATGAGAGGCCAAATTACGGTCGTAATTCTCCTGCCCGTAATTCTTCCTCCTCTCCTGTTCAAAGCTTCGTTTCTCCCTCGTTCGGACTCCAAATCAGTCGCCGTTTGAACCCAGACGCTCGTAGTCTCATACTCTTTTTTTTTTATAAAAAGCTTGCCTGATTATTTGTCCATAAAGTGAGGTAGAAATCCATTCTTCTTCAGGTCATGACCGAATTTCTTCTCCCTAATCGCCAATTGATCTCTGATTGACTTGAAACTTGCGCCTATGCTTCACTTTATGTGCTAGGGTCTGAAATGTGACAAAGGAACACAACCTAGCGTAAAATAGGCCAAAGAAGCGATAATGCAAGCTTAAACGATCAAGAAACAAAGGGGAAAACATGTGCAAATATCGAGTCATCAAATCCCCCCACACTTAACTGTTTGCTTGTCCCCAAGCAAACCTGACTCAAACCAATGCAGCTCTCCAGACCTCTATAGAAACAAACAACCCCGATCGTCGGTAAAGGATTTCCTAGATCATATAGCAGCTTACAAGGTCAACTGGTCTTCTAAGACGTCCCCTATCTCTCTCAATGCGAGTACTAGACTCAAGCTAGGATCTTGAGAAGAAGTGGAAGTAAGACAGCCAGTTCATGGATAAAGGGACTCACACCATTCACAACCAAGGACTCGTTGTACCGGGGTGCTCTTTCACTTCATTTCACCGTTGGAACCCCTTTTTCTCACTTTCATTTACATTTTTTTTCTTTCATTTGGTGGGGTTCCAACTGCAGTCTTTTGCACGGTCGACCCTTATTAGTCGAGCAAAAGCAATTTCTGTACATCTGGCGCTCGCCAGAGTACTTCTTTTAACTCCTTTCCCTCAACTCGTGTGGAGGGTCAATGAAATTAAGGGGGGTCGGAAGCTCTATCCGTGCCCTTAAAAACACATCCTCAAGTAGGCAAACCGTTCAACGGGTGGAAGTTTTACTTGTACTAGAGACAGCTTAGCTTCACCTTGTAGGAGTACCCCACTAAGGATCACTAAAATCTCCTCCAAAACCCGAATTTGTGCAATGAACGGTGCCACACACGTTGGGCTTACCCCATGTTTAAGATTTTTGATGATTTCGACATGGAGGACCAACTGCTTTTCATTTCCCACATGAGCACCCTGTTCAATACACGAGTCCATAACACAATTCAAACAGAGTCCACATTAACACATGAATTCAACGGTCTTAGCTCCACTAATTCACAAAATCAACTGACACAGCAGAGAGCTAGATAGGAAAAATCTTATACTTCAACATCCTGCATAGTGCTACACTACCTCCCTAGGTTGCACATTACTACAGAGACTGTCAATTCAAAGCATACTGAAGAGACAATTTGCATGGAGACACGTACTTGGAGCCCTCAAATTTAAAAATTTGGACAGTGAACTAGGCTCCAAGCACACAAACCGCCAAACATTCACCCGCATACATAATCGAACACCCCCCACACTTAAGCACGACATTGTCCTCAATGGAGGAAAGATAAGGAGGGTAGAACGAAGTTACCAGATCAAGGGAGAATGATGGTGGATGGGGCAGGCGGTGCATTCTAGGAGGAGAGCGTAGTCGGAACACAAACACCCCACAAAATCTCACAAAGGTTGAGTTATTGACTCTAAAATCAAAGAACAAAACTGACTCAACCGAGGAGAAATAGAGAAAGAAATGCAAACCGACTGGTTGGGTTGCCTCCCAACAAGCGCTTCTTTCACGTCGTGAGCCGGACGATGGCTCCTAAATTTCGGTCCACCCCAGAACCTCTTTGAAGTTGAGGTTCTCGTCGATGAGGTGGAGTCTCAAGTCACGAGCATGTGGTGTGGCAGGTGATGAAGGCTCATGCACTTGATGCAGATGAAGTCTCCACCCTCGAGACCTCTTCTTCTCTTCTCTCGTCTCATTGCCCCAAACCAGATATGACAGCATCGATTGGCCACCATCACGTCCACCAAGAGGGACCGATGTCGATGTGGCCTTGGTCTGGCAAAGAGACACTGCAAATGGGTCCTTGCTAAGTAGTTCCTCGAAGTTTGGTGGAGATATCAAATGTAACTCATGGTCGGTGCAGGCCTCTTCCACCTCAACTCCGTCCTCAGCCTGGACACCAATTGCTTCTTCAACCCCCCTTTCTTCTTCATGTGGTATCACCCCTGGGAAATGATCAAGAACTCTTTCTGCTTCACTTTCGTCATCCTCCACAACTTCTTTCTGCACCCTTTCTTGCTCTTCTTCTTCTAGCACGGATTGGAGAGCAAGTTGCCAAGCAATTTCTTTCATGAGATCTTCTTGCATCTCCTCACTCATGCCCACCTCTTCAAAGCTCGGTGTGGGATGTGGGAAGGGGTGGTCGGCTACGACAGGACATTCTTGATCATGATCTTCACGGGAGCTCTCCGTGATAACTTCTGTTTGCTCCACAATGTCCTTGTAGCCTTCTACTTCCTCCTCCTCCTCCTCTAGTATGGTAGCAGAAGGGTGATCTGGAGCAGGTTGTGCACAAGATCGTTCAAGATCATCGACGCTCTTCTTAAGGCTCAGGAGGATCTCCTTTGTTTCACGATAGGCCTGAGTACAAAGATCCATCCTGGCACATGATCTCTCACTGTCTCGAGCAAACTACTCAATGAGAAGCCTCAATTCACAGTTTGGATCTGGCTGTGGAGTGTAGCATGGCTCTGCAGAATGGCCCGTGAAGGCCGCCATGGGTAACTCCAGCTCTGATAGCCCTTCTGGTTGTGGGAGAAATTCTTCTTGGTAATGAGGTTGTTCTTGATATGCCCAGGGGTCCGGTTGTTCTCCGTAGTAAGGGGGTTGGTACTGGAACCCGAATCCATAGTCTTCTCCTCCTTGATTGCTCCAGGGAGTCTCAGGGTAATACCACTAAGATGGTGGTGGATACCCCCAATGATTGGAGAAGCCATGAGGATCCATGATTCAAATCTGCACCAACAGAAACAAAAACACCCAAGTGAAAAGCAAGGGTGGAAAAGAAAAGAAAAGAAAAGAAAAAATGCTAAAGTAACAAACTTCTGCCTTTCCTAATAATCTAGAAAGTCCCCGGCAACGGCGCCAAAAACTTGACACGCTAAAACACAACACCTAACAATGGCCAAGTGTAACCAATGAAAGGGACTGCAGTATAGTGGCACAAGTAATAAATATCGAATCCACGGGTCTCTAGAGTTACTATTACTCAGCTTCAGTTCATTATCTAGCAAACTAGATTAAGGATTGATTAACTAAACTACTCTACTAACTAAACAAAGTAAAACTACTAATTACAGTTTGGGAACTCACTTAGGTATGATTCCCCCTAGCTCCTCAATTAGGTCCAAGTTGCAATTACCTTTGGTTGATCTACTGATGATTAAACTGCGGAAGATCCTAAATTAGCTTGGAATCTCTTAAGCTAACCAAGCCCTCTCAGTCAAACTACCCGGCAGACGACTAGTCTTCACCAGGATAGAAAGCTGAGGCTATGAACACAGAACTCCACTACTGGAATGAATTCCAGTACAAAGCAGTGAATTGATTGACTCTCGCACAACCAATTCACCACTATCAATCAAGGAAGCTCTCTTAACCTAATCAGATTCTATCTATCATAGGTTAAAGCAGAAATCAAGAGAATTTGATCAAGATTCAATTGACTCAATAAATCATGCCTCAATCGATTATAATCAAACAATATAGCATCCAAAACTTCATACAAGAAAGATACTAACACATGGAACTAGGGTTCCTCAAAACCTAAGTGAAGGGAAGTTACTCCATAGAGAAGAGAGAGACTGCAGAAATCTGATCTAGATCTTCAATCTCCATCTCCAAGCTTGATTCCCGAGCTCCAATGGCGAAGAAATCCTCCAAAATAGCTCCAAGAATGTTCCCAAGTCGCTCTCTCTCTCTAGGGTTCGTCCCTTGGGTGTTTGGGAACCAAAACCCAGCTCTCCCTTTCCTTTGGCTCGAATCTGCCTCAAAAACCCGATTCTGGGCGAATTACGGGCTGAATTACGGTCGTAATTCTTCCATGCCCGTATTTTTGCCCAAAACACGCATTTTGGTTATGTTTCAGCGCACCCAAAGCTCCTCTCGGCAGTGAAATTACGGGCATGGGAGGCCAAATTACGGTCGTAATTCTCCTGCCCGTAATTCTTCCTCCTCTCCTGTTCAAAGCTTCGTTTCTCCCTCGTTCGGACTCCAAATCAGTCGCCGTTTGAACCCATTCGCTCGTAGTCTCATCCTCTTTCTTTTCATAACAAGCTTGCCTGATTATTTGTCCATAAAATGAGGTAGAAATCCATTCTTCTTCAGGTCATGACCGAGTTTCTTCTCCCTAATCGCCAATTGATCTCTGATTGACTTGAAACTTGCGCCTATGCTTCACTTTATGTGCTAGGGTCTGAAATGTGACAAAGGAACACAACCTAGCGTAAAATAGGCCAAAGAAGCGATAATGCAAGCTTAAACGATCAAGAAACAAAGGGGGAAACATGTGCAAATATCGAGTCATCATGGGGTCCACGGATTTGGACCCTTAAAATCCGTGTGCTCCACAAATTTGGTCTCCAAAAGAAATACAAGCAAACAATGGGTTTTTCTTAAATCCATGATAGTACCCAAATCCATCATCCATATCTACGAAGCAATTGAACCAATCTCAAGGAATCGCGAGCTCAGTAATTTGCATCGTGGCTCCAAACCATGAGTGCGACACCACCACGCGAGTCAAATCCACATTGCACCATGACTCCACGAGGAGAGCAAGCAATGTGGCTTCACAATGTCGCTTTCATAAGTAACAACACCGTTGTTTTGACCTCATGATGTCGTTGAGCTCACGACGGTGCACCGAGTTTGTTAAAATGACTGAACCACATGACTCACGACGGTGCCAAGAATGATAACCTAAAGCCCAAAACCTCCCCAAGGCCCAACCAATTTATTATCATTATTTGGGTTGTCCTGGTTAAAGCCCAATAAGAGGGCGTCCTCTTATTTCATAACCCTAATAAGAAAAGAAAGTTTGGTGTTAATTGATTAATCAAGTATTCATATGTACCTAGATTGATTGTCGGTGTTCATGTCATGCATGTGTCTGGCTAGCTGAGTATCAATTTCATGTCTATGAATTATTCCAAGGAATCCCAGGGAAAGACAAATTTTAATGCCAGTATTAATAAATCATATATGCTTAACTATCATAATGACCTCATTTGGATGCAATGTAGAGTTGAAATATATAAATATGAAGGACAGATGTCTCATTTCACGTATCAAACTACAGGTTTTTGTGAGTGGGTGACCTGAGTTTTAGGTTATTGGAATATTATTTATGGCAGATGTCCTTCTCAGTGTATAATGAGTAATGACATCCGTTTTTTTCTGTTTCTTTGACGATATTATGATCAAATTAGGATAAGGTGTCATGGTATTCAAGGCCATAATCGGGTGTTTGGATGAAGGATTTGGGTCTAAATGTTACATGCATATTATTTAATTAATTTTTTTTTGTATTTAGTTTTATAAAATAATACAGAAATTAACCTACGAAAATGGATATTTGAGTTCAACTTCCGATATTATGTGAAAAGGCTCAAGATAGGGTGCATAACCCATGGTTATGCACCCATCAATAACCAAATCTGGACCCTTCATTTAGAAAATCCAGATCTAAGGATGGAGAATTAAAGGCTATTTTTATTTTCACTAGCTTTCTTAATTGACTCATATCTTTTTCGTTTTAACTCGGATTTTAATTTTTTTTGCACAGATGGAACGAGTTCACCGTGCTCTACAAAATGAGATCAATTTTCAATATTTTTTTAGGAAAAAAAGTTCTGGCCTCTCGGTACCAACTGCATACCATATGGTATCTTCTTCGTTTTTAATTCGTTTTTGAAAACGTTTGCACAGTAGGGATGAGTTCATCATGATCTACTAAATCTACAAATTTCTGGGTGAACAAATTACAGGACAAAAAAATACCACACAATACCATACAATACCACCCTGGTACGGGGTGGTATTGTATGGTATCTTCTTCGTTTTTAATTCGTTTTTGAAAACGTTTGCACAGAAGGGACGAGTTCATCATGATCTATTGGATCTACAAATTTCTGGGTGAACAAATTACAGGACCAAAAAATACCATACAATACCATACAATACCACCCTGGTATTGTGTGGTATACAATGTTAAAAGTCGTAAATTACAATTAATATACTTCTACTATCATGTATTCAACCATCCTACAGTATTGGTTTGTTCATACCACCATGATACGTTTTTCAAAACATAGGTATGCTTTTATTTCAATACCAGTCAATACCATATGGTATAGGCTGGTAATAAATGGCTCAATTTTTTTTTGTTCGAAAAATATATTAAAGTGGATATCATTTTGAAGAGCACAATTAATCTGATCTAACTGTGCAAAAAAAATTAAATTTCGACTTAAAATGAGCGAGAAATCGTCCGTCAAAGATTAAAGAGGGAAAAATTAAAGGCTTTCCATGAGAGAAAGGATGCTGATGTCATACTGATGTGGACGGGTTACTCATGATTACTCACCATAAGGTTACTGACGTGATCCATTCCCATGTGAAAATTAGTTAATCCCCAGAGCATCCGTATCTTTTTCAGTTGCTATATTTTTTTTCTTCCAGATCCCACATATATAAGAATTCGAACCCAAGTTTCACATTTTAATTTCATTATCCAAAACACCCACATAATAGGTTTCAGCGATCCAATTGCACATGAAAGTTGGAACCAGATAAATGGCTTTGAGGAGCGAGAGGTGACAAACTACTGATAATTAGGCATCAAACCTGAAGTTGGTATTAATATGAAAGTTTCCAGTCGTAATTGAGTATTTGACAAATTAGTGATATCCGAATAATCATAGGGCGTGTGTTATTGGCCTAGTGAATCAACTAAATCACAATTATAAGGTTTGGATAACGAACTATATTTTTCTCATTTTTTTCGTTCAAATCAATACGAGATTATAATATATTCGCGCTATCGACCCAATTCTAATATTAGTTCACCTTCGTGGTCAAGATATTGAGCAACTCGATGAACCCGGGGCAATGATTAACAAGTAGCTATCAAATATGTATCCTACTACATGCAATGCAACTTGCAAATGACAGCATGATGAGATGAGCTAATAGATTCATGAAACTAAAGTGGCAAGAAGTTTTATATACGTTAACCTTATCTAACCATTTAAAAAAGGTTAACCTTATCGCGGATTAACACATCTAATTGGGTCACTAATTAAGCCTTCAATTCTTTAAAGATTGACACAACAAGAAGACAAAAGGGAAAATGATGGAAGAATCGCCGCTCCATATTTAATTAGCGTCGCTACGCAAAAATACTTTTTTTTTTTTTTTGGTAATATACGCAAAAATACTTTGACACCAAGATATTCTAATTTAATTATATAAATACCCTAAATACCGTCTAGCCATAATAAACTGTGGGACTTTTATAATTTTATTATAGGATAACAATGTGGAGAAAGGATAAAAAAAAATTTGTATTATGTTTTATGTTTTTATTTGTTGGTGTGATAATAATTAATAAATTTGTATGAACGATTTGCGGAATAATAAGAACACACGATTTACGTGGTATCTCCGAGTATCGGGACTAGTCCACGGGAGAGTTTAACTCTCCGGGTTTTTTCTTATTCGATTATTGTTTAATGGCCGACGGCCTTACATCACTTATATACCCTTCTCTACGTTCTGCTAGGGTATTACAACTTGGAGAAGGAGAAGGCTTCCTTGTACAATAAGGAATTTCTATGTCTCCTATGATAACCGAACCACTAACTCCTTTTACTTGGGCCTTAGCCGAGATAGGCTGCTGCTACGGACTACTCGTAGCTTGTGGACTTTGGGCCACGTCCATTACTCCCCCGCAAGCTGTGACGTGGAGATCACGAACGCGCAGCTTGGAAAGTAGGAAATGAAACCTCTCGGCACCAAGTCCTTTGGTAAACATATCCGCAAGTTGACAGTGCGAGCTAATCTTCGTCGGTGCAATATCGGCAGACTGAACGCGCCCTCGTACGAAGTAGCAGTCCATCTCGACATGCTTGGTCCGCTCGTGAAAAATGGGATTAGCAGCTATATGAAGTGCAGCTTGATTATCACAGTAAAGAGTTGTCAGTCCATTTTGTGCGGCACCCAACTCCTGAAGTAACCATCGTAACCAAAGGATCTCACTTACTGTGCTGGCCATGACACGATATTCTGCTTCAGCGGAAGAACGAGCAACCACTTGCTGTTTCTTCGTACGCCAAGAAATGGGGCACCCCCAAGGGTGACGACATATCCTGTAGTCGATCGTCGGGTGGACTGGCAGCCACCCCAATCTGCATCACAATAACCTGTGAGCTCAAGAGAATTATCAGAGGGGAAGAAAAGACCTTGTCCGGGAGCACTCTTGAGGTAGCGGAGTATCCTCTGCGTGGCATCCATATGAGCATGTGAAGGCGCATGAACAAACTGGCTGAGTATGTTAACCCCATAGGCGATATCCGGTCGAGTAACTGTAAGGTAGAGGAGTCGACCAACCAAACGACGATGTGCCGCTGGATTAGGGTGGTCAGCCGGTGCAGGGTGAGTGAGACGATGATTTTGCTCAACGGGGAATGCACTGGGATGACTACCCAATACGCCAGCGTCCTCTAAAATGTCCAGTACATACTTGCGCTGGCTCAGAACCATCCCTTCCGGTGACCTGGCGACCTCAATGCCCAAGAAATACCGCAATGGACCCAGATCTTTGATGCTAAAACGCTGATGAAGAAATGCTTTGACTTGAGAATGAATTCTAGGCTTGTACCTGCCAATATAACGTCGTCCACATAAATGAGTGCTACGACATGGATACTCCCCCGTCGAAAGACAAAGAGTGAGTGATCTGCTGGTGATGGTCGGAACTGGAGCTCACGAAGTGCTGCAGTAAACTTGTGATACCAATTCCGTGATGCCTGCCGTAATCCGTACAAGGATTTGTGTAGGCGACAAACGCGAGTCTCACCAGGAGCAGCGAATCCTTGAGGGATCCGCATGTACACCTCCTCGTCCAAATCGCCGTGGAGGAAAGCATTATTCACGTCCAACTGATGAATGAACCACCCTTTGCTGACAGCGACTGCGAGTAAACAACGAACAATGACCAACTTTGCAATAGGAGCAAAGGTGTCGTGAAAGTCCACACCTTCCACATGCGTGTAACCTTTGGCGACCAACCGAGCTTTGTACCGCTCAACTGTGCCATCAGGATAGAACTTCACCTTATAGACCCATTTGCAGTCGATAACTCGCTTGCCAGGAGGGAGGACAACTAAACTCCATGTTCCATTTTCTTTGAGAGCCAAAACTTCCGCTCACATGGCTGCACGCCAACGGGGGTCCTTAATTGCCTCATAAAATGACCGAGGTTCGGAATGATGTGCTACAGCTGCGAGAAAAGCACAATAATTAGCCGACAATCGATCATAAGAAACATGTTCAGATAACGGATAACGAACAGAGTGAGCATCACTTCCCGTGTAGTAGATGTCAAGATGCTTCGGTGGGATCCTGTGGCGATCACCACGTCGAAGGGGTATCGGTGCCGGACTCGGAGGGGACACAGGAGTCGCTACCGAGTTGTGACCAGACGAAACAGGCGGACTTAGTGGTCCTGGAGACGCAAGGGGCCCAGGTGAGTTAGGGCCATCGGGCCCATGAGGAGCAGTGGGCTGTGGCGGGCTGTGCGGACTTGACTGCTGGCCTGCTTGGTCAGGCTGGGCCTCAATTGATGGCCCAGAAGGTGAGCTAGGGGAAAGCAGCCCAGTGGGCATCGGCGTAGTGAGACTTACCAGGTCGCCTTCGCCCCCAACATTAGAGCGCTCGAACACAACACCTGGGACCCAGTGAAACTGGCCGGAACTATTTTCATGAAACGGGAAGACTGATTCATGGAATGCAACATCTCTGCTTGTGATTATTCGCCGGGAAGACAAGTCATAAGCACGGTACCCTTTTTGACTTGCGGCATACCCCATAAAAACACATGCGCGCCCTCGTTCGGAGAACTTTCCCAAGCCAGCATGCGTGTCTTTGCAGTAAACTAAGCAGCCAAAAACTCGAAGATGTGTATATGAAGTCGGTTTGCCAAACACAACTTCATAAGGTGTACGTCCAGTTGCTTTAGTGGGTAGCCTGTTAATCAAATAAGCTGCCGTTAGGACACATTCACCCCAAAATCTAATCGGTAAAGAAGCCTGAAAACGAAGCGCCCGAGTTGTCTCAAGAATGTGGCGATGCTTGCGCTCCACTACGCCATTCTGTTGTGGCGTGTCAGTACACGAGGTCTGCAAGAGAATACCCATATTTTCATAAAACTCACATAAGGCCTTGGTAGCAAACTCCGGGCCATTATCAGCTTGTATCTTCTTCACCTGTTTGCCAAACTGAGTACGCACAAGATTACAGAATAACTGTATATAACGACCGACTTCTGACTTAAAATGAAGTAGATAAATCCACACACCACGACTAAAATCATCGACTATAGTCAGGAAATAATGAGCACCACTGTATGATGGGGTATGATAACCTTCCCAGATGTCCATGTGTAACATCTCAAAGCAAGAAGTAGTACGAATCCCACTAACAGGAAAAGGTGTTCTAGTCTGTTTAGCTCTGGAACAAGAATGACATAAATCAACTGCCGAATCAACTGGAAATGAAAGACAAGAACTGAGTTGCTCCAAAACTCCTGCCGAAGGATGGCCTAAGCGTGCGTGCCAAAGTGTTCCCTGCTCCTTAACCACAGCATTCGCGCGCGCACGACAGCCAAACAATTTCAGAAAATATAAACCGTCACGGATCTCCCCCTTCCCAATCACGTTCCTGGAGTGTAAGTCCTGTATAACGCAGAAATCACCAAGGAAAATTAACGCAACGTGATGCTCTTGACAGAGCCGACTTACAGAGAGCAAGTTGCAGCTAAACTCCGGAACATGTAAAACGCGACCAAGGACCCTGTCATCACTGAGGCGAACCGATCCTATGCGTTTCACAGGAATACTAGCCCCGTTTGGTATTCGAACAGGTTGACAAGACACATTTTCATTATACGAGAATAACAGAGAATCATCCATCACTATGTGTTCATTGCAACCTGAATCAATAAGCCATTCGGGTTCATTGGAAGGGGAAAACGTACCCACCATGTGACTAGAAGGGTCGGCAACTCCACCTTGAGCTAAGCTGCCGAAAAATTGCTTCAGCTGGTTTAGTTGTTGCGGGGTAAAGCCAGACGCAGTAGCAGGATCAGACTCTGCTTGTGAAGCTCGCGGTTCACGACTTTGTCCGCGGCCCTTACCTGCGTCACGACCGTCCCTACTATCCCGATTGCGACGACGATCAGGTTTCTCTCCCTGCTTATCACGAGAGGGCCAGCCGACGATCTCAAAACAACTTTCTTTTAGGTGACCTGACTTATGGCAATGCGTGCAATAACGACCGTCCCTGTCTCCTTCGTCCACGGCTGCCGCGGGTCTCACTACTAGCTTTGTCTCCGTCTTCTCGTGCAGCAAAGGCAGCAGCCTCCGGAGTGGGTTTCCAGTTTTGAGTAAGGGTTCTCTGCTGCTCATCATTAAAGACAATGCGGAAGGGTTCAGGGAGGGAAGGCGTGACCGACATAGACAAAATTTGGCTGCGGACGGTGGCAAAAGACTCGTCCAGCCCAAGTAAGAAGTCCAACAATCGTAAGCTTTCGTTTTGATCACGACTCCTTCGACCACATGAGCAGATAGGTGGCGGAAGGATGGATTGGGTCTCGTCCCACACCTTTCGCAGCTGAGTATAGAAGCTGGAAACGACTGTTTTTCTTGTTGTAATAGGCTCACATGACGTCGCAGCTCGTAGGCGCGCGTCAAATTTTCTTTGCTAAAACGCGCACGAAGATCCTCCCAGATCTCTTGAGCAGTTTTAGCGTGCATAACACTACTGCGTAACTCCGCATCCATGGCTGTTCGCAGCCAGCCCTTGACGAGTGCATCGCAACGCATCCAGGCAAGGGATTGTGCCGATCCTTCTTCTGGTCGGGCAATAGAGCTATCCACAAAACCGATTTTATTCTTGGTGACGAGAGCATCCGTCATCTCAAGAACCCACTCGGCGTAGTTAGAGGACGTGAGCAAGCTACTCACATGAAGGTGACCTGTGCTGTCACTCTGATGGATGAAGAAAGGATTTGTGACGTCAACATCACGGTTCCCATGGCCACTGTCGCCACTGATGCCGCCGGAAAGCTTGGACTCAGGCGTGCCTGTAGGAGACGAGTCCTCCCCAGACATGTCGAACTTGCAATAGGATCAATGCTCTGATACCATAATAAATTTGTATGAACGATTTGCGGAATAATAAGAACACATTATTTACGTGGTATCCCCGAGTATTGGGACTAGTCCACGGGAGAGCTTAACTCTCCGGGTTTTTTCTTATTCGATTATTGTTAATGGCCGGCGACCTTACATCACTTATATACCCTTCTCTACGTTCTGCTAGGGTATTACAACTTGGAGAAGGAGAAGACTTCCTTGTACAATAAGGAATTTCTATGTCTCCTATGATAACCGAAGCACTAACTCCTTTTACTTGGGCCTTAGCCGAGATAGGCTGCTGCTGCGGACTGCTCGTAGCTTGTGGACTTTGGGCCACGTCCATTAATAATCATTGATAATGGGAGCAGATATTGTTAGTAATTCTATATGATAGTAGGAAAATACAATATAGGGGTAAGATGCTAATAAAAATGGTGGAAATATGATAGTAAAAATGGTGTTAGGTAATATACCATTGTGGTATAATTGAATTCAACTTCCCCATCCAAATGATATAAAAATACAATTTTATAGATCAAAGCAAACTCATTTTTTTCGTGCCATATTTTTCATATTGAAAAAATACAGAGAGATCTAGAATTCATAAGAAACATCCAACATTAATCGACAAGACACATTTTGAAGTGAAATGAATTAGTTCTTGTAAGAACTTTGAAGTTAAACGTGCTCAGTGTGGAACAATGCAAAAATGAGTGATGTCCGAGAAATCATCGTGATGCGTTCAAAAACAAAATCGAGCATAATAGACCTAAAGCAAACAATATGATAAAAAGTTGGGATTTTAGATAAAAGAAATCTTATAATCATTATTATTTTGGTATAAAAGAGTGAAGAAATTGGAAATTTGACTGTGATCTCTGTGCCAAAATTAAGGGATCAAAATGAACATTTGTTGGTGGAATATAGAATATATATAGGGCTGATATGCCCTACACAGGCAGTACCACAAGTTAGTCCAATATTGTGAACCTGCTTTTTCTCCTCCACATGGGAGGGCCATACCTTTCCTTCCCTTTTAGGCTTTTACCCTCCCAAAGTCCAAAGTAACAAACAAATGACCCTATTTTTCCAAGAAGCCATCTTTGGCGTTGGAGAAGGAGGGGAAAGGAGGGAATTGTGGTGGTTTGTCAAAATCTAGGCTCTGCTGACTCTCTCGTCTGAGCTGTGTTGTGCAATGAACCCGGTTTTACGCGTCAAGTCCAAACCTTTATCTTGGGGATGTGAGTTAGCATAAGAGTCCATATATTGCCATTGGCTAATGTGAGTTGTACTGATAATTTGTACATTTTATGCGGAAAGTTGTACCGGACAAGTTAGCGACATGCTAATTGTGTATATCGTATCGGCTTGATGATGATAAACGGTTTTTACGGTTAGGTCGACGGTGCGGTTCGATAATCCTTGGTTGTACTTCTTGTGTGTGGATATTACACGGACTCTGTAAATAAGAAATCACACGCGATTGCCATTATGGTCAAATGTTGGAATGTTTACCGTGAGCGACTCGATACAAATGAGTTAACCTATGGGGTGACTGGGTTGACATTTGACAACCTTCCCGGGAGCGACACATTGCGCACGGTAACAAAACGAGAGTTGACAAGGACTAACACAAATTAGTGAGGGTTGTTGGGTCCATCATATGCATGAAACAATGCTTTCATCTTTATTTTTAATTGATTGGCGAAAGTGCACTTGGATTATCCGATATAATTTTGAAACGCTTCTTTATTTAATTCTCCTCTTACATAATGATCAAATATGTGTGAGATCTTATAACAATAATCAGTGAAGAAGTAAAAGAGACAATGATACAAAGAGGTGGTTAGTCCTTTCCATGTTAAGAAACTCTCAATTGGATTTTGGCTTATATTCATACAATCAACACACAAAATCATGAAGTGCTAATGTTGCTTGATTTTCATTGCCCAATTGACTTTTGCTTTCTCCTCCCTCCCTCCCTCCCCCACACACAAACGCTCTTCCCCTTTCCTTCTTTCTCTTTCGCTTTCTAATTATGACGCTCCTCTCTCTTTTCTTCTTTCTATGGAAAAATGAATTCTTGCAAGGGAGCTCATTTCTTTTTTTTTTTTTTTTTTTTTTTTGAATGAAGGGAGCTCATTTCTTCTTAGTACAATAATCTTGTTTATTGACTAGAAAAAAAGGTGATTGGAGTGGAAAGCAAACAAACCCCGTTTCTCAAGTATATTTGTTTTTCCTTCTTGTTCTCCTTTTGCTATCAGCCAGTCAGGATTACTTGCTAAAAAGGTTCCCTCTTTTCAATTTTTGTCTTTCTCCTCGCCATTACTCTGTTCCCCTTTTGTTCCTTCCCCGCCCCACCCGTCCTTCATCTCTCTCTCTCTCTCTCTCCACAATCTTCTCCTACCTCTGTAATTATTCGGTGTTGGTGGTATATACAGATTCACAGTTGAGCCTAAATACTACCCTTCATACTGCTGATGCTTCTACTACATGTGGGTTGTTCACACTTTTGCTACTGGGTCCTCACACACCATTATTGAGCATTAGAGGAGGTGTTTGTTGTTTTTCTCTCTTTTAACCTTTTCTCCCCCCTTTCCCTCTTCTTCTGGTTTCTTGTCACCTCACTCCATTTACTCTTCCCCTTTCCCTACAGCGAGCTCTTTTCTCAGATGTGGGATCTGGGTTCTGCTTAGAATTTTTGGGGTTGTTGTGCTTGTTTCGCTTTCTCCTTATCCTTCACATTCCCCTAGCTCATTCCTTCATTTTAATCAGGGTTTTACCCTTCTGCAGCTTTAAGTTCCGTCTAGAGAGAGAAAGAGACTGAAGCTATGGCTGGAGGTGGCGGCGGAGCGAAGGCAGATGAGCCACAGCCACACCCACCTAAAGAGCAGCTACCCAACATTTCCTACTGCATTACCAGCCCACCTCCATGGCGTGAGTTCACTCTTCTTGACTCCTTTCACTTTCTTCTGCTCCTTTCCAAATTTGGCAAACTGTGTTGTCGGTGTGGGATCTGGTCTGTTTTGGGGCGATTTTCTTCAGTATCTGTGAATTGGGTTCTTCTTTCCTTTTTATCTTCTGGATATTCCAGTGTCTACTGCCTCCTTAAAAGTTAGGGAGTAGCTTTTTCGAGCTTTTTTGCGGTATATGCTCGTCTTTTCGAAAGGGCCTGTGCTGTTTCCGTCAAAGATTAAAGGGTTCTCACACACTGCCTGTGCTGAAGATTCTGGTGTTTACTATGACTAATAAAAGTTGAAGAAACGAGATAATAAAGCGACGGGTGATAAAAAATGAGCTTCTACTACTTTAGAAATTAATTAATCTCCTGGGTATTTTGTCTCTCTTTTTCCGTCGAGTTCTCCGCGTTTGTATGCTTAGTTAGGGAGCACAGTCGGATAGATATGGCGTAAGTGCTAGCAACCGTTGTTTGGGTTGCTATTGTGCATTGAATGAAGTCTATGTAGCGTGTGAAAGGACCAACTGTTCTTTTTTCCCCAGCACGTTTATCTTAATTGACGAAGAAGAACTTGAATGTCTGATTGGAAACTTTGTGGTTGGTTTTGATGCAGCCGAGGCTATCCTACTTGGTTTCCAGCACTACCTTGTGATGCTTGGGACTACTGTTCTCATCCCAACTGCCCTTGTCCCTCAAATGGGAGGTGGAAATGTAAGCCCCTGAGAAAGGGGAAAAGGCATTCAATTCAGCATTGACCTGTTTGGTTATGCCCTATCTGTCATAATATTGTAACTGAAGTTGCATTTGGTTTTGTAGAAAGAGAAGGCACAAGTGATTCAGACACTGCTCTTTGTTTCTGGCTTGAACACATTGCTTCAGAGCACGTTCGGCACCAGATTGCCTGCTGTCATTGGAGGCTCTTACACCTTTGTCCCAACTACAATCTCAATCATCCTTGCGGGGCGGTTCAGTGACAATCTAGACCCTGTTGAGGTTTTCCCACTCATCCTTCTCTTCTTGTTGCCCCTGGATTATGGTTTGCAGCGATTCTTCTTTAAGATCGTTGACTCAAATTCAATATGTCTGGCATTTGTGCAGAAATTCAAGCGGATTATGCGTGCAATCCAAGGTGCAATGATTGTTGCTTCGACTCTTCAGATTGTTCTGGGATTCAGTGGCCTCTGGCGAAATGTGACCAGGTTAGTTTGAAGCTGGATTAGTTACAATCAAAGTGAATCTTTGTCAAGTCGAGCTTGTCTCCCAATATTGGATTTCAGTTTGTTCATCACTTGCTGTCACCTTTCACATTTTAATTTTGGTATAAATTCTCTATGATTTTGATTTGGTAAAATGGCAGAACTATGCAGTTCGTTTTTAGATGGTGATAGTGGATGCCTAATAGGATGCTAGCTCATGTTAAAATTGAGTGGGTCCTAATAGTTGCTCCTTTTCTCAGGTTCCTTAGTCCACTTTCTGCTGTTCCATTGGTTAGCCTCGTTGGGTTTGGCTTGTATGAGCTTGGCTTTCCCGGGGTAAGTTGGTTTACATGCACAGACAGATACATTTAGTGCACTGAGACCTATTGTTTAGCAATTTGATCTTAATATTGATAGCGATTTTCTTGCGTTGAATGCTTAGGTTGCCAAATGTGTTGAGATTGGCCTACCAGAGCTTGTCATATTGCTGTTCGTTTCACAGGTTTGTTTCAGTTGAATTGTCACCTTGCATCTTAGCCCCCCTGGAGTTTGATTTGGCCTCTGTTGGTTGAAGTAATTGGCTGATATTGTTTTTTGAATTTTGCAGTATATGCCTCACGTGATAAAGAAAGGGAAACATGTCTTTGATCGGTTTGCTGTCATATTTGCAATAGTAATTGTCTGGATATATGCACACCTGCTAACAGTTGGCGGAGCTTATAATGGTGCAGCACCAAAGACACAAGTAACTTGCCGCACTGACCGTGCAGGATTGATTGATGCTGCGCCATGGCAAGTTTTCTCAACTTTGAAGTTGCTCTCTGCTGTAGCTTTCAGCCTTTCATTGAACTGAAATTGTTTAAGCAAAATATTTCTGCATCACATGCATGGTGTTGTCCAAGTTTTGTCCCCATTTTCGTTGTCTGCAACTGCCCAGTCATCTCTGCAGCATCTTTAATCAACAAAAATCGCTCTGTAGCAGAAGAGAACTACTTACCTCACAAATTTACGTCCAAAAGCTTTCAAAGGTTGCATTAGTACTGCTAGAAGATAATAGTGAATTTGAATGGTAGCAAGGGTGTTAGCACAATCCCAGTGCTCTTCCTTGGGTTGATCTATTAAGTTTGGCATTTTGGGGTGAATATCGTCCGCAGACCATGCTAAACTAGTTGCAGTATTTGGTTTTTGATGCTGTACTTTCCGTGTGTCTTCCTAGGATAAATGTCCTGATTTGAAGGGGAAGCTGGATTTGTGTTCATTTGTTGGAATGAGCTGTCTGGCACAATTTCACCTGTATTTGTTTGCTGAGTTGTTTCATACTGGTTTGGTTTGTCACAATGGAACGATCTCTGACCAGTCAAGATTATTGTCAAATCTTAATCAGTTCCTGGAGCTTGCTTACGCATGGTCTGTTGAGTCTCTTTTGGATATGTTCATCAACTGTTTCTTATTGATGGTCTGCAGGATAAGAGTTCCTTATCCCTTCCAATGGGGAGCACCCTCTTTTGATGCTGGCGAAGCCTTTGCTATGATGATGGCTTCTTTTGTTGCTCTTGTAGAGGTATGTTATTGCTTTTCCCCTGTTTCCTTATGCGGTTCTGTTTAACTAAACTGAAGTGCACAAGTTTCCACCCTGCATGATGTTTGATGTTGAGACATTGAGTTTTATCATAGCATTTTGTTTTTTTATTTGTAAATAGTTTATGCTAATAATCCATTTGTGAATAAACAGTCTACTGGTGCCTTCATTGCTGTATCAAGGTATGCTAGTGCAACTCCCATGCCACCTTCGGTACTCAGTCGTGGTGTTGGTTGGCAGGTAAGTGAAATAACTGTCCTTACAGACTATTCACTTCTATTCGTTAGTAGCACAATCACTATTATATTAGATGTGCATCTTCAACTGATTTTGGAACAAGTTCTATCTGAACCCCTGTGAAGGAGGATCTTGGGTTTAGTATCTGCTACCTGGGAATCTTTGGGACCTTTTAATTTCCCAAAATTTCCTCACTTAGTGGTGATAGACCAGTGTCCATTGGTGTAGTTGACATGACCTCCCTGTCCCTGGCCCCCTTTCCCTTTTTTAAAGGGGTGGAAATCGGTACGGTATCGGTATCCCAATACCAAATACCGAAATCCCGAATACCAAATTACACCCTAAAATCAATCCCAATCCCAATCCCTAAATAATTTCGGTATCCCAATCGGTACCTCGGTATCCCAATCGGTATTATCGAATACATAATTAATTACCTTTACAATTAATAATTAAATATATAAATTAGATTTTATTGTTTAATTTAGGGCAAAGAGACTAAGCAAATAGTCTTGAGTTGCCTAGAGCTAACATCTCAAATTCTTGTAATTGATAATCTTTAATTTGACGAGTTTGAGGTTGAGAAACGACTAATACTAGTGTGAAATAGTGATATAATGATCTATGAATAATTAAATGACGAATTTGGTGGTTGATGGTCGCGTAGTAGTGAATGAGAGAGTCTAGTTGAGAGGATTAAATACACACTAGCTTATATTTCGGTATTGATCGGTATTTCGGTATATACCGATCCCAATCCCGTAATCCCTAATACCAAATAACAATTGAAATTCAATCCCAATCCCAATCCCACAAAATAATACGTGTATTCGGTAATACCAAATATAGACAAATTCGGTACGGTATTCGGTATATCCCAAATACCGGTACCAAACTTCCAGCCCTACCTTTAAGGGACTAGGGGAGAGGTGGGACAGAATAGAGTGATGCTCACTGAACTGTAATGCAGAATGCATAAAGTAAATGCTGGATTGTTCTATTGGTTGGTTTTCCTGCCCCTTATCTTCTCAGAAAATATTCCGTCAGAACTGCCATTGCACTTAAGTATGCTACCGAAGTGAGCATGTCCATTAATATTCATCTCGGAACAGTGTCGATGTCCTTATAGCTACTCTAAACTTTTGAAATGAATATTGAGTTAAAACATCTTAAACATTGCTGCATTTCAGTAATGGAGACAGGCCATTTAAGATGAGATATCAACTTGCTTTGTCACTTTTTTGTTGCAGGGAGTAGCCATTTTGTTCTCTGGTCTCTTTGGAACTGTGAATGGTTCATCTGTGTCTGTGTAAGCCCTTGACTATGATATCCCTCCAGTTTGTCGAAAACTCTACATATATTTATGATTACACCTCCATTAATTTGACCGAGTCTGTACAGAGAGAATGCCGGTCTTCTAGCCTTAACTAGAGTTGGCAGCCGAAGGGTTGTCCAGATATCTGCTGGATTCATGATTTTCTTCTCCATCCTTGGTATGTCTTCTAAGGATCGGTTGATCTTTCTTGTTTGGATTGAAGCTATATCACATTTGTTAAGGGAGACCTTTGCTTCATTGTGCAGGAAAGTTTGGAGCAGTCTTTGCTTCAATCCCAGCTCCTATCATAGCCGCTTTGTACTGCCTCTTCTTTGCTTATGTCGGTACGTGTACAGCATTTTGTGAAACAAGATAAATGTTCCGACTTGGAGGTCTTAGCTTCCTTCAAGTACTCTCATACAGAGATAACCCTAATGACTTTGATTCTCTCCATTGTGAGTTTACAGGTGCTGGAGGTCTTAGCTTCCTTCAGTTCTGCAATCTCAACAGCTTCAGGACCAAGTTCATACTAGGCTTCTCCATCTTCATTGGCTTGTCCGTGCCACAATACTTCAATGAGTACACTGCAATCAACGGCTATGGCCCAGTTCACACTGGAGCTAGATGGGTAAATGAAATGCATTCATGGAAACTTTGTGGAGAGTTAAGTCATGCTGTGAGCTCTTATATTAAAAAAAAAAACCCTAACGTTCTCCTCTTATCTTATTTTTGACGACAGTTCAACGACATTGTGAATGTTCCATTCTCATCGGAAGCCTTTGTTGCGGGCGTTGTGGCGTACTTCCTGGACACCACACTGCACAAGAAAGATAGTTCTATCAGGAAAGACAGAGGGAAGCACTGGTGGGACAAGTTCAAGTCGTTCAAGAGTGACACCAGGAGTGAAGAGTTCTACTCATTGCCCTTCAACCTCAACAAATACTTCCCATCCGTTTGATAGAAAAGCACTTTGGTTGGTTTTGACTTATGAAAAGTATCATCATGGTTCTCATAGCCCCTGATCCTTGGATGGAATGGTCAAAATGTTCTTCCTTTCCTATCTTCTGTCATTGTTAATCAATCGATTGCACGGTTTATATAGCATGATTATTATTAATAGTATAAGATAGTTTGTATTTCCTTTTTACTTACTGGGTTGCCTCAGTCAGCAGAACATTTGTTGCAGAACATTGTTTTTTTGGTTGTAAGTAAATCTGGCCAGGGAATTCACTCCTGGGAAGTAGCAATGAAGAAGGTTCTGAGTCTCCTTTCCAAGTACACTTTTCCTTATTTCTATTTTACCAAAACATGAACATCTATAATCTTCCTAGGGTTAAAGACACATTTGGTCACTAAGATTACTAAATCGAGACATGTTTAGTCACTAGAAAAAATTAATATCAATTTTAGTCACTCGAATTACTGAAACAGGTCACATTTAATCACTCTCTGTTAGTCTCCGTCCAACTCCGTTAATAAAGTCCGTTATGTGCTGACGTGGCTAACGAGAGTGCCTAGTCAGCGTCGTTTTGGGCCGGAAATGGTCAAATCCGACCCGCCACGTCACTAAACCCGCCATATCATACACCCAACCCACTAAACCTATCCACTAACCCAACCCTAGCCCACTTTAACAAAACAAAATTGGAAAACCCTAGCTCCAACTCGTTCTACTCTGCTTCACCGCCGCTTCCCCAATGAAACTACATCAGCAACAGTTGCAAGATCACCACGATGATGGGGACTCCCCAAATTCCCCTGCTTACACCAGCAAGAAGAAGAAGCGGGTATGAGACTGCAACAGCAAGCACCCATTGTACAGGGGATTCAGATGCGGAGTTGGGGGAAATGGGTATCCGAAATCAGGGAGCCACGCAAGAAATCGAGAATATGGTTGGGTACTTTCCAAACCCCTAAAATCGAGAATAGAGCAGTCTCAGTTCCAAACATTTGCAGAGACAAAATCGAGAATGCTCTCAAAAACCCCAATCACCTCCCTTCTCTATAGCTTGCTCTTGGTCACGCTCAAAGTAATCTTCCCCTTCGATTCCACCGCGTTCTTGACATTCTCCTTCGCCAGCTCTTCCTCATCCCCTCTCCCACCAGGAGCAGCGCCACCGCGTTGTCATAACCCTGGGACCCGCCTCTGCCCTCTGGGTCCAAGAACGACGACCCTCTGTAGATGGGAACCAAAAACTCGCCGCTGAAGCTCTCTGGTTTTCCAGAAGCAATGAGCTGCTTCACCGTGAAGAGGAAAGGGACCCTCTTGCCTCCGGGGAGCTGGACGGTGACGGCGGCGTAGTCGATGCCATCTTTCTCCTCAAATTTCATGATGCCGGCGGGGGAGAACTCGAAGGGGCCTTCTAATCGTGATTTGCAACTCCTGCTAATGTTGTTTCATTGGGGAAGACGACGGTGAAGAGGAGGAGAACAAGTTGGAGCTTTTCCAATTTTGTTTTGTTAAGTGGGCTAGAGTTGGGTTGGTGGGTAGGGTTAATGGGTTGGGTGTATGACATGGCTGGTTTAGTGACGTGGCAGGTCGGGTTTGACCATTTTCGGCCCAAAACAGCGCTGAGTAGGCGCTCCCGTTAGCCACGTCAGCGCATAACGGACTTTATTAACGGAGTTGGACGGAAACTAACGGAGAGTGACTAAATGTGACCTGTTTCAGTAATTCAAGTGACTAAAATTGATATTAATTTTTTCTAGTGACTAAACATGTCCGGATTTAGTAATCTCAGTGACCAAATTTGTCTTTAACCCAATCTTCCTAACTGTAAAGAAAATGACTGGAACTGATCACAAGTGGGACTGCTGGAGGCCAAATTGGATAAATGGTCCCTATTCAGTTTCCATACTCTGTAGGGCACACTCCCAAACAACAGGATGACTAGTCCTGCAGAATTGGTTGGGTTGGGGACAGGGCAACGGGTTGGTAAAGGGTTGAAGGCCAAGTAAGGAGCCCTAAAGTTTGATTTCCAATCACAAGTTTTTGGAATGGTGACAGGGCAACCAACTTTAGTGAGTGCATTTTGAAAGTTTCTGGTCCTTAGTGATGTGACCACAACCCAATTCATGCATATCTTTTTGAAAACACAAAACCACTCTGTAACACAAAAAAGTTTCGGTGCGAATTCGGTAGGAAAGTGAAGGAAGTTTTGACCCTCATTCCAGAAATTCATGGGGTTTGAGATTAGAGATGACAATTTGAATTCATCCTGTTAGATATCAGATATCATTCATTGTGATTCATATTGAAGAGGGGCATGGTACTATCTTCATTCTATTTCGCTCCATTCTTGATTGGTTATGTGTTATGTAGGTTAATATCGATTTGTATTTTTCTGTTTTCTTTTCCGAATTTGTATTTCACTCAGTGAAGTTTTTTTGTGTGCCGAGTGAAGTTTTGAAATAAATGCAAGACTTTTTTTTTTATTTCACTCATTCTATTATCTATATTTTTCAATTATGAAGCGTTTTTCTTTGTTTATTATAAAAATTAAATGTATATGTTTATTTTCTTTAAATAACTCGTGGAAATGGATTGATCAGCCCAATTTGTACACATGTGGATATTACCCAACTTGACCATTGTTTGATGCGGGACAAGTACGAGGGTTGAGTTACCTATTCGCCCATTGCCATCACTATTTGAGGTTATGAGATCTTCAATTCTAAGATAGGGTACCAGTTTGTCATTTACATTTACGGGTTAGCATGAGCACTTGCACACGTTGCCAATAGGTTGTGTGATTGTCAAAATATCGCTGAACTACAAGTTCGTTGATCGATTAGAAGAATGCAACATATTATGAGTGTAGGAAATTGACTAATTAAAGCAGTAACATATACTATTTTCCTTAAATAATTACTGTGCAGTGTCGATCACCTGTGAATAAGAAAATGAGAAACCAGTCTTAAAAATTAAAGGTTGCCAAGAAAAGGGAGAAAGAACCCATTCAAGAGCTGCTTCTATTATTCTTCTTCTGCAAATGAAAGATGCTTTCATATTTTGGATCCTAATAAATTATTCTTCGTAATAAACTAATACTAATAAAAAAATTTAGATATTAAACTGAAAATTAAGAAGATGTTGGCATATGATATAAAAATGCTGTTTTCTAATAATAATGCTTCTTTCACCAACTTTCTTCATTTGAATATGAACAAAATCGGTCCTGTTTAATAATTTGAATGACATAATCGTCCTTGTAAATCTCCGAGCCAATTCTTTATGCATAAAAATCATAATCCATGAAGACATTCTAATTATACCAAGATTTTAATTCTCAGTAAAAGGCTACAAGCCTATAATTGCACATTGCTGATTTTTTTTTTACAAAAGATAGCTTGTATTACCAAGAAACAAAGATCACAAACGATTATATCTCCGAATGGAGCCAAACGCAAAAATCAAACCCCCTAATAAGAGTAGGATACAAAGAGCCTTCCTAGCCACCCTATGGGCTACCCATTTGTTTTCCCTACCTACAAATCGGAGAACATCCACAGCCACATTAGCCAACAAACCCTGGACTTCCTGCAACACTGCTCCTCTATAGCAATCCCACGTACTTCCGGCCAAAATCTTGTCGATAACTACATTAGCATCCCCCTGGTAGCAGACACCTTCCAAACCCATCGACCGACACCACAAGATCGCCTCACGGAGAGCCATCAACTCCACAAGCATTGGGTCCGTAATCTCCGCCCCTCCCCTTCCCCAGAGCTCTAACCACCACCCCATCCGGCCCTTGTAGGACAATCCCCACGGCAGAATGCGACGCCTTACGCACTGCTCCATCAAAGGAGCACACCCAAGACACCCCCTGAGGGAGCCGATGTGGGTCCAAAGGCATCAGCCGTGTCTGGCCTTGTTGTCGGATCTCTGCCAGCCTCGTCATCTGCTGCCATTCCTCAACCTGAACTACCCACTGGTTTCGCAAAACCTCCCTTTTATATTGACATCCCTCGAACACCACCCAGTTGTGGGACTTCCACACCCGCCATAGCAGGGAGACGAAACACATAATTATCCCCTCATCAGTCACCTTCTCCAGCATCCGCCGAATAAAGAGCCCCACATTCTCCTCTGGGAGCCCGACCCAGATATCCACCAGCCCTGAATCTGCCCACAAGTCCTTAGCCACGGGACATTGTAGGAACAAATGCTCCAAGGTCTCCACCTCATGCCAACAGACCGGGCATCGCTCCAACACCTCAATCTCCCGAGCAATAAAGGCCTCCGTAGTCGGCAAAATCCTGCTCATGACCTGCCACATAAAAAACCTGAGCTTAGGCGGAATCCCAAGACTCTACAACTTCCCCCACAAGTCGGAATCCATCCAGGATGGCTCACACTTCCCCTTCCACCGGCTCCTGTTCAACCTCATCGCCAAATGATACCCAGATTTAACCGTATACTTCCCCCTTTCGGTCCTCATGCCAGACCAGCTTGTCACGGACAGGCAATCTTGGGAGAACAATCGATTTGATCGCCCTAGCTACCTCAGGAGCAAAGCAATTGGCCAAACAATCATTAAACCACGTCCCTGGTTCTTCCCCCATCAGACCAGCCACCGTAGCACCCTCCCAAAGATGAGCTGAGGGCAACACCACTGGAGGATTAGGATGACACCCCGGGACCCAATTTGCTGCCATAATCTCCACCTCCTCCCCCGACCCCACTTGCCATCGCAGGCCCGCCTTCATCAGCTGAACCCCATGTAAGACGCTTTGCCACCCCCAAGACGGTCTCGACCGCGCTGTAGCCGCCAATAGCGTTCCGTTCGGAAAATATTTCCCTTTATAGATTCGAGCAAGCAACGAGTCAGGCTCCTGAATAATCTGCCAGCCTACCTTCGCAAGTAGGGCTTAATTAAACTGCTCAAATCGACGGAAACCCAATCCCCCCTCTTGCTTACTACGACACAATTTCCTGCACGACATCCAATGAACTCTATCAATCGAACCACCCCACCAGAAGCGAGCCATATACTTATCAAGGCGGCGACAAAGCGTCACCCACATTGCTGAATCTTAAACGGGAATACAAGAAATAAACCATTCTAGAAGAAGTTGGCGGAATTAGGGTAACATAAATTGATCAGCAGCACATGGCAACAATATTTGTTGTTAGGTTTAGGAATGTTAAAAATAACCATACTTTTGGTAACAGGAGTAGAGTTGTAATATCCGAAACTTTTTCCCGACAAGATACTGTCCGCTTTGGGCCTCTACATCCGCACGGATTTCGACTTGGGGTGCAATTCAAGGTGACTTCCCATAAGGTCACCCATCCTTGTTGTACTCCACACTGAGCACGTTTAACTTCGGAGTTCTCACAAGAACTCCTCTATTTCAACCCAAAACGCGTCTTGTTAGTTAAGGTCGGTTTCCTACTTATGAACCATGGATCTCTCCCGTGCTTTGTCGATGTGGGATTTGCCTAAGGTATTACATACACCCCCTTGGGACTCAACATCCTCGTTGAGGTTTGCCCCACTATCGTTCAAGAGGGACGCAGAGAGGCTCTGATACCACTTGTAACATCTCAAACCTTTTTCCCGAAAAGATATTGTCCGCTTTGGGCCTCTACACCCGCACGAATTTCGGCTTCGGGTGCAATTCAAGGTGACTTCCCATAAGGTCACCCATCCTTGTTGTACTCCACACTGAGCACGTTTAACTTCGGAGTTCTCACAAGAACTCCTCCATTTCACCCCAAAACGCGTCTTGTCAGTTAGGGTCAGTTTCCTACTTATGAACTATGGATCTTTCCCGTGCTTTGTCAATGTGGGATTTTCCTAAGGTGTTACAGGAGTTCTAAAAACAAAAGCAAATCTCAATATGCGTAACCTAAACACGAATCATATCAAAATCCAGAAATCATTCTTTGTCAAAAAGGATAAAGTGCAAGGTTGGTCACTAAAAGTGCTAAAAAATTCACGTTTGGTCACTCTCCGTTAGTTTTTGTTAAACTCCGTTAACACCGTTAGTGATTTGCTGACATGACTAAGCAAATTTTAATATGCCACGTCACAAAATCCAACCCACCATATCAGAACCCTAATCCTAACCAAACCAATGCCCCGCCCCGCCCTCTCTCTCTTTTATCTAGCTCTGCCTCTCTCTGTGTGAAGCTTCAATTACGCTAGCTCCTTCAGACTCTTTTCTCTGCTTCTCTCTCTCTCTCTCTCTTTGTGAAGCTTTAAATGAGCCATGGATAACCCACAATTGGATATTATGCAACGCCGACCGACGATGCCACCACTTCTTCTCAACCAAATGTCCATCTTCCAACATCAAGCCGTAATTGAACGGCATCGCGGTCATGACCTACTTGAAGGAAGAAAAGAATAATGACGACAGTGAAAATTCAGGAAGGTTCTTCCTCTCCAACTCATCACCAGAAGAGAAGGAAAGGAAATTACTATGGTTGGGATTCCAATTAAAATCTCGATATAAGGAATGGCAAAGGTCCTACCTCTCTCTGTCTCTGATTGAACCCTCTCAGCAACCCTGATTCTCTTTCTCTCTTTCTTTCGCTCAGCAGAAGAGCGATTGCTTCTCTCCGTTTAAACTAATTTAGAGTTTTCGGTTTGATTGTTGTGGGCTAATTTGTTAGTTGCCGCAATCCGAGTGAGAGATAAATCTAGTTATTGTGATGGAAAGGATGGAGAGCAAGGAGGGCCAGCCCATTTGTCAGAGAAGAGGATGTCAATTATTGTAACGGGGAGGAGGGAGAACGGGGAGCCGAAATCGCGGTGGTAAATTAGCGAAGTTCCACAAGGCGCTCAAACGACAGTAATTATCATTGTAGGGGGATTCGGAGGTCAAGGGTAGGCTGCTGGTCTGGAGGGCGGATGGGATATGGAGGCCGTTATTGGTGAGGTTGAAAGTGATGACGGAGGAGTTGACGGCGCGGGTGGGGAGAGAGAGACGAGTCTCAGAGATGGGGATAGAGGATGAGAGGGATGACGTTGAAGAGGCGGCCAATGTAAAAACGGCCGGGTCGAGTGAGGGGGTTGAATTGGGTTTGGGTTATGTAGTAGGGGTGATGTGGGCGGGTCAGCTCTTATGACGTGGCGAGTTAAATAGGGATTGGATTTTGTGACGTGGCATATTAAAATTTGCTGATTAGACACTTCTGTTAGCCATGTAAGCAAATCACTAACAGTGTTAACGAAAACTAACGGAGAGTGACCAAACGTGAAACGTTAACCACTTTCAGTGATTAAGAACAGAATAAAATTCTTTTAGTGACCAAAATTGTATTTTTTGGCACTTTCAGTGACCAACCTTGCAATTTACCCTTGTCAAAAATCTACAAGACCTTTCCTTTAGCTTTGAAGTTGATATCAAAATCCCGAAATCATTTTCTCTCTAAAAAATCTAGGATTAAAACAATATAAATGAAAAAAAGTCAAACTTTTGAAAAATAATGGAATAGTCAAACCGTTAACTTTCTAACTAGTCAAATGTAAATTGACTCTAACGTGGCAAATTATGGAGAGGGGGAAGAGAATCGTTTCATTTCATATACTAGCTTATAATCCGGCCTGTTGGCCGGAATGTTCATATTTTAATATTTATATTTTTATGTTATGTTTAAGTCTATTAATTTGTTTAAGTTTATTGAAAATCATTCAATCGAGATTCTACATAAAGAATGAATATATAGGTCGAACATTCAGAAAAATACCATCCTCATATAAAAATATATCATTAATCTCATTTTCATAATGATAATTGAGCCCCCATTAAAATGATATTGGTTAATAGATTGTCCAGAAATATATAATATAAAAGCTCATTGGAATTCCCACACGATCCATAGATAGTTTGAAACTGAAATGAAACCTCACAATCCCACATAAATGGTTCAAAGGTCTCCTCTATGAATAACATGCCATTAATAAAAAAGAAATGGATTTATAAAAAAAACATAAATGAAGAGTTGTTGATTCAAGTAAATCATATGCTAACAACTCAACTAAAAGGAGACCATCAAAACTGGAAAGCAAATGACAAAATTAGAGTTACATCCAATATACTAATAGACTCGATCAAATTAACGAGGCACAAAATTAGACACTCCTTATCTACAGGTTCCAGTAGTTTGAATAGTGAATCGACCTTAACTTTAGTAAATCAATCAATGATTCCTCGTTTTAACATAAACATACGTTGTGGTAGTTGCAACAACCGTAACACCTAAAGATCGAATAGTTTCCACTCTCCGTTGTACAACCAACTTTTTATCCCATCCATCTTCAATCTCTCGACGTATATGTTTTAAACCAAAATTCAATTTCTAATCCTTCTTCTGCAACTCCATTTATGCTACTTTGATGGACCTTCTCTACATGAACCTGAATTTCTCTTTCAATTGAGTTTCTTGTCAGCTTGAACTCCAACTCCTCAATCCTCTTTCTTGTATTTGGCCAACTCATCTTCCTCGGGGCAGTTTTAATAAGCTCGTAAAACCAACACTCATCTTCAATTCCATCAATATGCTCTTCTCCTCCTTCTCTGCCTTCACCTGATTTAGTTCACTTCCATGCCCTTCAATATCCTCTCCATTTTCAGTAATATCCTGATCATCTACTACTTCTCTCTCTTCAAATGCTCCGATTTTGCTTCTATGTCTGTCAATACCCTCCTTGGTTCAATCACTACCCTGACCAACTGCCTCTTCACTGCCTTCACTTGCTGCAAACTACTTCCATGACTTTTTATACACCTTCCTCAAAATCACAATCAACTAACTAATATCAATCCATGGCCTTGGATCAGTTTTAAACTCTCTATGAACATCTCAATACCACAAAGTCTAAATCTAAATATTCTTTCAGTTAATCATGAACTTGAGTTTATCAAAATCTAATCCACTCCTTCTAAGTTGGAATTCCCATCCCCCAAGCTCATTTTTTGTACATTTGATCCCACATAACCATGATATTATACCTCTAACTAAAATAAATCAAAGCATTTTACGAAAAGAAACCGAACCATGAACTTTACCTGCTACCAAATCCAAACACAACTTCTTCCTCTCGCCACTTCCCTTAATCCCTTCCCTAACCCAATATAAACTTTTACTCCAAGTACACACTCCCAACTCCCAGTATGTTGCGTGAAAGCTTAATTTTAGCAATCATTATGCTTGCAATTAGATTAATGGACACCATCAAGCGCCAAAATTCCACCAGACGATCAGTTGTCTTCACTTTGAGTTTTGTCATAAAACTGCTGGCCCGATATGTTTATCAGTCTGGAGGCCATATGAAGAGCAATACCGAATCAGTTGCAGCGAAGTTACCGGTCACAGTAGTGACAATGTGAAACATGTGTCAACAAACGCAAATATGGGTTACACTTATGGATTGCCATTAGAATGATTGGATTGGACAATGAGATTGTCCTTAGTTAAGCGACATGTAAATTGGTTCATTTGGTTTGGAGGGCACAAACAGTTAATATTCTAAATTATTTTGGGTGAGTTTGTATTTAGTGTTTTCAAAATCGTGGTATATGAGTTAGGTGATTAAAATATCTAAACCCAAACTAACCGACCCACTTACACTCCTAGGAAGAGTTTCAAAACTTAGTATTTAACCGGACAAAAATGTTCAGAGAACCAATCCCCTATAGTTTGCACAAAGATATGATTGTTTCACTATAGTTCTGGAAATTAATGGTAATTTAAGAATTCTATATCGCTTATACATATTCAATAGTATAATTAGATATGAAATATTTGAACCAACAATATTTTGGTTGCAAATTTATGGTTATCGTCTATTTATAAGATAGATAAAATTTTAAATTAAGTATTAAAATATAATTAAATAAACATATCAAAATCGAAGTATCAAAACACCAAATAAGTACTTACGGAATATTTATTAGGCTAGCTAATTGTTGAAAATTTTTGTGATTTCATATTTTAGCTTCATATATATTTTTAATTTTAAAAAATACAACAAATCTACATAGTCTGATTGATTTTAAACCTTCACTTTGTTTGAAGTGACCATGGTTCAAATCTCAATACGTCTATCTTTTTATGTAAATAAATAAAAAAATACAGATAATTGTGAAGACAAAAATGTCATTCCTAATTTCCCTCTCAATGCAGGAAATTTGAAAAGGGAGTTTAAGTTTCAAATAATTAAATCATATATCCTAAACCTATAGAACTTAAACCCTAATATTACATATACTAAGAACATAATCAATGATCCTGATTCGCCAAGATGTATACAACATACCATATGCACTATATTAGGATTTAGAGAATTATGATATGGGGTTTAGTTACGTGATTAATCTATGGTCTAAATAATGTTATTTAACTAAGGAGATGCAATAACCCTCAATCCATCTAGCGTACTATCTAATTTCCAATGTATATACACATACCATTATTTGTTAAATTTAGCCAATGATAATTGGCTCATTTGTCAATGGTATTTAGTCTTTCAATTCTATGCTTATAATTGTCAACCATTAGGGAAATTGTAAGCCAATGATTTTTGGTCATTCACTTATAGCATTGAAAATGTCTCGTTACAAAATCTTAGATCACAAATTTCAAATTTTATGTTTTGAAATAAAATTTTGTATAACACTTTTGTAAATCATGATGATTCACTTTGTAAATAATTACAGTTATTAATTAATTTGATGATTGATTATTGCGGTGGATAGTCCTATGATTTTGAGATATTTCAGTATTTTCTCTCTTTAATTCAAAAAATACATAAACATTTTTGTAGTCTAGTTGGTTAGGGATATTGACTATCAAACTGAAGAACTCGAGTTCAAGTCTTGGTAATGACATTTTTTCACGTAAGAAGATATTTAAGTTCTAAATTGAACTTACAAATTTACCCCTAGCTATAATTAAGGAGAATGCAAAGAATTTGAAATGTTCAAAATTTCATGAAAAACCACTATATATTATAGAGGGATATCATTGCCTACGAGTGTTTAGGTTAATGGAAAGGGTGCATGTTTAAAGTAGTTGCGTGTTATTGATCTAGGGAAAATCACCCAACTTTTGAGTTGGAAAATATAGCTTTTGCTGCGTGATTCGTCTCTAGGAAAGAAGTGTCATTTGTATGGGGTTAAGATTGGGACCCCAATAAACTCAAAATTTATTAGACACACAAACTTTTGTGTTATTAAATTCTTAAGGATCTCAGTGAACTCAAAGTCTGGCTACGCCACTGGTTGAGGGGAAGTTTTATTGACTGAGCATTATGTTTCTAGCAAAATATTCACATCTGAGGTTTTTAGAGTTATACATTCATCAAATGGAGAAATAAGTTAATAGGCTAAAATCCAATCATTATGGATGATCATTCCAATTCTCTATAGGAAGTTGTTCTTACTAAGTTGAAAGAAATGTTTCATGCTCACAACATTTGACTCTCTGTACCACGATAAAATTCAAATGGATTAAGACTGACATATAGGCAGCGTGTTCGCCACCACACTTTATTAATGAAATTGACAAAATGTAACATTTATATGTTTGAAAGAAAAAAAATGAACGAAAAATCTTTAAATCATGTGCTAACTTCTAAAGTTGAAAATGTTAAGCAATCAAAGATCAGATGATCATAAAGATGATCTTCAATCGACTTTTATTTTTTGACATTTTTCTTGATCATTGTCAAACCCACACAAAAATGTGATAGTCCTGTTAGAATGTGGTATAAGATCCATTATTGAATCTCTGTCAACAACTCGACTTATTGAGACCAATAGGTCTTTACATGGTATCAGAGCCTTCTGTGATAGAAAAGTCTTTGGTTCGAATATATGATGCCTGCAAACTTCAAACCCATATGAAAATAATTTTGTTTGAGAGTGTGTTTAGTATGTGGTATAAAATTCATTGTTCAACCTCTTCCAACAACTCGAGTTATTGGGAACAACTGGTTCTAGACAAGTCTTCTTATAAGATAAAATCTGGATAATAAATAAATATAAAGAGAAGTAGTAAGCTGACATCATTGAAAAATAATAACAAATTATAAAAGAAAAAACAATAAAAAAAAAACTCAACCTAATCTGTTAACATATTGTACCACCTTAAGTCAAATTATTAAACTAGTACTAGCTCCACTCTTGTGCCTCAAACTCTAGGCTATAAGTCTTGATTAGAATGAACAATTATTAGATCTTCCTCAGTAGCTTAAATACCATTCCTCCATTAATTCATGAAACATGAAGGTCATTATTAATATCATCATCATAATAATTATTATGATGCTTAAATTATTAAGCATTCCTATAGTACTTCTTGGAAACTAATGAATGAATGAATGGGAGGATGGATGGATGGTTATGGCCTACTAGCCATGTACATTGCTCCCACAACTCATTCCCCATATAAATGTTCTTTGGCGGATCCGATTCTGATATCCATTTCAATCATTAATTGCTGGTTGGCTGGCTCTTAGTAGAGACAAATTTTTGTATCGATGCCCACTATTCCTTCCTTCATTTTCTAGGGGACCATTTATTAGAAACTAATAAATTGGGTGATGGGCCAACAAATTGGGAGAGAAAAGGCCCCACCAAGAGACGAAAGAATTTCCTCTTCACCTTCCATTATCACAAAACGTATGTTGGTGGTGGGCAAGGCAATAAGAAGTATGTTGGGGCTGGGACTAGGGAGGTGAGAGGTGGTTCTCCAAAAACATTCTTGATGCTCCAAAATCATAATTCTATGTTCACGTGATCTGAAGACAATTGATTCGAAGTTTGCATAGGTCCGTCGTACCATGTGTTTTTAACTTTTAAGACAATTGTTAATGTTGGGGTCTTGAGTACTTGAACACGTGATCTGAAGATCAAGCCAGTTCTTATACCGTGTCATAAATCAACTAATCCGGATAATTTACTTGAATCGTTGGGAGATGTTCATGTATGAATCTCAACCACATTCTTAAGTGATCTATCCTTCTGATTCTAATTTATCTTAATGACCGATTTATGGCGCGTTCGGGATCTCTGAGTTTAGGTTCATATAAGGGTCCAAACAACGATGATAGCTCTTCTTGGGGGCGAAGCCAGAAATCCCAAGTAGTGAACCCAAATTCCAAAAGATTAAGAGGGAGAAATTAATGGAAATAAATTTGGAGTACAATGATGAGCGAGCTAGCTGGTTTCCATGGCCGTTAAGTTATGAGGAGAATGTTTAGTGAGTTGGTGGTAGTTGTCCTGCTTTGGGATGATAATTTCGATCTCAACCATTTTACTCGATTTGTTTGGTCTATTTTGAAGAAGGGTGAGTATGAGTAATCTCCTCAGTCTCACCTGCTCTGACCTGTCCTTATTTTCGACACTTTTTTTTGTTCAAATTACATATAATTTTCCTCAAATTATTTGAAATTTACATTTATTACCTCCTATTTTAGTTATAATTAAGTTGTAAATAAGCGAGAATCTATTTTTCAAATAATTTAATTACATATATCATATTATAATTTTTTCTTGGTACTAATGAAACAAATGAATAGTTGTAATATTTGCATTTTAAACTACATATTGATATAGGTCGACCTGTCCCAATCCACGTCCCATGAAATAAATGAACAAATCTATCACAGGACGTATATAAATATCAAGACTGCTCCGGACCTAAATATAGCCATTCCTGGTCCAACTTACTTATCCATCCATAGTATATATAGGACACTAGTAAGAAAAGAAGGGCCTCTACTAGATCCTTTTTCTTTTTTTAGGTGAAAACTACTTCCTTTTTTTCTACTTGCATGCCAAGAGGCCAGGTAGTGACACTAAGAAGAAAATAGATAGGGAGGAATGGAATTAGTGGAATGATGATGATGAATAAGAGAGGAAAAAGCAAAGATTCTGCCACCAATTGCTTCTTTTAATGCTAATCATAACCATCATTTCGGCTGCCGCATGTTGAAGTTTTTCTCCATCTCTAGGTCAACATTTGAACTAAATATAATCACTAATCATCATGCTCGATCTCACAAACTTGTTATTTCGATATGTAAACGGTGTCGATTTTGGTCGGATGAAGTCCAACTGGCCGGTCGATAGAGTTTTAACAACTATCTATAATGTAAATTTCTTTTATAAGAGTTTTGTGATCTTCATGAACGATAAGATATAGTGCAACGGATTTGTCATTCGATAAGTATGGACCTGTCGGACAGTCTAGTCCAACTGAAATGAAGCATTTATCGAATAACAAGCACATATATATAAAATCTAAATATGTTAATTCATGTAGGATGAATGAAATTTTATGATATGTAAAGTAAATTCTACATAACTATTCTCTTAACTAAAAATTTTTCCTCTTCTCCTTTCTTTGTTTTCCAGGCTATTCCTACGTCCCAAACTGTTCCATTGCCAAGGCCTGCAATTAATTTCTTCCTTCGCTTAAATATATGAGGAAAAAAATAAAGCGGGGAATGAAATAAAAAGATAATCTTAATTAAGGGGGAGTGCTAGGCTTCCAATGTCTTCTCAGTGCACACGTACGATTGGGAATCCAACCCAACTCTATTATATATTCAACTCTTCCTTTTTCCCCCCTTTTCTTAACTCAGATCCAAATTAAGGTTCCAGGTAATTTGAAAAATAATGATTTTCTTATGGTATCATATAAATGCGTATCTCGCATACAAATTACTACGGGGTCGTTTGGATGTGGAAATATAATGTAGTAATTGGACTCAATTACCACATAATGCAGTAATTGGGTTAAAAACCCACGTCTGGAAGAGCAAAAAGGATATGGAAATTGGACCATGGAAATTGGCTTCAATTATCACATTCATGGTAATTGAGAATACTACACCTCCCCCTAGTAATTTGACATTACCACGTTTTCTTACTTCTTTTTCCAAATTTCACACCATCAATTCCCACAAAACTAAACCCTATCCAAACGTGATTCCCCCCCCCCCCCACCACAATTTTCACAAGTAAATTCCTTGCTTTTCTAAAACATGGAAATTCAGACAAATTCCAACGTTTTCAAATTTCCACATCCAAAACGACCCCTTGTTTACGCGATTGGCGAATGAATCCGGCCAGCTGACCAGGTCCGTGACTAGTAAAAATCGATGAAATATATCCATATGCTTGCCTCTCACGATTGTCGAGAACAAGAATGTTCGAGTTTTTCCAGAGGTGATTCAAAATACAAAATTATATGTCACTCTTTTGCTTCCCTCCAAAAATAAAAGTTCACATATATTCATTACATTGTCACTCGCTTTTTTCATTAATTCGAATTATTAGTAACAATCGATTCTCGACGTCATTTATTCAGCTTCAGCCCCCTACTGCAAGGTGACTTTCAGAGTAAGCGCTGAGTCAGTTTAGGGTAATTAAAAACAAGGTTGCAGCATTGCAGTACACTGCAAATCTGGTATTATTCTAATCCTCACATGTGTGGGTGCATAATTATACGTAATTAATGCATGCTTATATATTAATTAATGATTACCCCCGTCCAATATTTTAACCTCTGTTTGCAAGCAAAAAAACATAACAATCCATTAAAGCACACAGAGAGAGATATCTGAGTCCTGGAGCGAGTCGAGACACACACACAGCTCACAGAAACTGTAAATCTGGAGTCAGAAAACTTGCTGGCTGGCTGGCATTTTTCTTATTCATTTCACAATTTCTCCAACGAACAGCGCCATAAACTACAAATGGATGTTATTCATTTCACTACATCGATCTCACAAAAAGAGAAAGAAAAAGAAAAACCCTCCACCACCACGACGAAGACAACGCACTCATCCTCTCTGTTTTTTTCTCCCTTTTTTCCCTCTTCAATTTCTTTGCTATACAGGTATCCGTACGGTTCCTTTTCTTTAAAGAGAAAAAAAGAAACGGTATCTCAAAATCCAGGGAGGTGGGATTAATTAAAAGCAAAAATTGCCGTTATATTCTTGAGGTTTTTGAGGGGTGTGATGATGAATTGGACGGTTTGGGCAGGGCCAGCTGGGTTTCATATGCTGTGATGTTGGTGTCGGCACGAAGAACCACTGCCCACTAAAGCTCTAGAGAAAAAAAGGCATCATCACTAAGCTCTAGAGAGGAGGAGACAATATAATTGAAGTATGAAATTAGATGCTGCTGCTGCTGCTGCCAGCTGATTCCAAGATGCTGTTCAGTGATGGCTGCCATGTTCTTGATGATCTCCCGCTCCCGCTCCCGCTCCCTGCTCCACCTGCTGACAATGATGATGATGATGATGATGACGATGATGATCCTCTGTTCCTTTCGTTTCTCGTCACCTGAGAATGGAATTAGCGTACATTTCATCAATCTCCGGTAGGAATAATGATGTGAAGTAGTTGGTGGGAGAGACTAGAAAAACGTAACCCAGAAATGGAGCAGAGAGAGACAGAGAGAGAGAGAGAGAGAGAGAGAGAGGTTGAACTAAGCATTAAGCAAAAGCAACAATCTTTAGCCCAAAAGATTTGATCTTTTTTTGGTTCTGAGATAATGGGTTGTAATATAATTACCGGGTGGCTGCCCCCGTGAGATCTTCTCCGTCTTCTGGATTCGTCCGTTTCAGATATCGTCGTCGGCAAAACAGAGCTGCTCTGTTTTCTCCGGTCCTCCGATTTGGACGCCGATTGCTGATCTTCAGCTGATTGGGTATTGTTTTGATTGAGCTTTGCTTGCTTCTTCGCCAACAATCCTTTCATCACCTCTGCGGATTGAGTTTTAAGCACCAAAATCAGCATCGGGAAACGATGTAAAGCATAGAAACAGGGGAATATGCAGGGGTCGAGAATATAAAAAAACCTTGATTGGTGATGAGCCGGTAGACGTGGCCGAGGGTGAGGGTGTCCGTCGGACGGAGGAGCTTAATCCTCGTCAGCCTCACCGGCCCGCCGCTGCCGCCGGCGGATTTGGTAGCATTGGTGGCGGAGGAGGAAGTAGGAGGGTAGAGGGTGGTGGAGAGGAGGAGAGCGACGTAGTGGCCGGGGTTTGTCTTCATTACTTCGGCGGCGGTAATGGGCCAGTATAGCTTCTCCACTTTGCCGGTGGGATGCTGAATCACCAGCGTCGCCGCGTCAACGGCTTGGCAATTCCCCATTCCTTTCTTCTTTATCTCGATTTGCTGCTTGTTTGGGTTGTGAGAAATGTGGAAGAGGAAGGAAGGAGGCGGAAAGGAAATAGGAAGAAAGGAAGCGAAAGTAAAGGGGGAGAATTAGGGGCCGGGTCTTTATAGGCCCACCACCCGCCCCTTTGATTTTTCTCTCACTTTCCGCAGTGTTTTTTTTTTCTTCCTATTGTTAGTTTCTTGTTTATTAGCTTTGTGCTCATCCTCTTGCAAGATTGAAGTTTGGGTTATTATTTATGTTAATCAATTGATTTGATTTGTGTTTAAATTGTTCTAATTTAGGTTTTAGAAATGTTCATGGTAACAAGATATCCAGTTTGTTATCCCATAATATGCATCAATCTATCATTTTTAACGCTAAGTTTAACCCTAAAACAATGATTGTTGTTAATTGGCTTAAAACGTTTAGAGATTTTCTTATTGAAGATACTTGATCACTGTGTAATCTTAGATCCTAATACCTTAAATCCTGAGTCTCGAATGAGTTAATCTTAAACCCCCCTTAATCAAATGAGTACAAAAAGTTTTTTTTTATGGTCTCAAATGAGTAAATCCTAGACACTAACTCTCCAAATGTTAAATCCAAATATCAAATATACACAAAAACAATGGTTCTGATTTACCGAGATACATCCAACATACCATATGCACCACATTACGGTTTAGAGAATTGGAACATATGGTTTGGCCACTCCAGTCAAGGTATAGTATCTTAAATTCTTATTAATTCATGGTCTAGCTAACATTGATTTGTTAATGATATGCAGTAACCCTAAATTCATAAAGGGTATCATAGAATTCCTTATATAAATGCATCATTGTTTGTTTAATTTAAATTCTTATATTTGACTCATGATTAGCCAAAGATATATGGCATTTCACTTAAATTCTTATGATTCTTCACCCTTAGTGCAATTATTTACTCATAACTTTTGGCCATTCACTTTTAAAATTCAAAATATTTCCTTACCAAGCCATCACATTCTCTTATACTTATAGTCATAGAATCAATTTGTGATTGTAGCTAGACCGTCGAGTGTCAATTTCGTGTTTTGTAATAAAAATATGTGCACCTCTTTCGAGAATAATCCTTGTGTTCCCACAAAGTGATGTAACCTAATCACTTACTTGATTTATGGAGCTAGCTACATCGAATGAGGTATTTAGTAGAAAATTAAAATTACTGGTTATTTTTTAGGGGTGACTTATGTGTTGGACAAGTTATCTAATGAAACAAAAATCTAAGTACTGATAAGGCAATAGCTCCATGGAGGTATGTTGATAAATACGCATCCAATTGTCTCCTTATACAATGTTCAATCGGTGAATAAATTCAATAATATAATTAGTTTACATAAATGATAATATTCTTTTAATTCAACCGTCGAACTACATAAAATGATCGAAAAAATATATGCTCGTATAGTCATACTTTCAACCCCTATCAATCTTATAACCAAAATGACTACAAAATCGTCCGGTAGATCTTGTTGTACATCGGTTTCAAGGTTGCATAATTATCTGAGGAGGTTCTCGAGTCACCCTCTCTCAGGCAATTATACCCAATCACCCTTGTGCCCGTTACCATTTTTGTTTTTTGTATTTCCTTGAAATTGAAGCCATTGAAATTCAATTATTAGTTATTATCACATATGGACCAAAATGGACAAAGAGTCATGATCTAATTTATGGGGTTTAATGACTACCATTAGAGAGAGGTTGTGTTTGATTATAGAGAGGTGAGTAGGTATTGAACCGGTTGGATGATGTGGCGGGATGTGATTGGCTTTGGATGATAGACTGAGACGTTACAAGGTGGAATGGGGGATGGGCCTTCATCTTTCTGTGTAATGGTCCAGCACCGTTAAGTAACGGCCGGTTGATCAAATTGGCTTTCTTGAAGAAAAGGCAAAACGTCACTAGCTAGTAGGGATGTCAATCCAACCCGTAACCATGGGTACCCTACCCGACCGTAACCGGTCAACGAGGGTAATTACCCGCTTTGACGGGTGGGGCGGGTACGGGTAATATCCGGTTTCAAAATAAAGGGTAGGGTACGGGTATGGTAATCGATAATACCCGCTCCGTTATACCCGCCCCGCTAACCAAAGGGTCAATTTCCCTTGAAAAATTTAGATTAGCTTGAAAAATTGAGTTTAGCTACCATTATTGATGATGAAGATGTAGACGATTATTATGTTTGTGTGGATTGTAGAAGCAAGAACAATTATTATGTGTTTGCTATTTTTATTTGTGTGGATTGTTGAAGCTCGAATAGTTACAAGTATTGAGAATTTTTTTTTTATAAAGAAGTATTGAGAATTTTTAATGGACAACAGTATGTATGTGCATATATGTGTATAAGTTCATAGTTTAGGGTTCGTACCCATGGTTACCCGAATACCCGTGGTTACCCGGTGGGTAGGGTATGGTTATATAATTTTCATACCCGGTGGTTATTTGGTCGGGTATTTTAGAAGGCTCTACCCGGCGGGTAGAAGTTGGTATAGGGTAAACCCGCACCCGACCCTACCCATTGCCATCCCTACTGGCTAGCCAGCCAGCCTTGGCCTTAGAATTGTCTCATTCCATTTTCTTTTTGTCTTTGTTGTGTCTTTGGTAGGTTCTTGTTTGTTTGGGAGCCACATAAAACGGATGGATGCAACAAAGAAGATGTAACGGACATGGATAAGATGGATGGAAGGCAGGGGAGGGAAGAAAAAGCTTGGATAAGGATCACATTCTCCATCCCTTCCTTTCTTCTTCAATGGAAAATTCTTACTATTGGTCCGTTAAAGTGAATTCCATCTCGTGTTTCCTTGTTTCAACGTATGTTGTTCATTGACTTTGAATCGGCAGATTAAATTCTCGGACCCCTGAATGTACTCTTCTTTTTTGCCAACTCCTTTTTAGTAACATAAATACAAAACAACACGAATGATTTAAATTATATCTCTTTTTGCTTATAAAAGTAAAGGAGAAACTATGAGTGGCAAGTGTATTTCTATGTGTCATTTCTCTAAACTTAGAGAACATCAAATTAATTGTAAAAAAAAGAAGATAATTCTAAATATTGGAAGAACTTTTGAGATTTCAATCCTATTTACCCTTGAGATTTTCTAGGGATTGTATTCTATATGTTGTTCACATTTTGGACAAAATTCCCACACAAAACCATGCATGATTATTCTTTTAAACAGTTTTAGGTTGTTTATGTTAGGGCTGAAAATTTGCTTGACCTCCCAGAGTCGCTCCTCAAGAGTCAACTTATATAACTGAGTTGTCTGTTTCTCTCTTGACTCTCTCTAAACCTCTAGGGTCAGGGCGAGACGAGTTAGTGAGTCGACTCAAATCAACACACTAATTTTTTTTAATCTACATTTTCGTATCCAATTTTTTTTTTGTTACAAGTACCTAAATTTTACTTTCTTACAAAAAGGTCGTGAATCTTTTGTGCTAAAATTATATTTTTGTACCTTTATATATTTCACCTTGCATTATAGTACCTGAACTCTTAAAACATTACAAACAAGCTCAAGGTATTGTTATAAGTCATTTTAGATCACCAACTGTTGCTATGGGTCACAACGATCGTAACTCGTAACTCGTCACAACGGTTATAACTTGTAACACATGCATTATGGCGGAAAATAGAAAAGTGGAACTTTGGGGTTGATTGATGCTATTAACGATCTTCAGAATTAGATTCAATTTAAAATTACTGTCAAATCAACAATTATGCGAACAACAGACGTTGTTATGAAATAATTCGACTCTCGATTTTTTGCCACGCTGATGTCAAAATCCTGGCTTCACCGGCCTCCTTGGTTTAATCTCCAAAAGCAGTGGTCACTAAGCTTTGGTCTGCCCGCCACCTCCGCGCTCCATCTCTACCTCTCGCAGCCAGCGGAAGAGAATTTCGCCCATATGAGATGCACTGCGGTTCTGCCATGCTTGCAGGTGAAGGTATAGCAATAGCAGCCTTATAGTTTTCTCTTTGTTCCGTTTTTGGCAAAAGTGGTGCTCGATTCCCCTGCCTAAACAGGCACGCACGCAATGATTGAGTGGTTTCTCGCGTGTTTCTGTTTTGTTGTTTCTCTCTGTTCATCACGCCACATAAGTAGATAGAGCACACTCTAATTGCTTTATCTGCAGGCTCTGTTCCATTCTTGCTATATAAATCCTCTTTCTTTTGGCCTGCCTTGCATTACCTTACCCACAAAAGGAGGTGTCTTTTCTCGTCTTTACAAAAGCCGATGGGGGTGAAAAGAAAGAGACACCAGAGTTTGAATTCCACCCCGCTTGGTATCCAATGGGAAGATGAATTCGAGCTTGAGGGTTCTGATTCCAATGCACCTCCAAGTTCAGACTAAATGAGATATATATGTCATCATGATCACCATGTGCATGTTAGTAAATCATCGTCTTTTTTGCTTCCTTGATAGTTGAGGAACCCTATAGCCTCCTATCATGTCATGCCATTAAATAGATTATCACCATCATCATTGTTATTATTATGCGAGTAATGTTTTATCGGGGTAATTTGTTAAGACAATGTAAATAACAAAAAAATAAAATAACGGGTCGTTTGCTTGAGGGTTTTGATGATGGATTTGGTCATGGAAATCTATCCATCATGAACTTTAATAGAAATCCATCGTTTGTCTTAGGAAATCCATCATGAACTTTAATGATGGATTTGGTCATGGAAATCTATCCATCATGAACTTTAATAGAAATCCATCGTTTGTCTTAGTAAATAACAAAAAAATAAAATAACGGGTCGTTTGCTTGAGGGTTTTGATGATGGATTTGGTCATGGAAATTTATCAATCATGAACTTTAATAGAAATCCATCGTTTGTTTTAGGAAATTAGGGAGATGGAATCTGTGGGTCCCGCCTCTTTTGGGGTTCCAAATCCGTGGACCCCACGGACTTGAATGTTCCACCTCTTGAGGTGGGATTTGGGTGACAGATTAAAATCCATGATAGTAAATTCCCTTTCCACCCTTACTTATTACTTTAATTACAAAGTTGTCATACTTTAATTCAATGGTCATGTAACTATAAAATTTTATAATGTCGTATTTTATATATATGAGAATCTATCATTTCGTTTTGTAATATCGTAGTTTATTTAAATATGAATGTATATGTGATTTGTTAGATTCAACTATAAACATCTTATGCTCATCTTGTGCATATTATTTGATTGATTGTCGGATTGCAAAATCGGGGAGTTAGCAAGAAGATGATGAGTTGTAGCAATAAAGCGAGCAATTGGTTGCAATTGATACATAATATTGCATACATTATTATATGAGTTGTTAATTAGTGCCAAATTGTAATACATTTCTATATTTATGGTTTAATTATTAGTCCACATAGTGGTAAAGCGTTTAAAATTTCATTGTATGCGTTGGATTTTTTTAATGAAAATTTTGGATTATAATATAGAAATATAATTAGATAAGGGTAACAAGGTAATTTGTATTTCATATCCACAAATCTATTCAAGCAAAATCCATAATCAAATTCAACAAGCAAACAATAGACTTGTTCAAATCCATAATGCCATCAAATCCTTCATATATTCATGGTTTTCCAAAACCCAAGTTTTACCAAAACCCTCATTTTTCAAATCCATGAAGCAAACGACCCGTAAAATAATATATGGGTTCTATTTTCGTAGGTGTATTTCAATTCTCGTAAAAATAAGAATGATTAAATATAAATGAAGCTATTTATTCTGAAATGATGCATGAACTGAAATGTGTATGAGCCGTACAAAACCCTCCTACTCATATCGTAACTAAATATTGTTCCTTCTGTCCAGTAGCAGACCCAGAATTGTCGAAAAGGTGTGTCGCCGATAAAATAATATAATAAATAATTAAAAATTAAATAGAAATTACTAGTTGAAAATGCTCTTTCACTCAACCAATTCCAAATTCATTCTTGATTATCTTCATAGCTGAAAATGCTCTTTCGCAGCTTGCAATTGCAACAGGTAAAGTCAACACCAGCTTCAAGAGCAAGTAAGCTAAGAGCCGTTTGGAAGTTGAGATTGTTAAATAGACGTATTGTTGTGAATGCATGTATAATATTATACATGTATTATCAAAGTTTGATGCATTATAGAATACAACGTTCGGTATGTATGATTGTGTATGTCACATTAGTTAAAAGCCGAGACAAAACAATCTCAACTCAACAATCTCAACTAAAGTTGAAATATAATAATCACCCATTTTGACTGATAGTTTCTGTCACATCACAGAAACAATTAATCCATTTATTGTTTCCGCCAAAAAAATCAGAAAAACGATACATGTATATAGTCAACAATCTCAACAAAGCAATCGCAACTTCAAAAAAGTTAAGAATATTCTATTCTCATCCTCCCCACTCTAAATCAATGTCCTCGTCATTTCAAAATCGTCTTTTCGTATAAGGAGTCCCCGATGCCTTAGATTTTCTTGTAAATCTATATGTTGAATAACACATTGTTATACATTGACTTGCGTTGCTTTGTGGGTAGCATTGAGTCTCACCTCGTTTTCAAAGACTTAAATTGAGTAGAAAAGGGTTAAAGACACATTTGGTCACTAAGATTACTAAATCGAGACATGTTTAGTCACTAGAAAAAATTAATATCAATTTTAGTCACTCGAATTACTGAAACAGGTCACATTTAGTCACTCTCTGTTAGTCTCCGTCCAACTCCGTTAATAAAGTCCGTTATGTGCTGACGTGGCTAACGAGAGTGCCTAGTCAGCGTCGTTTTGGGCCGGAAATGGTCAAATCCGACCCGCCACGTCACTAAACCCGCCATATCATACACCCAACCCACTAAACCTATCCACTAACCCAACCCTAGCCCACTTTAACAAAACAAAATTGGAAAACCCTAGCTCCAACTCGTTCTACTCTGCTTCACCGCCGCTTCCCCAATGAAACTACATCAGCAACAGTTGCAAGATCACCACGATGATGGGGACTCCCCAAATTCCCCTGCTTACACCAGCAAGAAGAAGAAGCGGGTATGAGACTGCAACAGCAAGCACCCATTGTACAGGGGATTCAGATGCGGAGTTGGGGGAAATGGGTATCCGAAATCAGGGAGCCACGCAAGAAATCGAGAATATGGTTGGGTACTTTCCAAACCCCTAAAATCGAGAATAGAGCAGTCTCAGTTCCAAACATTTGCAGAGACAAAATCGAGAATGCTCTCAAAAACCCCAATCACCTCCCTTCTCTATAGCTTGCTCTTGGTCACGCTCAAAGTAATCTTCCCCTTCGATTCCACCGCGTTCTTGACATTCTCCTTCGCCAGCTCTTCCTCATCCCCTCTCCCACCAGGAGCAGCGCCACCGCGTTGTCATAACCCTGGGACCCGCCTCTGCCCTCTGGGTCCAAGAACGACGACCCTCTGTAGATGGGAACCAAAAACTCGCCGCTGAAGCTCTCTGGTTTTCCAGAAGCAATGAGCTGCTTCACCGTGAAGAGGAAAGGGACCCTCTTGCCTCCGGGGAGCTGGACGGTGACGGCGGCGTAGTCGATGCCATCTTTCTCCTCAAATTTCATGATGCCGGCGGGGGAGAACTCGAAGGGGCCTTCTAATCGTGATTTGCAACTCCTGCTAATGTTGTTTCATTGGGGAAGACGACGGTGAAGAGGAGGAGAACAAGTTGGAGATTTTCCAATTTTGTTTTGTTAAGTGGGCTAGAGTTGGGTTGGTGGGTAGGGTTAATGGGTTGGGTGTATGACATGGCTGGTTTAGTGACGTGGCAGGTCGGGTTTGACCATTTCCGGCCCAAAACAGCGCTGAGTAGGCGCTCCCGTTAGCCACGTCAGCGCATAACGGACTTTATTAACGGAGTTGGACGGAAACTAACGGAGAGTGACTAAATGTGACCTGTTTCAGTAATTCAAGTGACTAAAATTGATATTAATTTTTTCTAGTGACTAAACATGTCCGGATTTAGTAATCTCAGTGACCAAATTTGTCTTTAACCCGAGTAGAAAATGTGGACACACCATTACTTTGTAGGTCACCCCTCCCTCCCTCTTAAGCAATCTATAGTATTTGTCAAGCACACCCTGATGAAAGCATTTAATAGAACCAAAATGCATTTTCCCCTAAGCTAGATTCTGACGAAGAACAACTTTGACTTTGCCCTACAACCTCCCATCTTTCTGATATCACCTCACCAAACAAACAAACAAACAAACAAACCAACAGCCCAGAGTGTTTCCAGGCTTCTTGTAAAGATACGGTTTTTGGTCTCTAGTTTTCTCCCAGCCTACATTTTCTGACAAAAGATAGTTTTGTGGATTACTAATTAGTGCACCACTTGTAGTAGAACAATAATTCAGCATGAAGCCAAACGCACCAGCAGAATGTTCTGTGGATCGAGTAAGTTCATAAGCAACCGTCCAAGTTATGGTGCAGGTGAGAACAAATAATTATTTTCATTTGGGCCATGGGCCCATCAGATTCTCATTTGGATCGACATTACCTAGTAGTCCAAGTTCAGAGTTCAAATGTGAATTATATAAGAATAGAAATTTGGAACAAATTAGGGGGAAGTGATGAGGTTGGTACTTTGGTAATGGTAGGTAGGGAGACTGAAGCTTCTAAGCATTATCAAAATCTTTTACTAATTTTCATATATTCCTCAAGGTGGATCATGGCTTGGAAAGCTTTCTTTCGGGATTTCATTTTGTCAGTTTTCATTTCTTAGTTGAACATAGAGTTTCAAAAGTTCGACAAATTCTGTCATTCTTCATGTAAAATTCTTTTTTTTTTAATGGGAAATTATACTTTATTGGATTAGTTGATTGTGAATGCATGTATAGGTTTCCAATTTAAAAGTACGACAAATACTAATTATTAGTCAATCTTTTCCACATTCTTTTTATTAGCCGAATGAATTACTAATAATTAGTAAAATCTTTCATAATGTATAAGAATATTAGTCATTTTCTGTTACCGTTAGGAATGGCAATGGGACAGGTCCGGGGCGGGTATCTCGATACCCATACCCGCCTCATGGCAGGTCGGGTCCAGGTCGGGTAATTTATCACAGGGCGCGGGTCGGGGCAGGTCGACCCATTGGGTATGTAATTTATGTGAAAACATTAGAAATATTCATTCTTTTCATTGAAAAACCAAGAAAGAAACCATAATATGATAAAATGTTGCTAAATTACTGAAGAAATTGAGGTTTTCACTTATTTACAACTTTATTATAGCTAAAATATAATGTAATAAGAGGAAAATCTTAAGTAATTTGACTAAGATTATATGTAATTTAGGCAAGAACGGGTCCAGAATGGGTCGGGTCAGGGCAGGTCGGGTCGATGAGAGGTACCCATGCCCGCCCCGCCCCAAAACAGGTCAAACAGGTCGGGTAAATCGGGTCAGGTCGAAATTGCCATCCCTAGTTACCGTTCATAATTCTGTAACTATTTTCTTAGTTAAAATACCAAAGTGTTGAAATATTGACTTTCATGTGTCTCTTTCGAGTCAGTGTCATGTTGCCAATTACAAACAAAACTGCTAAGCGAAAGTTAACATTTAGCTAAATATTAGTAATTCAATAGGTTTTGCTATTGAAAAAGAATGTGGAAAAGCTATTGATTTCATAGCTATTAATTAGCTTTAGTTGCGATTTTATTAATTATGGCAATGATTTTGTGGCTATATATATATATATCCCTAACCTCTAATGGATAAACCCCAGTCCCTAATTCACTAATCCAAAGCATAATATTCATTTAATCTTGAAATGAAAATCAACGGTCTTGATTTGTCAAAATGATTGTTGATTTACTTTTTAAGATTAAACGAATCTCATGAGTTGGGTTAGAAAATTAGGGGCTGGGGTTTATCCATTAGAGGTTAGGGTATAGTATCATGCCAAAAACTCCGGTTAATTCATTGTCTAAATAGAAAAACTCAACGGGCGTACGGTAGACTAAGGTACGCCCGGGCGTACGCTAGCCTTTGCCATATATATATATATATATATATATATATATATATATATATATATATATATATATATATATATATATATATATATGGTGGCGTATTCAGTGCACCCACTTTTTTGGGTGCACTCAGTGCACCCGCCTCATAATTGTCATTCTGAGCATGTGATTCATGTCAAAACGGTATCAATTGTTGCTTATGATATTATGAACAAGAAGCACATGAATTTGAAAAAAATTCATTCAAAATTTACTTTAATTTGAAGGATTTAGGATTTAGGGATTTAGGGTTAGGGATTAGGTTTAAAATTTGGGATTTTGGATTGGGATTCAAAATTGAAGGTTAAGGGGTTAGGGTAATAGATTGATTTGTTATGATTCTATGTCATATCATCATATTAGATTGAGAGTACTAATTAAAGTTCAAAATTTGATGTAATATGGACACTTTTAGAGTGGGTGCATTGAGTGCACCCAAAAAAGTGAGTGCGCCGAAGTAGCCACCATATATATATATATATATATATGGGTCAGACTGGTGTACGTCAGGCGTATACTATACGTCAGGTACTACTAGTGAGATAAACCCCAGGCACCGATTTTCTAAACCCCAACCCGAAGTATGATTTAATGAAAAACAAAAATTGACCGTTGAGATCGGTCGGAGCTCATCTAACTACATCTAACGGCTAGATCACCTGACGTATACTATACGCCTGGCGTACATCAGTCATCACCATATATATATATATTTTGCATTGAGGGAGGCAAGCTGCCAAAGCAAGAGAATTACAGAGGGAGTAGGATTAAGGAAACATGGGGGAAGGAGTATCGATAATGCTCCTGGGGAAAGTCACTCCACTGCTATCTTCCTCGAGTAAGGTGATCAAACCATGGGGAGGCGCCTCTAGTTCATACAAACCGTAGGGATAGACGAGACTGTGTTTCGAGAGCCAGTCCGCGACTCTATTCCCCTCCCGGTAGGTATGAACTAGCTTCACCACCCAGTTCTGAGAGATCAGTCGTCTAATTTCCGATAGTAGAGTCGCATAAGGGTGAAGGGGGTCCGACCTGTTGTTGTTGAGTTGGATCACGGTCTGTGAATCAGATTCCAACATGATCACCCTGAACCCAAGCTTCCATGCCAACTTGAGCCCGTGATAGATCGCCCAAACTTCTGCCATTGTGGCTGGACACGATCTGAGATGAGAGACAAAGCCTCCAAGCCAGGTCTTGTTCTCATCCCGAAGCGCCCCGCCGGCTCCTGCAAGTCCCTGAGCTTCATTAAAAGCACCATCAACATTGATTTTAGTCCAACCTGGCGGAGGAGGGAGCCATCCAATCTCTACACGCGTGCGGGTGGATGGGCTCTGGCGCTTGCCTATGATGTCCACCGAGGCCTTCCAGGCATTATACCACATCTCCACCTTCACTCTGATCGCCTGGACGAGGGATGCTGGAGAGAGAGTCTTCTGGCTTCCACCAAACGCGTCGTCGTTTCTGTTCTTCCACAGGTTCCAGAGGGCAATGCTGAAGAACGCCTTCCAGTGCACGCCGGTCGGGGAGGTATCTTCCTTCTCCAGATTCTTCCTTAGCCACTGGCCAATGGGTAGGCAAAAAAACTCCTGTTGATGACCTGCCGGGACAGTGCGTGCCGATAAAAAGGCTGCTGGCGGGCATTCCCGAAGGATATGCGAGACTGTCTCAGGCTGCGAGGAGCATCTGTAGCAGCAAGGGTCTTCAGTAATGTGCCTTGCAGCCCTTTGGACATTGCAGCTGATCTTCTCATGGGCAACTAACCAGATGAAGCAGCGAACTCATTCCGGAACGGGCCGCTGCCAAATGTTCTTCCACCATCGTTGATCTGGGTTGTTCGGGGTGTGCTGGAGCATAGCAAAAGCACTCTTAGTAGAGAACTTTCCATCAGAGGTGGGCCGCCAATACAGGGTATCTTCCTTAGTCGCCAGTGGGTCAACCGCTACAGCTGTGATTTGATGCTGAATATCAGGGGGGGGGGGGGACTGCTGAACTATTCCACCTTCCATCTTCCTTCATCATCTACGAACTCAGCAACCTTGGCATTTCGATCTTCCTCCGGAATTAGTCCGATAGCTAAATCCTACAGTGGCACCTGGGAAATCCAAACATCAGACCAGAAATAAGTTGTATTCCCTTTATGTATATTCCAGGCACAACCCTGCTTAATTAGATCAGCTGCTTTGGTAAAGCTTTTTCAGGTGAAGGAACTTCCCTGACAGGGTCTGAGGAGATTTAGGTTGTCCCGGCCTTTGCCATACTTGCTTCGAGCAAGTTGAACCCAGAGGGCTTCCTTCTCTTGAAGTATCCGCCACCCTCCTTTAGCCAGCATCGCCAGGTTCACTTCCCTTGTTGGTCTCAGGCCCAAACCGCCATGGCTCTTCGGAAGGATGAGTTGTGGCCAGCCTACAAGGTGCAAACGTCTCTTCTCATCTGTATCTCCCCAAATGAAGCTCCTGTTCGCCCGGTCTAGGGATTTGCAGATGTTCATAGGCAGGAGCTCAGTTTGCATAGGATAAACAGGAATAGAAGCAGAAATAGATTTAACAATAGTAATACGAGAGGCAAGGGAGATGTGCTTAGACTTCCAAGGAGACAGTTTCTTCTGGATCCCGAGAAAGAGATCTTGGTATCTAGCTTTGTTCACCCGCCCGTGAATAGCCATAACCCCCAGATATCTCCCTAGGTCCACCGTCAGAGGTATCCCCATTCGGTCGGATAATCGCCTAGCAATACGCCTATCAATATTGGCTGAGACAAACATCGCTGACTTGTTATAGTTAACTCGTTGTCCGGAGCTATGGCAGAACTCGTCTAAACACTGTCTTATAGTCCGAACTTGAGCTCCTTCCGGCTCTGCAAACAAAATTAGGTCATCAGCAAAGAAGAGGTGGGAAATAGCAGGACCATCTTTAGATAGCTTTAGGGGTTTCCAAAGCTTATTGCGAATGGCCTGGTCAATTCTGTGAGATAGACGTTCCATACACAAAACAAAAAGGTAGGGGGAAAGGGGATCTCCCTGATGAACGCCTATGGTGGGAGTAATCGGCTCTGAAAGTTCTCCGTTCCACAGCAGGCGCATGCGATTGCTTTCTACACAGAACATGATGCCGCTAATCCAAGAACTGGGAAGACCAATCTCCACTAGAGTGTCTCTTAGAAAATCCCAGCGCAGCCTATCATAGGCTTTCTCGAGGTCTATCTTGAGAACCATTCCTCCTCTCTTGCCTTTCTTCTTCTTGAGCGATTGAAGAACCTCCTGCAGGACAATGATGTTGTCTGTTGTCTGCCTTCCCGGGATAAAGCTACTCTGTCTGGGATACACCAACTTTCTCATGATAGGCTTTAAGCGGTTGGTGATGGCCTTCGTGATGGCTTTCAAACACACATTGTTGAGGGAGATATGCCGGAGTTGAGACACATACTCAGGATGCTCAACTTTTGGTATCAGAACCATGATGGATTCAACAACCTTGTTTGGTAGTGAACCTGTAGAAAAGAAACTCATTGCCATATCAATCAGAGCCTTTCCCACAACCTGCCATGACCTTTGGAAGAACGCCGCATGGAAGCCATCCGGTCCTGGAGCTTGGAAGGGTTTCATTTCATGGATAGCCCTGTAGATATCCGCTCCATTGAACGGTCGCAGGAGCTGAAGCAGATCCTCATGAGATAGCCTTGGGAAGGCTTGTTTAGGCATATGATCTGTATACTCTTGGCTATCCTGCAAGTACAGAGCCACAAAAAAATAAAAAACTAGAGCCGCAAGCGCCTGGGGATCCGAAATCCAGTCTCCATTAGTAGTTTTAAGGCACTCGATCTTATTCCTCCTCCGACGGATGTTAGCTTGTTGATGGAAGTAGGATGTGTTTCTTTCCCCAAATTGCACCCACTTCTCCCTGGCTCGTTGGAACCAAATAATTTCCTCCTGACTCAGTACCAGATCAAGCTCAGCTTCCAGTTTCGTTTGCAGTTTAAGGAGCCCTGGAGAGAACCCATCCGCCAGCCGAGTTTGGATTCCGTGGATGCGACTTAGCAACCTACGCTTCCTCCAAAAAACATTCCCAAAGGTGGATTGATTCCAGTTCATTAACTTCTCCGCCATAGCTTGGAGCGCATCATGAAGGGGAGCTTGTCCATCCCAACTACCTGCCAACATGTCATCATAAGAGTCATGAGAGAGCCAGGCTCCTTCAAATTTAAAAGTGCGAAGGGTGGAAGGGACTCCCTGATGTCCTGTAGTAGTCAAGATGGGGTGGTGGTCAGAGTGAAGTCGAGGAAGATGATGAACTCTGGTTCCCGGGAAAGTGCTGTTCCAAAGCGAGTTGCAAAGGCTCCTGTCGATCCTGCTAGCTTTAAAAGAGTTAGGTGTCTCCCCTCTAAACCAGGTAAACCGAGGCCCGGAGAATCCAAGATCAATAAGGTCTGCTTGGTTACTTCTATTGTTGAAACGCCTACAGCGACTGAAAGTATATTCCGTAGCTTGTCCCGCTTGCTCATTTGGTTCTCGGATAGCATTAAAGTCGCCAATGAGAAGCCAGGGTAGGTTATAGCGTTCCTGAATCTTGAAAATATTGTCCCACAGGTGATGTTGAAGGTTCTGCCTGGGGCTGGCATAAACGGCAGTGAGCAGCCATGGGGGAGACGAGCCAGGAGTGACCACCACGGAGAGATGTTGGAAACACGCTGAAACTACTTCCAGGTGAAAGCACGCAGCATTCCAGCACAGCCAAACTCCTCCTCTCCTGCCATCCGCCTCGACTCGCATAATATTTGGGAAGCCAAGCTTCCCGCACACTCGATGGGCAACTTCTCCGCTGATCTGTGGCTCAAGGAGGATCATGAAATCCGGCTTCTGATTCTCCACCATAAGCTTAAACGTTCGAATGAAAGCATTGCCTCCCGCCCCTCCTACATTCCAGGAAAGGATTTTGAAATTAGTGGATTGATTATTAGACATTAAAAGACGATAAAAGAGAGAAAGAAGAAGAAACAAAAAGGCTTTGGTGAAACGCGGCATTAGGATAAAATTGGAGTTTCCATCGCGGTATTCTCCAACTCCGATCTACTCTTCTCCCTCTGTCTAGCATCCCCTCGTTCATCCGGTGATTGGGGGTTTTGGCTGCACTGGTCCAAGCTTCGATCTCCTGCAAGGTAAGGGAGGCTAGGTGACGTCTCACTTTGTTCTTCCTCTCCTTAACCGGCGTCCATATCTGGAGCGCTTTCGCAGAGACAAGTCTCGGGGACTTCTTCGGGGACTTCTTCTTTTTCTGGGATTTGAGACTTTTCGTTCTTGTTGCCGCCGACGGAACATCAGTCCCCTCTACCCCTTGTTTGTGCGATTCATATTGAGCGACACTCACGATTTCAATGGCTGTGTTGTTTGGGCCAGCCACAGACACCGTTGTGGGCGGTTTAGGATCCGGATTCATGGTCTTGGACGAGGAGGGATCCTTGTTGTTGGGGCCCAGCCCACAGTTCAGTCCGGGCCCGCTCGGAGCCACTTTTGTCGAGCCGTTATGGCCGGAATAGGGAGCTTTTGGGCTGCTACTGGCCCAATTCGGTTGAGATCCAAGAATACTTTTCTCGTTCTGGTTCGCTGAGTGGGTTTCTTGACCGTTCCTGCCTTTCCCTTTTTGAGTGTTCGTTTGAGCCTTTCCCTTATTAGAGATTCCCTTTTTTGTACCTTCCATTCTTTGTATCGAACCTTCCTTGAGCCCCTTTGTAGTGCCGTTTGGGGTTTCCATATCTTTCTGATTAAACTTTCCTTTTCCAGCTCTATTGTTGGTAGTCGAATCTCCTTGATTTTGGGTTGGGTTGCCATTTTCAGAGGCGCGATTTCCCCGCCGAGAACGCCGTGTCACTTGCATCCATGGGCCGAATCCAGATCTCTCCTCCGGCAGATTTTGTGTGATATCAGCCTTGCGTGTAAGCTCTATGTACAGAGCTTGGGCCTGCTTATGGGCTTTTGTAGTAGAATCTGCACTTTGGGTTGGGTTTGTGGGATCGGCCTTCTGATTATGCCTTTTTCATGCTGGTTACTCAAGAATTCAGGTCAGGCTTTTCAATATTTTCTCAGCATATAATTGCGCAAATTGTAATTTCATATCCAATATTAAAGTCTAAAGAGCATGGTAAAGGAAACCGTACCGGACATCATACCGGATTCCGGGTATTTTGTGTACGACCGTGGTTCAACCGTTTCGTATCGGTAAATACCATTTTTGTAATAATAAAATATATTTTTTTGTCAAAAAACCGTGCCGCCAAAATCAGGATATCGTCTTGGAGTAATACCGGATGTATCGGAATATACCGAATAATAAATGAATAAATGCAAGTAGTTAGCAAATTAATAGAAAAAGAAGAAATTTTAAACAAAATTTCCCACCTACCATCTTGACCCTTTCCCCATCTACTATCTTCCGCTCTTCCTCCCCTCTCTCTCTTCTCTCTCTCTCTCTCTCATATCCTCACCAAAAGGCATCAGATTGCAAAACCAATCTCACCCCCACTCCCCGCGCTCAAAGCAAAATCAAAGGCAGTGCCTAATTGATCTCTCCAATCGTGGCCTTGTGGGTCTCCAATCGCCACTCTCCACTTGCCAGAGGAGAAGAGAAGAGGTGCGGCGGCACGACGGAGCGGTGGAGCGTTGCATGGATCGGCTAGACCTTTTGCCGGTCTCCACGTTGATCTCTCCGGTCGCGGGTCGTCAATAGCCACTCACCAGAGGAGAAGAGAAGAGGAGGGGCGGCGCAGAGCATAGCAGAGCTGGAGAAGAAAGAAACGATGAAAACCTCCTGCGACGCACTCGTTTGATTAGAGCTGGAGATTGATTGCCGGCCGACCTCTCCGTCACGAGCAGGCAGACTAGCAGGACAGGCGCCAGGCAAAGGCAGGCGGCGATCTGGTCTGGAGAAAGCAGGAGTGGCAGAGTGAATGACTGAAAGTTGGAGCCTGGAGGTCGAAGGCCGAAGAGAAGAATCAATTAGGGCAGTTAGCTCGATTAATCATTTTTTCCCCCCAATTTTGTCGCCTGATTCCTGAAACGGTGACGTTTACATACAAATTTCATTACCGTCGGTCTGATTTAAACCGGACGGTATATCGGTTTATGCCGGTTAAGCCGATTAAACCAGCCGACGCGGTAGAAAGGAGGCTGGTAGGATGTCGTTTCGCCATTGGTCGGATTCCCGGTTTTACCGGTTAAACCGGCCGGTACGATCCGGTTTCCTTTACCATGCTAAAGGGGCCAATAATCTCTTCTGCACTACATATACCTCCGCGCTGATAACTGTTTATATGCAAGATATCGTTTGCTTGTGAGATTTAGGTGATATATGTAACACTCAAATCCCAAATATTATGTATTTTCCAAAAGAAACATTGTTTGTTGATGTATACAAATCCGTGGGGTCCATGGATTTGGTCATTTTTTTAGCTCCAAATTTGTGAATCCTGCGCGCTTATTTGCAAATATGACATTTCATTTGGTATTTAATCATGGAAGGCAAGGATTTGTGAGCCATGGTACAAGAACCTTTAAATCCATGATCAAAATCAACTAAACAAACAATGTTATCTTTCAAATACAAACTATAACAAATCTATCATAAATTCAAAGGTTTTCAAAACTCAAAACCATCGTTTTCAAATCCAACAAGCAAAAGAGCCTAAAGTGCACAACTTTCTGTAGGAAATTTATGTTCCACGTGATTTGGGCTGTGGTTTATGGGATAATAATTGTATTAGTTATTTGTTAAAGTGGGCTAATTATAAGTGGTCAAATTATGGAGCCCAAGACTACTCAATATCTTATATGGGCCCAATGAGTGGAAACCAGATACTAAACCTAATTAGGGTTTTATGGGAACCCTAGCTAAACATAGTATATAAAGAACCTAGAGGTTGTGGTCCCCAAGACACCAAGACAAAAAATACACACATATTCTCCCCATCAGGAATACGTGAGGTTTCCCGTGAGTGGACTAAGGAGGCTTGGTTGAGGAAGACCACTAAACTTCTCGGATCGTGCTTCTGAGGTATCGTTAGGGATGGCAATGGGTCGGGTTGGGTCAAACCCAAACCCATGGGTTTATCCGTGAAAAAAACCTGGGGTAAAACCCACTGGGTTTGAAAAACTCAAACCCAACTCAACCCGTTGGGTATCCGCGGGTTCATGAGTACCCACGGGTTTTGTCGTAAAAAATTTACAATAACAAGTTCCTATCAAAATTAAAGTCAAATATCAATCTCTCAATATAAATTATCCATATTTAAAACACCATTCTAGAAAATTCAAGCAAATCACAAATTAACTATACAAATTGTTCAACATCAATCTAGAAAACTCAAGAAAATTGAAACAAATCACAAATTATCCATAAATAACATGATTAATTGAAAGCTTCTTCCTTTCAATTAAGTTTCTTTACTCTCCACTTGATAATATCAACTTCATTCTACACAATTAGAAATAAAAAATTAGACATTTCTCCACAAACATAATAATATTAGTTGTTTAGAATATTAAATATACCGAGAAAATTAATTATATGGGTGTGGGCGGGTACCCATGGGTCGGGTTTACCTAAACCCAAACCCAACCCAACCCGGTAAATAGTGAACGGGTTTAAACCCAAACCCGGCCCAAAACCCGTCAACACGGATTTTACCCGCGTTGACCGGGTTGGGTCGGGTGGGTACCCGTGGGTTCGGGTTTTGTTGGCATCCCTAGGTATCGTCCGGTTAAAGATCATTCTACAGATTCCGCATCAAGCTCACGACGATCTACCATCATGAATCCAGGTATTTAGATCTATTCGCCTTTGATAATCTGACAAGATGTATTCCGGGGAATTGCATAGGCTAAAGTTTAATTCTAACAAGTGGTATCAGAGCTTGTCATCTTTGTTTGATTATTAGGGTCTTTTGGATTGTATGAATGGAGCACTTTGGTTCTACGTGTTCTATTTCTTCCTCGGCTTGTTGATGTTCAATGCAAGATTGGTTGTTTTATTTGAAATTAGCATATATGATATATGAATTACGTGTTGGAACAAGGAAAATTGTGGTTTCGTTTTACCTTTTTGTGTAATCCATATATTCATAAATTTGTATATGCTATTGTTATGGTAAACGATTGCATGATGAACAGCCATAATCATGTTTCTTTTGTCCTTCTTGTGATCTGGGGATTTCGTGGTTCAATTCCTACTGTAAGTTTTGTTGCTGGAAATGGAATTATTTTTCCTCCCCTTATTCTTTTGGTATTAAGCTTTCCGGCAGTTAAAGTTTCATATGATATAGTTTTTTGCTTCGGTTACAGACATACAGCTTTTCCCTTAGGTTAATAACATTGGAAATTATTATAAAAATTTATATCTTTTGGTTTGATTTCAATATAATAACTAAACTCTTGGTTACCTATGGAGGCTGTTAGGGAATGGAAAAGGATTAATCATCGAAGTATGTCGGTTACGGAAACTCTGAGATGATTACTATGGAAATTATTATGCTCTTTCTTATTCCCATCATGCCGGCTACCAAAAGTGTCAAGGGAAAGTTTGATTGTTATTACTATTGTCCTCCTTCCTTAAAGTTGTTTACGGTAGAAGGATGGATTGCTTTAATAATAATTAATTATCTTCAATTGGTCCAGTATTTTAAATTGATTTGATTCTTTACTTTATGTTGCCAAAGTAACCTCTAGTGTGAAAATTGATCAAATTAAATTACTTGGATGTATAGTGTGTGGTTGTTTATGCGGATAGTGTTCGGCCCAAAGGTAGATACTATTTGGCTAAATGATGATGCACCTTAATGATAAATACGTGATGATTGTAAAGCTTATTTTCATGTGAATGATAGTTGGTCCAAAGATAAACTATTATTTGACAGAACTCATTATCAGTATTTGATCATTTTAGTAAGAGTACCGCTTGCAGTTAATTTCTCTGCCCAAAGACTAAGTGTTAATGTTGCATTTGGTATCTTAAGATGGGTTTCAGAAATAAAACTTAAATTTCTGAATTTTCTTCTCATGTATTTTGTTTGACATGAGTGCATGTTTTCTTGTTTGCTTTACAGTGTCTTTAGCTTCTGCTTCCAATGTTTCTGCTCAAATTAGCAATATTCCACTATTGAATGGGACAAACTTTAAGATCTGGAAAGAAACCGTAGAAATTGTTCTCGGTTGTATGGATTTGGATCTTACACTGCGGTTGGAGCGTCCTGTTTCTACTCCGGATAACCTTAATGAGGTTAAAACAGAAAAGTGGGATCGCTCTAATCGTATGTGTATGATGATCATGAAGCGCTCTATTCCAGAAGCGTCTCGGGGCTCTATGACTGAGAATGAGAGCGCTAAGGGGTTCCTTGAGGAAATTGAGCAATACTTTGCCAAGAATGAAAAATTAGAGGCAAGTAACCTTCTGTCTAAGCTCGTTTCCATGAAGTATAAAGGCAAGGGGAACATAAGGGAGTACATTATGGAGATGTCTAATCTCGCATCAAAACTCAAGTCACTAAAGTTAGAGCTGTCTGAAGATTTGCTCGTACACTTGGTTTTGATCTCTCTCCCTGTACACTTTGGGCAATTCAAAGTGAGCTATAACACTCAGAAAGACAAGTGATCTCTCAATGAGCTTATATCTCACTGTGTGCAAGAGGAAGAGAGGCAAGCGCGGGATAGGACTGAGAGTGCTCACTTAGCATCAAGTTCTCAAAACAAAATCAAGAAAAGAGCTAGGGATGTTGCAGAAAAGTCTTCTCAGCAAAAGAAACCAAAGATGCAAACTGAGGGGTTTCCTTGCTACTTCTGTAAGAAGACTGGGCACATGAAGAAGGAGTGTCCCAAGTATGCCGTTTGGCGTGAAAAGAAGGGTGAGCTTCTTACTTTAGTTTGTTCAGAAATTAATTTAGCTTTTGTGCCTATGGATACTTGGTGGGTGGATTCTGGTGCTACCACTCACATAAGTGTATCTTTGCAGGGCTGCCTGTGGAGTCGGCCACCAAGTAAGAACGAAAAGTTCATCTATGTGGGGGACGGCAATAAAGTTGCAGTGGAGGCTATCGGAACTTTTAGATTACAATTAAAGACTGGATGTCATTTGGATTTGTTTGAGAGTTTTGTGGTGTCGTCATTTCGACGGAATTTAATTTCGGTTCCATGTTTGGACAAATCAGGTTATTCTTGTTCATTTGGAGACAATAAATTTAGTCTCTCACAAAATTCAGTTTTGATTGGTACCGGTCCATTGATTGATAATCTATACATGCTTGATGTGATTAGTTCCCATAATGAAATCCTCCAAACAAGTTCACGAGGTACAAAGCGAAAATTTAATGAGAATTCTGCTGCTTTATAAGCACAAGCGCTTAGGACATATCTCCAAACAGAGAATTCAGAGGCTTGTGTCTGATGGAATTCTTGAACCCTTAGATTTAGCAGATTTTGAAGTCTACATTGAGTGCATTAAGGGTAAGAGAACAAACATTAAGAAATTGGGTGCCAATAGAGCTCAAGACGTCTTAGAACTCATTCATACTGATATATGTGGTCCATTCCCTACAGCATCTTGGAATGGTCACAAATATTTCATCACGTTCATAGACGATTACTCTAGATATGGTTACCTCTTTCTGATAAATGAGAAGTCGCAATGATGGATGTTTTCAAGTCTTTTAAGGCTGAAGTAGAACTTCAACTTGGAAAGAAAATTAAGGCTGTCAGATCGGACCGTGGTGGAGAATACTATGGTCGATATGATGGATCCGGAGAACAACGCCCGGGACCCTTCGCGCTTTACCTCAAAGAGTGTGGGTTGTGCCTCAATACACCATGCCAGGAACACCTAGCATGAATGGCGTTGCAGAAAGACGCAATCGTACTCTTAAAGACATGGTAAGAAGTATGCTTAGTCATTCTTCCTTACCGGAGTCACTTTGGGGGGAAGCTCTAAAGGCTGCTTTATACATCCTTAATAGGGTACCAAGCAAAGTAGTAACTAAAGGGCATTACTATTCGTCGCCCTGAAATTTTAAATTCTATCGCCCTAAGCCATACTAATTTACAAAACTGTCCTTGATTTAATTTTATGGTTCTTTATCAGACACCTTCGGTTATGAAGAAATGGAGAAAGTAAGCATCGTACGGTCAGGTATTCCTCTCTGATCTTGGAGATGAAGGAGTGGAACACTTGGAAACTTGCTACGGAATTGAAACGATTAGCCACAATCAGCCACCACAAAGTAAGAGTTAGAAAGACCATACATCCAGACGGTAGCACAGTCAAAATCTATCCAACGATTCATAAGAAACTAAGCATCCGTCGCAGTCCAAATTGAGCATCAGAACAACAATCAATTCATTGTATATCAGACACAACTCTAGATAAAGGATGCTAAGCTAACATCGGGAAACCTGCCTACAGCCTGCGGGCTATGGATTTTCAACCCATACCATCGGAGATGCACAAAATAAAATAAAATTAACAACGACAGTGAGCGGCAACGGCAATGAGCGGCGACGACCGACCTTCTTCAACGACTGCAGCGAATGGTGACATTTAGTCTTCTCAACTCGATGGCCGTGTGGGATCGGTCGGAAGCAGAGGCCTGCATGCGACAAACTTCTCCTCTCCTTGGTGGGCGCAGAGGTCGGACATACAGGAGATGGCGATGAACCTGCCCTTCCTCTTGCGGTGGCGTTCTTCTCGCCGGGCAGAGAGCACACGGCGGCGGCGGCTGGGTTGGTGCTTTGTTGGGGAGAGGAGAAAGGTACGACGCTAACGGCCGGGTTAGTTTTAGGATTAGGTTATTTTGTGATCAGGGACAAAATTGTCTCTTTGTGTAAATCTAGGGAGATAAATTCAAATAGTTAGGGCGACGATTAGAAATTCAGTGGGCATTACTATTCGTCGCCCTGAAATTTTAAATTCTATCGCCTATGGACAGACAAAAAGCCTAGCATTAGGCACTTGCACATTTGGGGTTGTCCAACTGAGGCAAGGCCTTATAAGCCACATGAAGGAAAGCTGGACTCAAAGACTGTAAGTTGCTACTGTGTTGGTTATCCGCAATACTCTCGAGGCTGCAAATTTTACAATCCCACCTCACGATCATTCTTTGAAACGGGAAATGCGAGATTCCTTGAGGATATTGAGTTTTGGGGGGAAGGAAACATAAGGAATGTTGTCTTTGAGGAAGAAAAAGTCATTGATAGTGATCAAGTTATCATACCTATCACTAGTCCTGACATAGTCATGGAACAAGACAACAATGAAATTCCTCCTCCTGTACCACCAGTGGAACAAAATCAACATCCTCAAGAAGTGCCACTTAGGAGATCCACTAGAGAAAGAAGAAGTGCGATTCCGGATGATTATGTCGTCTTTCTTCAAGAACATGAGGATGGCATAGGATTAATGGAGGATGATCCTATCAACCTCGCTCAAGCCATGCGCAGTTCTAACTCTGAACAGTGGAATAGTGCCATGAAAGAAGAGAGGAAGTCCATGTATGACAATGACGTTTGGGATGTCGTTGAATGCCCTGAAGGAGTAGTTCCGGTCGGTAATAAATGGATATTTAAAATCAAAAGGGACTCTAAGGGTAAGATTGAGAGATTTAGATCACGTCTAGTCGCTCAGGGCTTTACTCAAAAGGAAGGCATTGACTACAAAAGAGACTTTCTCTCCAGTGTCTGCGAAAGACTCTTTTAGGACAATAATGGCACTAGTGGCTCATTTTGATTTGGAGCTACATCAGATGGACGTGAAGACTGCGTTTCTCAATGGAGACATTGATGAGACGATTTATATGGTTTAGCCACAAAACTTTGTTGTGGGAGATCCAAAGAAAATGGTCTGTAAACTTAAGAAGTCCATCTATGGTCTCAAACAAACTTCCCGTCAATGGTATCACAAATTTCACAAAGTTATTAGCTCATATGGTTTTGAGACTAATCTTGTTGATGATTGTGTATATCACAAGTTCAGTGGGAGTAAATTTATTTTTCTGGTGTTATATGTTGATGACATTCTACTCGCCAGTAGTGATATAGGCTTACTGCATGAAACCAAGAAATTTCTAACAAAGAATTTTGAAATGAAAGATCTTGGTGACGCCTCTTTTGTATTGGGTATTGAGATACTGAGAGATCGCTCTCGAGGTATTCTCAAATTATCACAAAAGAGCTATATCGATTATGTTTTGAGTAGATTCAACATGAAAGATTGTAACCCAACAAATACACCAGTAGCCAAAGGAGACAAGTTCAGTCTCGCTCAATGCCCCACAAACAATCTAGAAAGAGCGGAAATGCAGAAGATTCCTTATTCATCTGCAATAGGGAGTCTTATGTATGCTCAAGTTTGTACTCGTCCCGATATAGCTTTCATAGTGGGAGTACTGGGCAGATACTCAAAGGATCCAGGCATGGATCATTGGAAGGCAGTCAAGCGTGTGATGCGCTATCTAAAGAGAACAAGGAATTACATGCTTACTTATCAGAGATAAGATAGTCTGGAGGTCATTGGGTATTCCGACTATGATTTTGCCGGATGCCAAGATAGCATGCGCTCTACATTTGGCTATATCTTCATGTTGGCTGGAGGGGCTATTTCTTGGAGGTCTGCTAAGCAGCGTCTTATAGCTCCTTCCACCATGGCAGCAGAGTTTATAGCTTGCTATGAGGCATCTCATCATGGATTATGGCTGCGAAATTTTGTCACGGGGCTGCGTGTGGTAAACAACATTGAGAGGCCATTGAAGATTTATTGTGACAATAATGCAGCAGTGTTGTACTCTAATAACAACAGGAGTTCGACAAAGCCAAAGTTTATCGATATCAAGTACCTGGTTGTTAAGGAGAGGGTTCAAAATAGACAGATTTCTGTAGAACATATTAGGACTGAGTCTATGCTAGCTGACCCATTAACCAAAGGATTACCGCCTACTGCATTTTATGAGCACACTGCTCATATGGGTGTTATTCTGGATGATACCTTGGTTTAGTGGGAGTCATTTTGGTTTGTTCTATAGACATTGATTTGTGACTCTGCAGAATAAAGTGATTTTTTTTGTTTTTTCTTCAGTTTCTGTTTTGAACCTTAAGGTGTTTATTTATATTATGCAATTTTCTTGCATGAAGTGTTTTTTTTTATCTCAGTAAAGTTGGACCAGTTGAAAATAGGCATGATCAAGATCACAGTACATGTAATTTTCATGACACTCATCCATATTTGATCTATGTCATTGAGTGTATAAATGTGGTGATCATGGTGGTTTAATCATTATCATATCATGATGGAAGCCGCGTTGGTTCCAAAGCTATACATAAGATGGACAAGATTGTTAAGGAATAGTTATTGTACAAATAACATTCGGACGCGCGCCTAAAGAACTTTGTGATATAATTATTTGCATAAACCATGCAGCCCAAGTGGGAGATTGTAGGAAATATATGGTCCACGTGATGTGGGCTGTGGTTTATGGGATAATAATTGTATTAGTTATTTGTTAAAGTGGGCTAATTATAAGTGGTCAAATTATGGAGCCCAAGACTACTCAATATCTTATATGGGCCCAATGAGTGGAAACCAGATACTAAACCTAATTAGGGTTTTATGGGAACCCTAGCTAAACATAGTATATAAAGAACCTAGAGGTTGTGGTCCCCAAGACACCAAGACTGAAAATACACACATATTCTCCCCATAAGGAATACGTGAGGTTTCCCGTGAGTGGACTAAGGAGGCTTGGTTGAGGAAGGCCACTAAACTTCCCGGATCGTGCTTCTGAGGTATCGTCCGGTTAAAGATCGTTCTACAGATTCCGCATCAAGCTCACGACGATCTACCATCATGAATCCTGGTATTTAGATCTATTCGCCTTTGATAATCTGACAAGATGTATTCCGGGGAATTGAATAGGCTAAAGTTTAATTCTAACACTTTCCACCCGACCTGTGCCTGATGTTGAGACATTTTAGTTTTATCATAGCATTTTGGTTTTTTATTTGTACATATTTTTACGTTATTAATCTATTTGTGAATAAATAGTCTACTGGTGCTTTCATCGCTTCATACCACCTTCGATTCTCTCAGTCGTGGAGTTCGCAGCAGTGGCAGAGACACTATAAGATTAAAGGTAGGTCATTTGCACCATTTTGGTCCAAAACTGTAGTAAGAAAATGGGTAATACTAACAGAAAATTTAAACTATAAAAAAGTATCACATGTATCCCAACATTTCATCTCCCGCTAAACTATAAAAATGGTGTACTCGATTGATGGCCGTTTCTCCTCCATTTCATCTCCCGGTGAACTGAACTGAGCTCGTGCTAATTATGGAAAAAGGTAGAAGGAAGAAAAGAGGAGCGAGAAAACTAAAGTGGGGGCTCTGAGCTTAATTGCCAGAATTCTCTTCGCTGGCTCACGGATCGTCGAAATTTGGGTTTTCTGGGTTGGGAAAATCTTTGAGAGAGAGGTGAATATTGGGATTTTTTAATTTAAGTTGGAATTAAAAACATGAGTTGTTAATGATGTGGCATCTACGTGGCTGTCACATATTTGCCATGTCAACAAAAGTCAGCATCAAGTTGACTACCGTCTGGTAAACCGTTATCAATAACGGTCAACGAAATCGCGAGGACATTAATGACACACAACTATAATAGATTAGACATTTTCAGAATATTGAATAGGTTGGGATAAAGTCATTTTCTTGAATATTGAATAGGTTAGACATTAACCCTAATAAAATTTGTATGTAATTTTGGATAAAACACAATATCTCTCTATTATTCTAAATAGCTTTACGTAAAATTAATAATTTGTGATTTATATTTAAATTCCAATTAATTTATTTTGTAACTGAACTGAAAATTCAAAACTTAATGGCATTTTCTTTCTATAAGTTAGCCTTACAAGTATTGAAAGCAAACAACATGAAAAAACACTTCAGAATAAGAGGTTGAAATCATAAATGATTTTTCGACAAGCATCTTAAGAATAATATTCCTCATAATTTGGACCATAAATGCATTTTATAAAATTTTCAATATTAGAATTTTTTTTTATATTAGACCTACCTTATATAAATTTCTGCCTACGTCACTAGTTGACAGGTAAGTTGAATAAATGTTCCCTCTTAGTATAAGTTGTAGCTCTTCAAATGATTGAGAACAAGTTCCATCTGGCCCCTATAAATGAGGATTTAAGGTGTGGTATTCCTTGAAAACTCATTATTTAGGCATACTTTAATTTCCCAAAATTCCTCACTTCGTGATGATGGGCCAGTGTCCATATGTCCCTCGTACAGGGATTTTAAATGTGCTATATGTTGTGAATAATTATCCCAATGATGGGAATAAGCAACACCATTAACACGAAATAGAGGGGAAGGAGTAACACCACTTTTATTCCATACTCTCATAGATTGATTACATGGAACCAATATGGAATACATAGAGAAGTGAGGGAGAAGAGGAGTGAATTGGTGTGTATGTTTCTTTGCTACTAGATTGCCTTATATAGGCAATGAGTGAGATCAAGCCATAATGATAAGCATAATGGTGCTCTATAGTGCATTATGATGGACATCCACTTAATCATAATGGTGCTCTATAGTGGGTTATGTTGGACATCCACTTAATCATAATGGTGGTTATGTTGGACATCCACTTAATCATAATACCCCCCTTGGATGTCCATTGATTAAGAACATGTCTCGTTACAACCTTGCTAGGAAAAACCCTGTGGGATAAAAACCTAGTGAAGGAAAAAGAGTACATAGTTCTTCTGTTACGCGTTGTATACTGCTTCATTAAAAACCTTATCTGGAAAACCCAGTGGGAAAAAACCTTGGTTAAGGGAAAAAGAGTGCAGTGCGTAAAGTCTCCCCCTCATGGAGAGATCTATCAACATCTCCCCCCTCATGGAGAGATCTATCAACAGTTTGAAGTCTTCGAGCTCCAATATATTTTCACATGACGTTGTGGAAAGTAGTATTGTTATAGACAAATCTGCTGGATAGTCATTTAACAAACTTTGTTGGTTCCACAATTTTTCATGAAGTTCGTCATTGAAAAACAAACTTCGTTAAAATATCCTCATATGTATCTTTTCAGAAGATACATGTAATATCACTTTCATATATGATCTTCGAGATCAATCTTTGAGAAATATGTTACATAATAGATAACTTTATCCAATAGATCATTCCTCTCATAGTGATCTTAATCATCAATATATCTTACTCATTCTTATCATTTGTGCACCTTTTATATATTGCTTGATGCACATGACTTTTCCTTGCAAATATTTGATTTTCAATCCAGGAGATAGTCTAGTTCTTTCAAGTTATTGATTTCAATTACTTTTGAATACTCTTCTAGAGTTTCAAGTCAATCAATAACTTCGTATCTTTGAATACTCTTCTAGAGTTTCAAACATATTTATACCTTTAATCTCAACTTGAAATCATTGCTTACAAATGTGCCGACACCCCAAAAGTGGCAAAGAATTTGTCAACATATTGCCATGAGAAGTTTGGCTCTTTCAACCAATGATTCTTTGTCAGAACACATGAAGCTATCATTGGAAGATATTATAGGTAATTCATCTGTCTTCCTCAAATTATAATAAGAATATGGAATTTGAGATCATTCGTATTTCTCCTATCTCGTAGAAACTTCATTGAGATAGTTATTCCATATATATCGATGCTCATTTAATTTGTTTGAGGGGAGGATTCAATATACTTGAATAATGTTCTTCACAATCTCAACATGTTTGCTTCAAGCAAACTAACTCCTTCAGAGAGTTCCATATGAATTTCATCATTAAGCATGCTTTAGTATCAACCTTCATTAGACGCATATATAACTTTTATATACTGCCAAAAGTCATATCCACCATATGGAAGTTTTCCTAAGTCAATGCCAATTATTTTGCGAAGACCTTCATGACAAGTTGAGCATGATATCTCTTAATTTCTCCCCCTTTGTCATGTCTTCGTAAAACATCATCTGAGTTTTACTGGCATTGCTTCTATATAGTTCTTATGACTTCTTACTGTTTAGGCTAGTTCATAACTGCCTCAAATGCGTCGTTACAACTTGGTCTATAACCTTTTTAAGGTGACCAATGAATCTAACTTCACGATCCTCTTTCATATCATATTGCGCGCTACAATATATGAAGACTCTATCGTCAACGTTGACTTCCTTTCGATTCCATCGAATCTCATCCAAGATATAATTTATTGGGATTTCTTTCATAATCCCGAAATAGGTACATATGGTTCTTCCAGACCAATGTTATAATACTTGGAGATTCAAATAAGCTTGCAATATCCTCATCATAAAGACCATCTTTATTTTGAGCTCCTTTTATTTTTCGAGGACTTGTATTTCTTTGGAATCGATAGTTCAACACATTACATATGTGTGTGCAATATATCCTTCAGGGATATAGTTCTTAGGAGCATTAGCAGCTTTTGTGACTTAGTCACTCCTTTGTGATCATTAATTACGCCTGGCAGTAGGCTTACTAAACTTGGCAAATGAATTATCATTGAACTTCAAGTTCACATTACAAATGTGAGGATCATAATTCATTTTAACCAATTTTAGAATCAACTGCTTATTTTTCTCCCCCTGATATTGGAAAGATAGAAATAACGATTGCAAAATAATGGAGACTTCTTGCTCAACATTAGTTTCCAATATCCTTTGAAGAACCCATCTTTGTAAATTGTGGTGGAACAATTTACAACATATAATCCATCATAAAGTCTTTGATGAGAATTTTAAGGTTCCTGGCCAAAACCAATTTGTACAGGGGTTTAGTAGTGACAACTTCTTGGCATGATGCAAAATCGATAATGCTACATGCAACTGGCATGTCTTCAATAAGTTGTTTCACATGTTTATGCACAAGCATGTGCTACATGACATTTGATATTGAAACCAATAATATGAGATTTAAATCCATAAATAATCATCGAGAAGTATTCTCTTCATATTGAACATTCGTTCATATATGCCCATAAGTGAATCAATTGTGCAACCAATCTTGCAAACTTCAGGTTGCAAGTGGAGTGATCATTTAGACGATGCATCGATTACAACCATAAAATAACTAAATGATCCATATGGTGCATTGATCCAATAATTTCATAGTGTATATACTAATTACTTCTCACTTTCATAGGTGATCTCATAATCAACTTTTCTTGAGAATATACAGCACAAGAAGAATCATTCATTGTGGAATTTTCGATAATATTCTCAACAACGATTTACATGAATTCTCGATAATACTTTGCATCATAATTGATCCAGGATGGTCCAACCGGTTAATACGACCCTGGAGGGTGTATTTTTATCAAAGTAACGCAGCAACGACTCAATCGAAGAATCGATTGAGCTCGAATCAAGAACGAAGCGCTCTTAATACGAACTTGAGATAAAACGGAACCAACGGACAATTCCACACCTGGGGAAAGCTCGTATGGTATAAAAGGGTAGCTGCTCGACCACGATTGAAGAGGATATTCAATCGATACAAAGCTCACAAGCTTGGAATCCACCAAACTCAAACAAGTCGCAACTTGCACAAAACCAAAAGGTTTGTTTTTCGATTAATCAAAGTCTTCTGTTTTTACAACGTAAATGGAGGGCTATTTATAGCCAATAAAACCTAATACAAATCTAGATGAACAAGGAAACAATTAAGGTAAAAACAAACTCTAAAAAGGACTCAAAATTCGGCCATAAACTTCCTTTCTTGGCGCACAAGTAATCTGCCCGCAAAACAGTCAAAAGGCAGCTTTCGTACTAACTTCGCGCCTTTTGTTCGAGACCTTCCCGAACTCCAATCCTTCATCCAATTCCTTTCCTTTGTTCAAAAACATATCTAGTTTCATGTTGTGGAAGCCTTTTGACTTGAATCCCATCCATGCTCCTTGAATTGAGCTCCAAAGTAGGCTTCACAGAACAGTTTTCTGCCTTAGTCATTTTCTGGCAGTTTTCCAGTTTTGAGGTAGCAACTTTGAGGCCTTGGAAAACAACCTTATTGACATCATCTCGATCCAAAAAGCATACCATTGGAAACATGGCAACTTTATCTGCAAAACAAACCCTTGATCTCGAATTTCCATTGATCCATTTGTGAGATACAAGCTTCCAAAGTAGGCTACCTGAAACTGTTTCAACACTTAACCAAAAATCAGAATGCTTCAAGTTAATTGAGATGACTTCTTTGGCAAGTAATTGTGAATTGTGGATTGATCCAATTGGGATCATATCAGGCTCCCCCTCTTCAAAAAGCTTTGACCTCAAAGCTTGAAGCTTTTTTTTGTCAAAATCGTCACAAAATTCCTCCCAAATCGAGTCACGAAATAGGTACCTCAAACTTGCAATGTCGAACTTCAAAACTTCATTAACTCGCGAATTGGTCGCTGTCTTCCACGATTTAAGTTCCATGACGTTCGTGGGACTCCAATGGACCTTGCCCATGCAAAAATTATGCTCAAACAAACCCAAAACTCGTCGTTCCAATTTTCCAGTTTCCGGCGCCGGCAAGAACTCCGGCGAGAGCTCCAAATTTGGGGCTTTCTTCTTGAGGACGTCAAGGTCCAATTCCTCGCTTGAGATTGATTCGCCTCACCCACAGGAGCTGATTCCAAGCAATCCCAGCCCAAGAAACCATTCAATTCGTCGCAAATTAGAAGAACAAAGTTTGCCGCCACCGGTAAGTTTCGAATTTCCAGAATCCGGCGACTTCGTGGTTTCCGGCAAGCACTCCAAATTTAGGCGTTTCTTCTCAGAGCATTCTCGGTCCAATTCAGCACTCATGATCGACTCGCCTGGATCCCAGGAGGCGATTCCATTTATTCCCAGCTTTCGATTCTTCCCAACCCGTCGCCAATCGTGAGTCCCGAATATCCCGCCATCGAAGGATTTGAAATTTCCAGAATCCGGCCACCAAAACCCAGATCCCGGCGAACCCAAACAAAAATTGGGTGTTTCAAAATCGGGCAATTTCGTGGCGATATCCGATGCCAGACACCTTCCTTGAGTCTCCATAAACGTAACCCAAGTGCTGGTTTGCATCGAATCCTCTCCAAACGCCGCAATCGATTCATCAATTTTCTGGTCGTGCTTCTTCAAGTTTTTGCCCGAGAATTGTGAATTGGGGTTTTGCAATCCGGGATTCTTCAGGGCAAACTGAACGCTCCTGCACAATCCCATGGACTCCTTTGATGATTCTGCAGCACGATTACTGCTCGAATCGAGCTCGAAAACTCTGCGCAATAAGGGGTCCTGGTTGCACTTCGTCGTTACAAACAGAGGCATTTCTGGACGGATTGCTTCTGCCGATTCATGTATGATCACTTGTAACGATTGTACACTTGACGTTTCTGGGATTGGATTGAGTGTTTCTACACTTGTGGCGGAGTTCGACTCCTCTTCCAGTGCTCCTCCCCATTGTCTCTCTCTCCTACTCTGCTCCATCGTCACCGGCGAACAGAGTTTCGCTGCACTCGTCACCAGGCCGATTCGCGCGTCGGTGGTTGGCTCCGAGCCATATCCTAGCTCTCTCATTCCTACTTCGACGTCCACAGACACATCACTGGCATCGGAGAGCTCTTCCTTTCCTTCTTCGTCGTCGAATACCCTGCAAAAGTCGACACTCTGTTTTTTAACAGAAAAACAAGGTTCGTTGCTGGTGGTTTGCTCCAGCGTCGAATTCACCTTGGGAAGCTTACAAAAGCTCATAAAATTGAATCCCACTCGCCTCTGTACCCATAACTGAGCTCGAGACTCCTTTCCCATGATTCGATTCGACTCCAATTGCTTGAGATCGCCGTAAACTTCGTCCGGCGAAAGAGGTTTCAGAACGAACTTCTTTGCATTGTTAATCCAAGCTTGTTGACAGCGTCCAGGCTTACGATATTTGCACAGCTCCCTCCATCGATCACGAGTGACACCAATTTTCCATCGATGAAGCATCTACTGTGAAATAAGTTATCCCGCTGTTCGTCGGACTCTCTATGCTTGATGACGACTGTTGGGGACTTCTCGTTGCCACAAAATCGAGCCTGCTGCTCCTCCTTACTGCCCTCTACCAACTCCTTTGCTCGAAGGAAGTTTTCCATCGCGATTGCACACGAAACAGCAGCTGTAACACACGAACAGGGGCTGCCCTGTTTTAAACACGAATTCTGCTTGTGCCGATATCGTCAATTGCTTCTTCTCCTTCGCCCTTGTGTAGAGCCGGGCTCTGATACCACTTAATACGACCCTGGAGGGTGTATTTTTATCAAAGTAACGCAGCAACGACTCAATCGAAGAATCGATTGAGCTCGAATCAAGAAAGAAGCGCTCTTAATACAAACTTGAGATAAAACGGAACCAACGGACAATTCCACACCTGGGGAAAGCTCGTATGGTATAAAAGGGTAGCTGCTCGACCACGATTGAAGAGGATATTCAATCGATACAAAGCTCACAAGCTTGGAATCCACCAAACTCAAACAAGTCGCAACTTGCACAAAACCAAAAGGTTTGTTTTTCAATTAATCAAAGTCTTCTGTTTTTACAACGTAAATGGAGGGCTATTTATAGCCAATAAAACCTAATACAAATCTAGATGAACAAGGAAACAATTAATGTAAAAACAAACTCTAAAAAGGACTCAAAATTCGGCCATAAACTTCCTTTCTTGGCGCACAAGTAATCTGCCCGCAAAACAGTCAAAAGGCAGCTTTCGTACTAACTTCGCGCCTTTTGTTCGAGACCTTCCCGAACTCCAATCCTTCATCCAATTCCTTCCCTTTGTTCAAAAACATATCTAGTTTCATGTTGTGGAAGCCTTTTGACTTGAATCCCATCCATGCTCCTTGAATTGAGCTCCAAAGTAGGCTTCACAGAACAGTTTTCTGCCTTAGTCATTTTCTGGCAGTTTTCCAGTTTTGAGGTAGCAACTTTGAGGCCTTGGAAAACAACCTTATTGACATCATCTCGATCCAAAAAGCATACCATTGGAAACATGGCAACTTTATCTTCAAAACAAACCCTTGATCTCGAATTTCCATTGATCCATTTGTGAGATACAAGCTTCCAAAGTAGGCTACCTGAAACTGTTTCAACACTTAACCAAAAATCAGAATGCTTCAAGTTAATTGAGATGACTTCTTTGGCAAGTAATTGTGAATTGTGGATTGATCCAATTGGGATCATATCACCGGTCATGCCAAGCAATCAATTTACTACAAACATAAACTTCAGGTTTATGGTTTGTTTCATTACCTTTTGCTTCAGGAATTAGGATTATTTGCGAGTAGTAATTCAACATAATAACATGTATTATGCAATACATTAAGAATAAGGATACCAAAAGGGGATGCGGTCGAAGTGGTACAGCTCTTTGACCTCAACTGGAACGTTGTAGGTTCAAGCCCCATTAACGCCAGATTTCGAAACCTAAAGATTCTTTTAATAAACCATATCACTATATGTGGTAGATATGGTTCTGGCATTTAATGTGGGTTATGCTTACGACATATTACCCTATCAATGGGAAACTGTTGGATACAACATATAACACAGTATCTCAGTATTGTCCCGTGATAATTTCAATATGCTTCTGGCATTTTGTGGGTAATGTCGACCGACATATTACCCTTCCTATTTTGTTTCTTTCCAAAATTTCAAACCGAAATCTTCTCAATATTATCCAAAATCTACCACATCAACATCCTTATCTTATCCCCAATTTCGGCTATAAAACAACAACTTTACTCCACTTCATTTCATTCTACTCAAACCGAAAAATCAACATCATCTCTCAATTCCATCATTTTTCTTCCCTTCTTGGGAACTCTTCTCGTTATAAGTCGCTTCAGGGATCTTATCGAGTTCGGGTGAAGCAATGGCTGAAGAAATCTCTTCCTTTCTAATCTTGCTTTGGGTGTCATGGATATTTATGATTTTTTTTTCTCATTGCAATACTTATCTTGCTAGAGAATAGAGATACACTATCGCAATCATGAACGCTACGTTTCGATACACAAACGCGAGAATCATAATCATGACTAGATATTTTCTAGTCTTTGATCCATATATGGTAGTATGAAAAATGAGACTTAGATCTCAAATTAGGTATGATGTATGAATGCTATGAATAAAGTGAAGTTTAAGTACTTCATTGTATCAAGAAATCCAAACTTTACTTCCAGAAAGTTTGTGGTATATACTATATTCATCATCATTTTGGAGTCAAGTCATTAACTGATCATTAACTTAATTGGATCATCATATGAGTAATACCCCATGAATCATTATATCAAATGGGCGTATAATCAAATCCGGTGTGTCCCACCTTGGATAAGCCCTTAATGCTTTTCCATAAAAATCTTCAGGATATGATCACTTTATTCAAATAATTCTTGATTAAATCCATGAAACGATTCAACGTACATCTGGTACGTTATATGGCCAATATCTTTGTCCCTTTCAATAAATCGTTGATTCAACTAATGAATCTATTTGACGTACAACTGGTACGATAACGTTCTTGCATTTTCAATCACTGACCAAATAAATGTTTTACTTCTGGTGAACGTTATTATGGTTGGTATTCTAGAACCATTTTATCAATCGACATTTTGACATCGTCGTTTTTCACATTCACTTCTGGGAATGGAATTACATTTAAAAAGATTTTTCTTAGGCCAAATTCACTTGTATAGCCAAAACTTTGACGATTATGACAAATATAGCCACTTTTGGAGAAATACCAGAAATAGCCAGAATTTTGAAAGTTCGATGACAAATATAGCCATTTCCGTTACATAATTTGACGGCGTCAATAACATCGTTAGTCAAATTAACCAAACGCTTACCTGGCTGCCAACTCACAGGACACATCATTGACAACTCAACAATACTTGCCATGTCATATTTTAATTTAAAAATAAATAAAAAAATGACAAATTATTTTTTTTCATCCTCTCTCCTCTCCCACCACTCGCCGTCGAAGAACTCTTTCTTCTCCCTCTCCTTCCACCACCTACCCCAACCCCAAACCCATATCCTCTCCACCTACCCGACAGCGTTCCAGATCCAACCCACCACCGACCCCGCCGAAACCGCTGCGACAGCATACTGACCCTACGATCTCAATACCCGTCGTCGTCGCCATCGTCAATCATCACCGTCGCCAATCGACCTCGTACACGCCGCTCGACTGATTTCCTCTCTGGTTTTACCTTTTCCTGGGTTGCCCTGCACTGGGTTCGGATCTTCATGACCCAGCGGGAGTAGATCGAAAGGTGAAAAGCTTGTGGATCTCTGCTTGGGTACTCGGCCAAATCGAACTTCCCCCGCTGCACTGCTCACCATCGTCTTCCATTGCCGTCCACCATCGATTCGCCCCTCTGTCGTCGCACCCAGATCTCTGCTCGTCATCGCTGTTTCGAGTGTCATCGATCTGTCTCCGCCAGCATCTGGGCATCGTCGATCTGTCCCCGCTACGTTGCTCAGCATCTATTTCCGCCTCCATCTCGCCGCCGTCAATCTGTCCCCGGTGGGCTGCTCACCATCTATCTCCGCCAACATCTGGCCGCCATCTTCCTCTACTTTACGGAGCGTAAAGCTTCGACAGGCGACAATAAAGGAGAGTGGGATTCATAGGTGGCGATTAATATCTCAATTGGATTTTTGTTTGGTTTGGGAATGTTACAGATTTGTGTAGAGATATGGAGTGGGCGACGGCGATTGGCGACGACGATGATTGACGATGGCGACGACGACGGGTATGCAACAGTCAATTGAGCAAATAGGGGGATGTGGGGTTTCAAGGTTTGATGGATTTGGGGTTTCAAAGTTTTGAGATGACTGTTAGATGAGTGACTTCTGGGTTTCAATTGAGAAGACTATGGTGGGAATGGGTCTGTGAAAGAGAAGTTGGGGGCATAGATGGAGGAGAGGAGGTGGAAACATGGATTTTTTTTCTTCTTATTGATGAGGTTGAAACAGACACGGAGTTGGGTTTAGGCCTTAGGGGGATGTGGCTTTGTGCAATATTTCTTTTTATTTTTTTATTAAGTTTTTCATTAATCTATGTGGCAATGTTGTTTAAAAATGTCACCACCACCTCAGCAATGCCATTAGTCCAGTCATCTATTTGGTTAACACCGTCAAATAATTGGACGGAAGTGGCTATTATTGGTATTTCCCCAAAAGTGGCTATATTTGGCAAAACCGTCAAAGTTTTGGCTATACAAGTGTATTTGGCCTTTTTCTTATCCCACATATCTTGTTTATCCACTGATCTTTTGATCTTAACCCTTTTCATCATTTATTCATATAACTTTCAATAGTTATGAATTTCTTTTACTTGCTACCTCTGGAGCATAGTAAACAATTGTAGTAAGTTGTAACCATATTAAAATGTTACTAACTCAATTTGAACAACCACAACTATTATAGCATAAACAATTATTTATGAGAATTCTCAATATTAGGTATGTGTCAAAACACAAAACTTAACTAATCAATATATATACTATAATTACATACTGTTGGTATATATGACCGTATATAAATAATATAATGAATACTGCGATACTGTACGTTGGTATCATACATTCATTTTTTTATTTTATGCATAGAATAGACATAAAATATAACTAATTATTGGTCGGATATGCATGTCGTGATACAGGTATCTATCCATTATCATCATTATTTTAGCCGTGAATTATGCATACTTAACACTATCTTATTAGAATTTACCAAAACTTATTGGAGATTTATAACTTGCTATGTAATCAAAAAGTAAATATATTCCCACCGAAATACAAATCAAGGATTATCACATAATAATGAATATTTTATCATTCTTACTATTATATCCCTTTTAACAGGAACATGCATTTATTCATGCACAACTCTATCTATAATAATATGGTGATTAGATTTTCATATTTATGACAAGGTAGTGGACATATTTAAAACCAGTATATTAAATAAAATAGGCGCAGGAAAATTACCTGACAACTGATGAGTAATAACTTAGAAACTTATGAAACTGCTAATGGAAAATTTGGCTTTTGAATTTGCTTATGATCAAGAGGATGTTACGTACCTTAAGCAACTTCATACGTTAATGGTGAAGCTTTCTACTTCCAAAATTTGCTCAGATCGACAGGATCATGAGTACATAGAAAGTTTATACTCCGAAATTTGCTCAGATCGATAGGATCTCGAGCACATAGAACAATCGTGCTGATAACATGTTGTGAAGGAATAAGCAACACCATTAACACGAAATAGAGGGGAATGAGTAACACCACTTTTATTCCATACTCTCATAGATTGATTACATGGAACCAATATGGAATACATAGAGAAGTGAGGGAGAAGAGTGAATTGGTGTGTATGTTTCTTTGCTACTAGATTGCCTTATATAGGCAATGAGTGAGTTCAAGCCATAATGATAATCATAATGGTGCTCTATAGTGCATTATGATGGACATCCACTTAATCATAGTACTATAGAAATGAAATGTATCGATATTTTTCTGTTTTCTTGGCACTTATCTTCTTGGAAAATATTTTTTTCCAGCCCTGTTATCGCGCTCAAGTAATGATGTGGTAGTGAAGCATTTCCCTTACGGCCTTACCATTCATTTTGGAACAGTGTCAATGTCCTATTATCTACTCTAAAATTCTGAAATGAACAACTTAAGCATTGCTGCACTCCAGTAAAAACAAACCCTTCTAGATGTGTTATCAACTTGCTTGGTGTCGCTTTCTTAATGCTGGGAGTAGCCATTTTGTTCCCTGGTCTGTTTGGAATTATGAATGGTTCATCCGTATCTGTGTCAACACTTGCCTATGGTAAAGCTCCAGATAGTCAAAAGTTATATTCCTTTTATCGAGCTTTGATCAAACATATATACGAATACACCTCAACTTTCATAGGCTGTAAGGAAATAATGATCGTATTCTAGCATTAACTGGAGCTGGCAGCAGAATTCTAGGCTTCTCTCTGCCACAATACAGCAATAAACGACTATGTCCCAGTTCACAGTGGGGCAAGATGGGTAAATGACATGCATACATGGAATGGAAGAGTGACACCAGAGGTGAAGAGTTCTACCTTTACAATTCAAAAACAACGAATAAATCCCATCCGTTTAACAGAAAAGCATTGCTCTTCGTTTGACCTACGAAATCGTATCAGACAACCAACTTTCCAGGATACCTACAAAACTTTGCTTGTCCCTAATGAGGTTTACAAAACCATATGTTTGCAGAAAAAAAAGACAACTACATTTTGTAATAGGGAATTCAGTAAACAGTATAATACCGCCTTTAGCTTTGAAGTCCATCTCTTTACACCACCAAGCCTTGCCTTTTCAGAAGATTTCTCTTGCGCTTCAGGGCTTTCAGCGATCTCCAGGTTCGGCCATTTTTACCATTGAAATACACTTCTTGAATTTTGTGTATATTGTCTGAGCCAAAATCATTACAGCCATCAATGAAATTGGTCACTTCTTGAGCTGTCCACCTGTCGTTTCCAACACCAGCAACACCATCCAAAGTTTGATCTGCTCCCATGTTCTTCACTAGAATCACTCGGTTAACAAGGTCTTCAGCCATACCAGCTGCTGCCATCTGCTCTGGTGTGGCTCTATCAAGCCTATCCAACAGCATCTCCAAAGATTTCTTCGTCCTTGTCTTCCCAAAATACTTTTCAGATATCAATTTCAACTTCCCCTTACTTTCCTTTTCGATTCCTTCAACAAAAGTCTGAATATCGGCCAATGACCAGCGCCCCTTGACTGGACAGATAGGCAGTTCATGATCCACAACATTTTCCACGTCTACAGGAACATTTAGATGTGTCTTTGCCTCCACATCTTTACCTCCACCTTCTTCCTTCTCACATATCCTCTTATAAGGATATTCGAAGATGCTCAATTCCTCAATAACATTTTCATGGCTTACCAGCTGGCTCCCAATCTCAATTTCAAAAGCATTCAAGTGTTCAACCACATAAGGCAACTCAAACTCATATTCTTCAGCAACTTCAGAAACAGTAATGACGTCTAATAATAGTTGAAGAGCTTCACTATCAATTGTCTTAAGCACAATAGCTTTGACAACGCCAATGTTCCTAAAGTTTCCGAAGGAGTCTACCTGATGTAGTTGGTCCTGATATGGAGCTGCGCCAAGCTGTTTAAAACCACAAGAACTGTAGCAAACACCTCCACCTTCAATTCTGGAGCTCTCGTCATCAAGCAGCCCAAGAAGATACGGGTACTTTGTATCCTTAAGCTCGAGCAGAATCTTATCCCTCATAACATCAACTCTTGTTTCATGGAAACGGAGGTGAGAGTTAACAAATGTAAGATCTTCCAACAACATTTGGGTCTCTGTGTGAGAAACCAAAGAATCAACCCTGGCCTTCATTGCCAAGCTTTGCATGGAAAATGCTTTTTTAGCAGCAACATCCACAAGAAACATATGAACTTGTGGAATCTTCTTGAAGTTCCATAGCATATCAAATGCAAATTGTTTGAGGCGATCTGATGACCTGAGCTTGCTGATTGCTGATAAAATAAAAATGTTAGTGTTAGAAGGTAAAATTAAACAGCAGCAAATTCCTCATTCTCACAACAACTAATAATCCTCATTGAATCAGCAAAGCCACATACACATATCTGACAATAGAAACTAATAGGCAGACGAGGAGAAATTAATTAGAGCACCATATCAATCGAACTAACAAAGAAAGACCACATACCCTAGTGCATTCATAGTTGCTAATTGGCAGTCGGTCACTATTCATCAGAACACCATATTAACTAAAATAACAAAGAAAAGAGAGCTAATAGCTTAAAAAAGAAACCGAAAACTCTTACCAACATCAGTTTCGTACAAATCTTTAGGCAACAAAGAGTGTTTCTCCACTGTTTCCAATTCATCCTTGACCAGCTTCGTCTTTTGTTCATCCATTGGTAACAAAGATGACGAAAAACTACAAAGAAACCAAAATCTGATGAGTTCGACGACTAAAGAGACAATCAAAAGGGCTGCGCATAGGATTATCGAAAACAGAAATCGCAAAGAAAGTGGCGTACTATTATGATTCTCAGAAAGAAAAATCGATTATCAGAAGTCACTGACTGCAGGATATGAAGCTCAGAAATGACAAGGATCAGAGCAATATCTCACCGAAAAGTAGTAACGAACAGATCTGTCTCGCGAGGATATAGAACCCTAACTGTGATCTTCGATGGCAAAGAAGAAGGAAGTGCTAAAATCCGTACTGAAAAATGAGAGCGAGTGTAAGAGGGACTAAAAGGGTGAATGGTGGCTTGTAATATAAGAAACCAAGTCAAGTCGGTACTTCCTTGTAGGCTATTTTTGGGCTGGCCTTTCCAAATTTGGCCCATTTTCTGTAGTCTTTCAAACGGGGATCTTCTGTCAAAATGAAAGGCATGTTAATTTCCAAAACATTCGTGGATTGGATATGCAACATCACAGCTTATATATTTCTACGCGCTAAGTAAAAGAACCAGAAACGAAGTGCTATGATAAAGAACTATCTACAGTCAATAATAATCAAATCGAAAAAACATAACAAGGTAGTAAGAAAGAGTCAGAAAATTGAACAAGATCATTCAAAAACCACCAAGTAGGATCATGAAAAAGATCGAAAGCAATTTAATTCAAAGACCCCCAAGCCTACAGAGCAAAAAAAAAACGGACTAGTTGGAGGAGGGAGTCTTTGGGCTAAATTGCTCGGAAAATTTTCGGGTGGAAAGGAACAAGTTTGGCATTGAAATGAATAGATGATAGTATATATAGGAAACCGAAGGGCTATATGTGTAATTGTGGTGGGATATAAAACATTCAATTCAATTATTATTAAATGTATTTATATTTTATAATTTTATTCTTAATAAAATATTATTTTATATAAAGAAACCAACGGCTGGAAATAAAGTGGGGTTTGGTAAGCAATAGATCTGAGGGAAATTTTTTTAAATTTAATTGGTTAATTAAAAGAATGACCAATTATGCTCCCGTAATAAAGGATCTAATAACGTTACCAACGCACGCGGCCCTTGATTCGTTCGCTGTTACGTCGTTTTCGAGTGAATTAAACAACTTTTGCTCCCTCCGATTACGCTGGCTAGCGTCTGATTCGCTCAAAGGTCTTTATTATTAAATTGTTTTCGACTTTCCGTCAAACATCTTTATTATTAATTAAAATCACGCCACCCAATTTCCCTTTTTGTGTGAACAATCCGCCGCCCAATTGCCCTTTTTATAATTTCTAGAACCTAAGCTTATCTTTGACACCTCGCAGCTCTATTTACGCAAGAGGCAACCAAGGAAAAAATCCAAAAATGCACGAGTTATTAAAAACAATTCTCAATATACAACACTTGTACAAATATTTCCCAAAATACTTAAGTTTCACGTGGTTCGAGTCAGGCAACCTCGATCTACAGAAAGGTTCGAGTGACAGAGCCTCGATCCACTAGCATCGCGGTAAATCCACTCGATTGGCGGAGATCTGACGGTAAGGATCGACCTTCAGTGCCGCGATCCGCGTAGATCGAGGGTGATAGACTCGATCTATGCCAAAGGAAGATTTTCCGTCCGCCAAAATCGTGGGGATTACCGTAAAAGTTCCATTAATTACCTTATGTAAATGTTACCATTTAATGTTTTACCTTTTTTTATTCTATTTTGAAAATAAACGTATCCTTTCTTAGCAAAGAAAATGAATGTCTTCTTTAATCCGGTGGGAGCTTCTCACCCTATAATCCAACGTTCAAAACTCTTCCTTTTTTATGATAAAAAACCTTCCTTTTATCATAAAAAACCTTTTTTTATTACAAAATATATTCCTTTTTTAAATGGAATGAATAAGGTAAAGCCCTAAATGAATCCAATTTTGTAATGAAAATGTGTATTAATTCCGCGTAGCATAATGCACCGGATTAAAAAGACCTTCCTTTTTTTGTTAAGAAAGGATGCTTTTATTTTCAAAATGGAATGAAAAAGCTAAGTAATAAATAGATAAACGTTGGGCAATAATTAACACGTTAATCCACCTTCTTTTTTTTTTATCTTTTAATCCACCTTCAATGCCCTATCATCCGTTCGAATTAAATAGGGTAATTAATGGAAACGTTTTTGATAATTCCCCATAACATTGGCCGACGAAAATAGAGGGAGGGGTGGTTCGCGGCATAGAAGATCGAACGGCGGAGATCGAGTTTCTCTTCCTCGATCTATTGCGACCCTTCAGTGGATCGATGATTACTGACTTGCACCCTTCACTGGATCGAGTTTCTTTGACTCGAACCGCGTAAAACTTATGTATTTTGGGAAATATTTATATAAGTGTTGTAGTTTGGAATTTTTTTTTAATTAATCTTGCATTTTGGGAAAAGACCCGGCAACTAGCTAGTTTTTTTCTCCAGACATAGACGGGTGGATTGATAATTTTTTTTATTTCGAAAACGAAAACCACTTCTTTCACGGACCATTGTTATTTATTATGGTGCCGTGCTCCGCAGCGGGCTTTCACCCTCATTGGACTCATTTTTCAACTCGTCCAGCCCATAACTTTTTAATTCTGAAAATGCACCACCGTGGATAGGCCCACTTTTCCAAATTCATATATATTTAGCTAGATTTTTCTCACACTAAATGATGATTGATGGGTGGATTAATACATTTTTATTTCGGAAAAGAAAACCAAAGCCCCAAGATTACTAAATATATATATATATATAAAATTAACAATATATATGGATAGTTGATAGTGGGATCCTTTTCAGGAAAAAGTTTTTTTTCTCCTTTTTGTATTTCATAAATTTTATTTGTTAAATGATCTCGTGAGTAAAAAATGATTCATCGGAGTACGAATTCGTGTGAGAAAAGTGGCGAGACCAGATTTTCAATTGGAGAGACCAAAGTTGTTACAAGTATATTACCGTAAAACACTAAAATACACTAATCGGCAAACTAATTATAATCACACAAAGTATTTTCATATTAAGTTCAATGTAAATAGAAATAATATAATTAAAAAATTTAATAATTCATTTTTCAATATTATGTGGGTTCTTTTTTCATATCACCCTTATCTATAAAAAAAATTATAATGTAAAATTGCTTACTATCCAAGACTCGACCACTTGCAGAACAAAACTAGATAAACAGAATTAAGCTTCCCTCTGAGTATAGAACCCAACACTACACTTTCCTCGAGTAAAGAACTAGGGATGGCAATGGGGCGGGTTTGGGCCGGGTTTGTCTAAACCATCCCCATCCCCGCTTTGAAATATCTATACCCATACCCGCCCCATATCCATGCGGGGGAAGGTTTTGCAAACCCATCCCCATACCCATGGGTTTCGGGTACCCATGGGTAATACCCGCCCCGTACACCCAACATTATAATACGGAATATTTTACATGTAGACTTTCAATTATAACATTAAACGCACCTACTATATCATGAAGTTTACAGAGAGACAATCATTTTTAATACGATTCAAAGCATCTTATCCTAAAGCATCCATTAATCCATATCAGAGTAGAGTACAATGTCATTCAAATCATTATTCTCTATTGTGATACATCTGTTAAGTAATAATTAACTAACATAATCTTGTTAACAAGGGGAAAAGTGAAAGAGTGAAGGGAAAATTGAGACAAATAAATTAGATTTTGATTTGGGTGGTCACTTAATTGCATTTCTACTATATATTTTTATTGAGTTATACTCACTATTATTGATAGGTTACAAATCTATTCACATATTTTTCATATGTGAAAAAATATCTTTGGTGGGGCGGGTATGGGTATGGGTATGGGGCGGGGGAGGCTAAAACCATACCCGCCCCATACCCATCAAACTTTTTGCGGGTTTTACCCATACCCTCCCCATACCCGGTCAATGCGGGGATTCCCCGCGTTGACTGGGTCGGGGGCGGTTGGATACCCATGGGCATGAGTTTGATTGCCATCCCTATAAAGAACACAAGACCGACGAGTGATGTAGCAACGTTATTCCGGCGGACTAGGCACGTTTAGATGCTATAATTTAGTTCGACTAATTTTTTATATTTACCACATATTTTCGTATAACTCCGAACTATTTATATGTGACTTTGAAGATTATGGAGGGGTGGAAGCTATTATAGCTCCATCCCTAAGAAGAAGAGAAAAAAAAGAATTTTGGAAAAACAAAGTTTCTCCGTGAAACCCCAAAATCGTTTTCTTGATGGAAACGAAAAAGAAGGAACACGAATGGGAGGAAGTCAAGCAGGAGTTAGGATGAGAAAATCTCATTCAGGTGGTGGTGAAATCTAAATCTACTAATCACATTGATGCTTGTGTTACTGATGGGACGCTATAGTGGCGTTTTATTGGGATCTATGGTTGGCCAGAACCAGGAGATTGAATGCAGAGAAGGTGTTGGAGAGACTAAGCAAATAGCGAACTAATGCAGTTGTGATCTTACAAAGGAAAGCTATCGAAAAGGAACTTAATGAGATTTTGAGGCAGGAAGAGCTAAAGTGGAAACAGAGATCGCGGGTGGGCTGGTTGAAAGGGGTGGGGATAAGAATACGAATTTCTTCCATTGAAAAGCCTCATACAGAAGGAACAAAAATACAATTAAAAAGCTGCTGGAGGAAGGGCAGGAGGTTGTGTCGGAGTGCCTAACTAATCACTTTAAGCTTCTTTTCTGTGCAGGTACTATGTCTCACTCAAACAAAATTTTGGATGTTATTCCTTGCAAGGTTTCTCAGGAGATGAACGAGGAATTGCTCAAGCCTTTTACTTAGGATGAGATTTCGGCAGATGTGAAGAGAATGGGCCCTAACAAAGCTCCTGGAGCTGATGGGATGACATCCCTTTTATCAAAAGAACTGGGATATAGTGGGCAGGGATGTGATGCATGAGCTATAACAATATCAAGCTGTAGGTTCTTTCCCTCAAGCTCTCAATCACACTATAATTACCCTAATACCTAAGAAGGAGGAGGTGGAATCTCCTGTGGATTTTGGGCCTATAAGTTTATGCAAAGTCCTTTATAAATATTGTCCAAGGTACTAGCAAACAGGCTTAAGAGGGTAATTAATGCAGTCATCTCAGAGTTCCAAAGCACTTATGTCCCTGGCAGACTCATCATGAACAATGTTATGGTGGCCTTCGAGTGTTTCCACTAGATGAAAGGTAGAACAAAAGGGGAAAAAGGCTATATGTCGCCAAACTTGATAGCTCTAAAGCGTATGACATAGTTGAATGGAGATTCTTAGAGGCTATGATGAGGAAACTGGGATTTCACGAGAAGTGGGTGGCGATGATTATGCACTGTGTTACCACCGTTTCCTACTCAATCCTAGTCAATGGTCATCAGATTGAAACCATTGTTCCTTCTAGAGGATTCAGACAGGGAGATCCCATCTCTCCCTATCTGTTCCTGTTCATTGTGGAAGGGTTGTCTGTTTTACTAACCCAAGCAGGCAGAGAGAAGACGATAGAAGGAATTATTGTCAAAAGCGGAGCCCCATCTATAAACCATCTGTTGTTTGCGGATGACAGTGTGTTGTTCTCTAAAGCTACTAAGGAGGAGTGTGAAAGGGTTCGAGCCATTCTTAATCTCTATGAGTTAGAAACGGGTCAGCAGGTTAACCTTGTCAAATCTGAGATCTCGTTTACACCAAATGTGAAGGAGAATAAGAGGCAAGAACTAGGGGCTATCATGGGAATGAAGGTAGCTTATCATCACTCTAAGTATCTTGGTCTTCCCACCGTGGTGGGTAGACAAAAGAAAGCTGTGTTTAGCTATCTTGTGGATAGGGTCAGAATGAAAGTCAGGTTATGGAAAAGTCTACTATTATCACTATGAGGGAAAGAAGTTCTTATAAAGGCAGTTGCTCAAGCTCAAATGACTTATGCCATGTAAGTTTTTCTAGTTCCTATCTCTGTTATTCATGAGATTCAGAGCATAATCTCTAATTTCTGGTGGGGACAATAACAATCTGAGCGTAGAACTCATTGGGTGGGATGGAAAGAGTTGTGTAAAACAAAGAGTCAGGTGGTTTGGGACTGAGGAGTCTACATGAATTCAATCTCGCCCTTCTGAGAAAGCAGCTTTGGAATATTATTCAAAAGCCAAATTCTCTTGTGGCCAGGATTTTAAGGAAAAATACATTCCTAATAGGGATGTTCTGGAAGCCGAGGAGGGGTACAACCCCAACTATGTTTTGGAGGAGTGTCATATTGTCTAAAAAGATTCTCAAAGCAGGCCTGAGGTGGAGGGTGGGGAGGAAATCACGATGACGGAAGTGGGGGTGACGTGTGAAGAGCTGCGCCATCGTCTCTCGGAACTGGGCTCAATTCGAGTGGGCTTCTCGGGCCGATTGAGCAACCAGGCCGCCCATCTCATGACCCACACTCAGTGTGGGTGGGAAGAAACAAAACTTTGGGCTGACAGCCCCCCTCGTTTTTCTGGTTCCACAACTTTTGATTGATTCTGGTAATGTTTCAAACAATTTATGAAATAATACAGGTCCATTTCATAGAAAAAAATTCTCTGTCACCGACAATAGCTTCCTGATCCTCGGTTTCTGACCAGGAGGGATCTCCAACGTCAGTTGTCGGTAGGGATGGCAACAAAACCCGAACCCACGGGTACCCACCCGACCCAACCCGGTCAACACGGGTAAAATCCGGGTTGACGGGTTTTGGGCCGGGTTTGGGTTTAAACTCGCTACACTATTCATCGGGTCGGGTTGGGTTTGGGTTTAGGTAAACCCGCCCCATGGGTACCCGCCCACACACATATAATTACTTTTTCGGTATATTTATTATTCTAAATAATATATCTTCCTTAAACAACTAATATTCTTTATGTTTGTGGAGACATGTATAATTTGTTCTTTCTAATTGTTTAGAATGAAATTGATATTATGAAGTGGAGAGTAAAGAAACTTAGTTGACGAGGAAGAAGCTTTCAATTAATCTTATTGTTTATAGATGTTTATCTTTAATTTTGAACAATTTGTATTGATCATTTGCGGTTTGCTTGTATGGTCTAGATTGATGTTTTTTGTATGAATAATTTGTATGAGAAAATTGATGATAAACTTTCATTTTGAAATAAACTTGTTATTATAAATTTTTTACCACAAAAACCCACGGGTACCCATGAACCCGCGAATACCCAGCGGGTTGGGTTTGAGTTTTTCAAACCCAGCGGGTTTTACCCCGGGTTTTTTTGGCGGATAAACCCATGGGTTTAGGTTTGACAAAACAGCCCCAACCCGACCCTTTGCCATCCCTAGTTGTCGGCCTGGTTGGTCAGCCTATTTTAGCGTCAGTAAAAAAAGTCAATAAAAGTTGTTATTGAATTAAGGATTATGTGAATCATCTTAAAATTGTATACATGAAAAAGGATTACGTGAATCATAGCCTATATTAAATCTACGTGTAGATTTAAGCTGAAGAATGCATAAATTATGCGAATCACAAATATGCTTATATAAGACACAATTATTTTTGTATAAAACACTCATACTTATAGTTGGGACATGAGTTTGGTCGGGTCTACGGCATAAATGAAAGAGTGCTCCATGGAAGGCAACACATTTCCAACGTCATACTTAATGACGTTAAATAAAAGTGCTACTGATGAGGCAAATCATATTTATCCTTTTGTTTTGATTTCTCTAGTTTGTAAGTTTGAGTTTATCATTGGATGATGCTTATTACGAATTTTTATCACTTGGATAGGTGACACATTCCAAAGAAGTTCTTTTTTTTTTATAGAATTTCTTAGAATGGAAGGATTTGATAGAGAATTGGTATAAAAAATTCACTTTCATAAAAATCAAGTGAATGCAGGATACCAACATAAACCGGGTTAACCCAACAAGGATGGCCACATGGCGGGGCCAACCACCGCTCCTAAATCTCTATAAAACCCTCATTTTTATGTCATCCTTCACCTTAGTTTATCACTTCCCTTCTCTCTCATCCAAATTCAACCCCTTCATTTGCTCTCCTTCTCAAAAATTTATCCCAAATTCTCAATCTTCCATTCGTCCAATCCACCTCTGAAACTCAAAATTAGACTCTCAAATTTAGGTTACAACATAACCACTACCAAATCAACGATGCATAAAGAAAAAATTTACAAGAAACCATCTCCACCATCAACGAACGCCCACTACCATCACCTAGCGGCTCCCGATTCTCTCTCTTATTTCCTCAAATTTTCTGCATTTCTTTGATTATTCAATCCAAGGAAGTACATATGATCTTTAGATGAATTTAGGATCTTGAATCATGATTATTGAACTTCAAATGAGGATTTCATGTTTAGAATTGCATGTTAGAGTTCTTACTCTTGCATAGCAATTTTGGACTCTTTATGAGTACAATTGACTCTTTTATGATCCATTGATGATAGCTAGTGTGCTTAGAATGAGATTCTACGGATGCTTATTGTGCTTCAATGTTTCAAAAAAAAAAAATTATGGATTGTTGAACTTTAGCAAATATCATGTCAAAATTTCTTGAAATACGATGCTTAAAATTTTCAAATCCTTGGATGCATGTCTCAGAATGTTGATGCCTAATGGATTGATTATTTGAATTGAATGTTTTTTTTACTTGTGTCAAATGTTTCAATCGTGTACCTATGCGTAGTTATGTGAAATATGGTCAATCAATGCTTGCATGATTACGATAGATTGTTCACCTAACCTATACTTTCGTGAGCTTTAAATTCCTATTCTTACGAGCTTCATTGCTTTATGAGATTAGATGATATTATCATAGTATAACCTATTATAATCGATGCCTATCTTAAAGAATTCCATATAGTTAGTTTATAAAAGATGTTGTGCTTTAAAGTGTGAGAGGAATCCCTTTTGTACTCATTTAATTAATCTTCTATGATGCAAACAAAGTGTTTGACAAGGTTTTGGGACATCCTCCAGATCCATCATCCGATGCAGTCTCGCACCCCAGCCCTAGTACTTGTAAAATGCCTCCATATCCAGCTCTCCTTGAGTCTCCACTCAAACTCTATCCTGCTTATCGACCTTTCTCCTCTGTGTGCGAGGTGGAAATTATAGCAGTGGATGAAGAATCACTGACAGTGACATAGGAATCTCGAGATCCTTGTCGCAACCATCCCTCACGATCGGAGTTCACCGTTTAATGCTCGAAGTCACCATGGACCTTAGTTGCAGCTTATTTACGTATTTAATTATAGGATTCGAATATTAATATATCTATTATTATGAGTTGATCATAAGTCTATTGACACCAAATCTTGGAGGTAAAAAATAATTTTTTGTTAGTTGGCCTTGTGTTTTATTATGTTTATCAAATATGTGTATTAGTGATGATGTAAATGAAACTTGAAGAAATAAAAGAAAAAATAGAGAGGAACACTAAAAGAACACAAGCCCCAAAACACAATAAACTAAAAACACATAAGCTGTTTTTCTTTTTCAGATAGAGCAAGGGGTCGTTTGGAAGTTAAGATTTCAGATGATATATTTAACCAATACATGTAATCAGAAGAATTCGTCTTTTTCTGCCTTAAACTGAAACAAAATACTTGTATTTGAACTGCAGATGGGGCCACCACAATCATTCATTATGAATGATTATCAATCTCAACTTTTAGTAGAGATTGTGTTTGAGGGATTGTGAACTCACTTTTTCTTCCTATTTTTTGAGGGACCAGCAAAATCATTCAATCTCCAAACTATGTATTTTTTAATTTCATGTATTGAAACAATGCATCTAATTATAATACATACATTGATTAAATACATCAACTTAAAGAATCATAACTTCCAAAAATATGGGGTCACCTTCACCACCTCGGGGTCACTCCAGCCACCTTCGGGATCCATAATATGGGGTCACTACGGGCATCTCCGGCTATCCCCGGAGTCCTTAACCTCGGGTCAACTTGGCCACCCTAGGTCACCTCAACTACCATATGGTCATCATTACTACACTGGAGTCACTCTGGTCACCCCTGATGTCAATCACCTCGTGTCACCTTGGCCACCCTGGGACAACTCCAGACCCTCATGGTCCATAACTCCGGGTCACCTTGGCTACCAGCTCACCACAGGTTCACTCCAACCACACCAGGGTCCATCACCATGTTTCACCTTGGCCACTCTGTGGTCACTCCGGCCACCCCGGGGAAAATCACCCCAGGGCACTCGGTCACACTAGGGTCACTCTGGGGGTTAGTCACCCCAGTTCACCCAACACAATTGGCCACATACTCTCATGACATGTCTTCTTCACCCCTAGCTCCTAGAGGAAGACACATACCCCCTTCATAATTACCTGGTGACCGTTATAAAATGCCACATTGTTTCTTTGTTAAGGTAATAAGAAAATTCTCATGTTTAGACTCGAAACACCCGCTATAATTAGCGAAGATACTCACCTTCAACTCCCTTCGCTCATGTTTCTTTTCGATGTCATATTCCTCTTTGACAAAATCATACTCTAATTTGAGCGTCAGAGAGTATCGCCGCCGAGATCGACCGACAAACCCTTTTTGCAAGAGACGACCAGAACTTTCATCACGAGAGTAGTTGGAGGTTAAAGGTGATCGTCGACCGACTGCGATGCACATTACAAAAAAACTCGATGTTGGTTACAACTCCAACATCGACAATACCTTTATTTAAAGTGTTACTAGTGTGCTAACACCAAGGAATGGTAGCATCATATCTCCTCCTTGCCCTTTCTTGACACATATGAAGTAGAAATTTCGCTAACTATAACATAATTTAATATGTTTTGTTGCTTAAATTGGATTCATCATCTCACAAAAGAAATGGATTCATCAATCACTCGAATTACTTTTTTTAAGGGAATCTGCATTCATTTCATTAATTTCTGTTATCCGTTACAGATGGCTCAGCCCGGCCTAGATCGGCCTCCAACATACACAAGATAGAGAATAGAGGGTTATCCACCCAAACAAAAGGATGATCCCACATACCGACCGAATGGGCCAGCCAATGAGCAGTGTTATTGTTCTTGCGGGGAACGAAGCTTCATTTCACCGGAATCCCAGATATGCTCTCATTCACCTCTGCCAAGCTCCAGATTTCCTCACACCAAAACCCCACCTCCGTCCTATCCCCATCCTTACTCAATTTCCGAATCAGAACCTGGCAATCCGACTCCACTATGAGAGGGTTGAGCTCCCTTCTATTAGCTTCTCTTAACCCCATCACTATTGCTTTCGTTCAGCCTCAACTGGCCTACACACTCCCTTCTCCTTTACCGCACAAGCCTCTATGAAAGCCCCCCTCCAATCACGAATGATACACCCCAACCCAATTCCAGTTGGCTTCAAGATACCTGCATCAGAGTTTAATTTGAACTCTCCCTCAGGCGGCGGCCGCCAACCATCAACTGGTGGATCCCTGATGCATGTCGAGGAAGTCAACTCCACAGCGCTGTGAGCATCAAGGAAGGAGCGAAGCCAGGCCAAAGCCCTGGGGATGATTTCGTCCTCAGCCAGTTTGATGTTATTGTTAAGCTGATTGCATCGTTCCTTCCACAGGTACCACATAATCACACAGAACCGTTGAATTTTTCCTTCATCGAACTGTTTCCACACTGATTTGAACCACTCAATGCAAGATTTCCCTTCTCCAATCTCATACATATCTTTCTCTTCCCATGTATTCCACCTACTCCTTATCCAATTGCATTCTCGCAAAGCGTGGAGTTGGTCCTCCGGGAGGCCGCAAAAATGGCAGTCCGGGCAAGCATCATCGATCCACTCCTCAATGTGGCAACCCACAGGTAAGATATTTCTCCCATCTTTCCAAAGAAAAATCCACACTTTCGGCGGAACATGTAGTTTCCATAGTTGTTTCCAGAATTCCGAGTCCTCAGACGAGGGGAAATAGTCTCTAGCCAGCTGATCTAGATATTGTTCCCTCGACCTGCAATAGGTAGTTTTAACAAAATAGACACCATTATTAGTATCCAACCAAATTCGTCTGTCCCTTGTTAGAGGGAATTAGATAGGGATTCTGGATATAAGATCACAGTCACTACTAGAGAACCTCTCCTGAAGTTTATCCATGTCCCATCCACCCCTGTCTTGATTGATCAGAGAGCAAACCATTTCGTTTTGGTCCATAGGAAAAGGATGTGGATCAGCATGATAGAAACTCTTTCGAGGGATCCACTCGTCCTCCCAAACCCGGATTGATTTTCCATCCCCCACTCTCCATCTGAATCCCTCTTTCACCTTGTTTTTTGCAGCTATTATAATCTTCCAGATAAAACTAGGTCTATAACCCTCTTTGGCATTAAGGATGTCTGTTTTCAGGAAGTATCTGGCTTTCAGGGTCCTAGCCATCAGAGAATCCGGATTATCCATAATTCTCCAAATCTGCTTACCAAGCATAGCGTAGTTGAAAGCACGTAGGTCTCCGAACCCCATTCCCCCAACTTCTTTATCATCACATAGCTCCTCCCGTTTTATCCAATGAATTTTTGTTTCTTTTCCTTTTTGTCCCCACCAGAAGTTGGATATCATCCGCTGAATTTCTTTAAGAGTGCCTTCTGGAATCAAGAACACCGACATAGGATAGAGACATTGGGCTTGAGCCACAACTTTTATCAATACTTCTTTGCCTGCCTGAGAAAGAGTTATGCCCTTCCAATCCTTCAACTTTTTCCGAACCCTCTCTTTAATCTCTTCAAACAACACTTTCTTAGATCTGCCCACCAACGTAGGGAGATCTAAGTTCCGAGGATGCTTTTCCACCTCCTTGATCCCTAACGTCCCACAAATCTCCAGTCTCCTGCTCACTCGCACATTTCTACTGAACGAAATATCAGATTTGCTAAAGTTGATCAACTGGCCAGATTCTTTAGCATAGGTACTCAAGATCCTTTTTAGCTGGTCACAATCACCAAGAGTAGATCTTCCAAAAACCACACTATCGTCTGCAAATAGAAGGTGGGAGATCATAGGTGCTTTTCTTCTAATATGAATGCCCTTCAGCTTGTTGTCCTTCTTTGCCTTTTTAATGACAGCCGAAAAACCCTCAATCACTCGAATTAATATTGAAAATTATAGTTGTGTTAGACCTTGTTTCTGCTTCCCTCCGTCCATAAACAGAAGACTTAGATCTCATAAACAAATTTTGGTAACAAGTCACAGAACAATTTGGGCTACTTTCCCAGTTTCCCTCACCATGAGTCCATGACTTAGATCTCTCCATTTCCCTTAAAAATCAATATCAGGGGTGAAAAATTAATCGCACTTCGCACCCCTCATAAATACATCCAATATTCCAACCAATAAGTTTAAGTTTTGACCAAAACAATATACGTCTGGAAGTACATCAATCTCCATATAAACAGCATGGAGACAATAAAATCTATCTATTGGTACAAATTACATTTATTTTGAAATACATCCAAAGAAACAACCTCAAGGAATGGTCTTGAAAAATTTCGTCACCAAGACCAACTCAGCATGCAGCCCGCTCCTCATTGCTCACTCCATCCCCTCCCTGCAAAATCACAAAAACAAACAACCAAGCATGAAGAACCCATTATAGAGATGCAAGCATAGAGGCAACAGAGCCAAACCCAGAGACGAACACAAGAGAATATAAAGACCAGGCACAAGATCAAACCAAACTAATAATACAGGGGAGCACCCCCTAACATGACACAAAACTTAATGTTGAACCACTGAAGTAATCCTCATTAAGCCAAGCATTTATAGGCGCCATTAGAAAATAGATAAATGGGGGAATGAAGCTGCGGTTTTACGTTTGCGTTCAAGAGGGTGTGCGGCGACTCCCAGAATATGCCTCGCTCCCCCACGTGATAGCTTCCGCCTGAAGCCACTTTTGATGGAGCCTGGGAAGGATGGTGAACAGAGTCAGAATCCATTAGTCCAAGAATTATTAAACAACACACATTAAACTCTACAAAACTTTACCTGGAGGATAAGGAAGCTCTGCCGAATATTCACACAGAGGCGCCCGCTTCAGTTCTTTCTGTTTGCCAATAGCTGCCATATCAGCTTCAACATCTTCCAAATCACCTTCTAGTACGTCCAATTCCTTGTCCAATGGAAAACCAGGCTGCTGCCTCTCTCTTAAAACAATCTCACCGATTTTGTTCTTCCTACACTGAATAATTTCTGCGACCGTGTGCAGAGTTGCCTCTGCATTGTGATGTTCGATATAGGCGGAGTTCTTCACATCATCCATGCTGAAAGAAAAAACAAACCCCAAACATTAAGTCGGTAAGCAAACTAATCAAGTCTGGTTAATGAAGGACAGCTACCTGTTGGAGCAATTCAGCCATAGCAGAAATAAAATTTATATAGGCATAGATTTAGCACCCAACTCAAAATGCTCAATCAGTTAACAAGAGATGTAAGTATTTGCTACTTAATATGTATTGCATGATCATGAAGTAGTTAGTTAACACACTCAAAACTGCAATCTTCATCCTGTTGAAGGATTAAAGGTTGTATCATGTCATTTTTCCCCGAGGAAAACTTTTTTTCCTTTTATCACTAGTAACTTCCTAAACTTAACATACTTGAAAAAGCAGGGGAAAAAAAATTTACAGGCAATAGCAGCTACCAAATATTGAGGGAGGGGGGGAGGGATTGAAGTTTTGCTTCGCTGCTGCTCTGAACCCAAAAGTTGTAGCTTCCATCGTGCATGCCTTGCAACTTCTCATACCTTGGAATTGGAGTAGGCCAACAAGGAACCCTAGGCTGGAACACCTGAAAGTGACAGATATCATACCACCCCCTCAATTTAGCGAAGAACTCTAGCTCTTCACTTCTCAAATCGCAGCGCAACATTGCTTTATTATAGCCTATAAACACCCGATTGAAGAAGACAATTTCCGGCTGATCTGGATGCAGAAAAGGTGTAAGACAAGCCAGAACTTCATAGTTACCACACTTTGATGACTTGTTCACCAACCCCTCACATTGTTTCCTCCAAGATTTCTGGTCTTCTTCCAGTCGCCAAATGGTCAAATGAACAGGTACCGTTTCATTTTCTATAGCAATTATGTGCAACGCACCTTGTGAACCGGAAATATACCATCGTGGCTTCACAAGGAATGCAGAAATGTCAATGGGCTTGGGAGGAATATCAGGGCGGAAAGGATTATACACAGCCACGAACATAGGAAACTCGTTTTTCCCTTTAATATACTGCCAAAACAACTCCCCATTGCAGGAAACTAAACTTCTTGATGTAATTCTTAATTGATCATCACAGACAAGAGCTTCCTTGGTCCATTGTCCAGACTCCGAACAAAACACGTCTAGCTTTGTGGCCGTGTTTGGTTCAGCAACTTGATACATACAAACCACCCGGAAGCGATACTCGGAATAAACAAATGTTTCGCCATCTCCTAGATCAAGATTAGTGGACATACGGGGTTCACAAACTAACCTGGGCATCGGTGCATAATAATACACATCCTTCCTCGGCGCTAAAGGAAGAGCAATCCACTCCTTAGTAAATGGATTGCAGACCAAGTACGATCTGGCACTTTCGCTGTCACAAATGCTGAGATCTGCATCCCAAGACCCGCACAAAACCAAGTCCTTGTTGCAATCCAATACTCTAAAATCGTCTCGAACCGTACAAGGCATGGGGGGGAGAAAGCTCAAGATGATAGATTGCAGCTCGGAGGGATCGTCCGGAATAGGTGGGTGGTGGTTCATGCTCTGGTGGTGAGAAACGAAGCGGCGGTTGAAGCGAGGACTGGAGATCAGGGAGACCCACTGCTTGCAGACGAGTTTACAACGACAGGCTGATCTAGGATTGGGGAGGCGAATAAGAATATCTTCTAGGAGATCCAATCCAAGTTTCTTCATCGTCATGGGAGGAAGATCTGCTTTTGAGCTGATTCGTGGTCGTTTTACGGCACGGCGACGGAGGTCGTTCAGCGGCCGATCCCAATCCGAGATGCAGTTTTCGATCGCCATGGCGTAGATTGAAGCAAGATGACGCCGGCGAGGGAGGAGGAAGGATTCGCTGGTAGGCTGCGGCTGGGATTACAACGGAGAAGCCCGGACCGGAAGAGATCTGCAACTCGTAGGTTTTCCTCTTCGACAAAGCCGGCTTTCATCGTAAGAAATACAAGGACCTGTCGTGTCAACCGAATCCGATACATAGCCGGACCAGGAAATAGATCCCTGGAAGGAAAGGAAACAAGCACCTGGAATTGGAAAGCCCAATTCAACCATGACCAGCCCAACACGGGGGAACCCAAAACAGAACAAAGAACGCATGGAACACAACTAATAGACCTAGATTTGGTCCTATAAAAAAAAAAAAAAACCTAGATAGATTTGGACGTCAAATCTAAGGGTTATTTTTTTTTTTCCAAGAAATGTGAAGAGAGAAAAAACTATACAATCTACCCCAAAACCCTCCCAAACAAATACATCAGTAAAACCACCCTACAAAGTCGAAGGAACCGATCTCAAGAGGAGAAAGTAACAGGGCTTTCTGCGCCACTCTATGGGCAGCCCCGTTAGCAGTTCTAGGAACTGCCCTAAACTCTAAGGAAACAGAAACTGAAGACAGGAGCTAGAAGCAATCATGAAGCATCGGACCTCCGTGAGAATCGGAAGAAAAGCCCTGGCGAAGCTGACGAAACACCACTTCAAAATCACCTTCGATGATGACACAAAGAAGGGACTTGGAGACCAAGAGGGAGATAGCGTTCACGTTTGGTCACTGAGACTACAAAAAACATTCAATTTTGGTCACTCGAAATATTTAAATCCGTTGGTGGTACTTCATTTTACTGAAACCGTTCACGTTTGGTCACTCTCCATCCAACTCCGTTAACTTTTGCTGATGTGGCAGTCAACTCTCAAAGTTGACCGTTAACTTAGTGACGTGACAACGGAAAAATTATTAAAAATAAAAAAATAAACATTTATATTTTCCATCTCATTATTACATTCATTAAAAAATAAAAAAATAATAAAAAATCTAATTTCTTATTACATTCATTAAATAATAAAAAACCTAATTTCTTTAGGCCAAAAGGACATAACATGATGACGGGACAGAGGGTTATTAGAAGGAGATAAACCGAAAGCCAAACAAAATCGGGCAATTGGAAAGGAGACCCCAATTTTACACAAATCTGGTGCAGGAAAGCAGATGGCCATCCATTCTGGCGAGGATTAAGTTCACATAGAGCTCTGCACATCGTAAGAGGGAGATCTCCTTGGTGCCTTCACCAGTGACCGGAAGGATTCTGCTCTCCCAGCGGAGGAGGCGCCAGCACGGCTGCAGTTATGGTGAGAGTTTGTGACGTACTTCTTGGACTGCGAGAGCTTGTGGGCGAGGTAGAGGTTGACGGCGTGGAACATCTGGTTAGAGGTGAGGTCGTCGGCCTCTTGGATGATGACGTTGAGCTTGGAGGAGATGCCGGTGGTGAGGCGGCGGAGGCGGGCGGAGAGGTAGCCGGAGACGGGATCGGGGACGAGGTCGTGGAGGAGTAAGGCGGAGGCGGCGAAGCAATTGGACTCGATCAAAGGTCTGAGATTGACGGGGGAAAAATGGTAGAGAAACACGAAATTACTACACCAAACCGATTCTTTTGCAGGTGTGACTTGTGATTTGTTGTCCTAGCAAGTGTTTGGATACTGAGCCATCTACAAACTTCCAATACAGCCTACTTCCAATCCCATTTGTGTTTGGTACGAAGTTGTCGTCCTCGAGCACTCGTTAAAAAGGCGTAAGAAAGAAAAAAAAAGGAGGGGCTAGGCAGAGGAATGGATCCACGGTGTCGGTGGGAGCTTATATCTCGTATTTGTAGAAAAGAAATTAGGTTTTTTATTTTTTAATGAATGTAATAATGAGATGGAAAATATAAAAGTTTATTTTTTATTTTTAATAATTTTTTAATTGCCACGTCACTAAGTTAACCGTCAACTTTGAGAGTTGACTGCCACATCAGTAAAAGTTAACGGAGTTGGACGGAGAGTGACCAAACGTGAACGGTTTTAGTAAACTGAAGTACTACTAATGGATTTAAATATTTCGAGTGACCAAACTTAAACGTTTTTTATAATCTCAGGGGCTAATACCACTACAACACCCGAACTATGCGGAAAATGTCATTTGTGTCCTATAGTTTCCAATATTCCATCTGTGACATGAACTATGATACTTTGTTCCATTTGTATCCTGACAATTTCGTTGACCGTTAAAGATAACAGTTGACCAAACGATTTTCAAAACGACGTCAGATTGTGGTCGACGTGGCAGACAAATTGATGCCACGTCATTGCCACATCATATTTAATAAACAATTAATTTATAAATAAATTTAAAAAAATAAAAAAAAGTTAAAAGCCATCTTCATCGAGTCCTCCTCCCCGATTCCGCCTGTCGCTCCTCCCTCCAATTTCTGGGCGTTGGTTGTTTCCTCCTTCTGGTAACTAAGATGAGAAAGGAAGAAAGCAACTGCAATTTCAACACTTTCCAGCTCTAATTTCTTTATGTTGGATGTGTTCCAACTTCCAACATTTTCCACCTCTTAGCCTTCCGCAATTGCAATTTCAGAAACCCAGCTTCGATTTTGCGTTGAAAGAGAAGCGATGTCGGAGGAGACAGGGGAAAGTATTGATTCACCTTAGTTGGAATAAGAAACTCGCCTCCCTCCGCCAACGTACATTGATTCCTCTCCGTGTCTCCTTGGCTGCTACTGCGACGTGGACTGATGAGAATGATGAGAGCGGCGACGGCGACTACAGATTTCAGACAAGAAAATCCTCCATGGTGGGCGCACCCAGTGAATCGTCGATCTGGAGAAGAGAATTGGTTGCGGCCACAACCTCCATCCTCCCAACGGACTGCTTAGCTAGCGGCGTCCGCAAGAGCAGAGGTGAAGCGTCACGGACGAATCTAGGGTCGGCGCAATCATTGACCTATTCCTCTGTTGCTGCCGGCAGGAACAGATCTGCCATCTTCGGTACTCTGAATCACCATAACAGATTGGGGGTGGGTGGGTATTTTCAAGAACCCAAAATCCTACTACCCTAATCGATGAACAAGAACCCTCCTCCTTCGATCTCTTCTTTCCCTGGGAAAAAAAATAAAAAACCAGACAGATCTGAAATAGTTTTTTTCCGAGCATCCTTGTGAACAGCGGCGACCTCGCCTGTATCCTCGTCAACTTCGGCGTCTTCGAATCACCGACGTCTTCGCAAGATACCCGACCTCGATCGGGTGGATTTCCTCCCACACAAGCGCCTGCTGTTATCCTCTCTTATGGCGATCCGGAAAGATTTGGCCGGAGAAACAGAAAGAAGAAGAAGCCAGACGTTGGTAAAAAATCATTTGAGTTATTGTTTTATTTTTGTAATTTTCCATAATTTTTATTTTTTCCCCTTATTTTAATGATTTTATATGAAAAAATAAATGAAAATTGATAATTAAAATTCCACGTCAGATGCCACGTCAACGATGACTGGATTTTCTGTTAAATACTAACGGTCAACGCCGGTCAACACTAACGGAATAATAGTTCACGACACATATGGAATATTGGAAACAATAGGACACAAGTGGCATTTTCCGCATAGTTCGGGTGTTGTAGTGGTATTAGCCCTAATCTCAGTGACCAACCATGCAATTAACCCCCAAATCTAACATCCAAATCCCACAAGCAAACGGTACCCTAAAGTGTTTTTTATGATGGTCGTCGCCGATAAAGCCTCATCGAGCATCGTTCGTGTTAGCCTCTCTTTGCGGTTGAGATCAGTGGGCTAAGTGGTAGAGTCGTAATGATTAAAGCAAATTCATCTATTCATTTAAATTTGAATTTAATGGTTCAAATTAATCTCATTAAGAAAAGAAAAAAAAAAGTGGGGCAGTTGGAAAATTGTCCACACGTGCATGCTAGGGGTGGGCATTCGGTCGGTTCGATTTCGACCGAACCGAAATTATGATTACTGGGTCTCCGAATTCTCTTAAACCTCAAACCGAATTATAATTCCGTTCGGTCGGTTTAAACCGAATTATAATTCGGTTCGGTTTTTCACACAAAACCGAATTTGTGAAGCTACTTGTATTTTCTCACTTTTAAATTATTTTTCACCCCTAATATAAACAATAAATATCAATTATATGCATTATCAATGATAAAATCAAACTTTTCAACATATAAGTCATAAAACATTTCAAATATTTAAGTCTAAAAACAACTACAAACATAAAAATTAGGGATGGCAAAAATATCCGTAACCGTGGATATCCACCCGAATCCGGCCTAATCGGGTAGGGTAAAACCCGAACCCGAAAGATATTTAGTGGGTATGGGTAAAACCCGAACCCGAATATTGTGGGTAATGGGTGGGCATTGATTTCTCACTATCCAACCCGAACCCGCCCGATTATACAAATGCATATGTATTTTCTCTAGATATAATCATTATTTTTCTCTAACATATTTTATATTTACTATATAAGTATAATATTTTCATGAAATTGTGTTGTTTTAATTAATTTTCTTCATTCTAGTGAATTATTGTCGTACTTTTCCTCTTATGTAATGTGAGAATTCGTGTGAATGTTAACATATTGATTGAAGTTATGAAGAGAAATGATTACCCATGGATAACTGTGGATACCCGAAATCCGAACGGGTATGGGCATGGTTTTGATTTTCTACCCGTTTCACATGTGGGTATGGGTATGGGTAAAACCCGAACTACTTTGGGTAGGGTAACGGATATGCACTATCCGCCCCCGACCCGACCCATTGCCATCCCTAATAAAAATCCACCATTTGGACCTTGCAATGATAGTATTTCGGTTTTTCGGTCGGAAATTCGGAAATTCGGTTCGGTTGAAAGAACCATGGTTTTCGAACTATCCATATTTTGTTTCCGAATTCCGAACCGAATTGCATTAATTCGGTTTCGGTTTATTTCGGTTCGGATTTACCGAACCGTTTGCCCACCCCTAGTGCGTGCAACATAGAGAGGGGAGAGAGTGGTGACGTTAGCCGGTTTGTACTGTTTGTCGGTATAGTTTGTAATGTTTGTGAATCTTATTTGAATTGTTAATCAATTCAGTTTATAACGTTTATCGTTTTACTTTGTCAATTTTTGTCTATCATATTCGTAATGTTTATATCACTAATTTATAAAACATTGTAATTTTTAAAGTTTTTTTTTCCTAGTTTGTATACTTTATATTATGATTTGTATTTATTCGTTTGTAATACAACCCCAGATGCGCCTATGGTGCCTTGCAAGCATGGTAAAGGAAACCGGATCGTACCGGCCGGTTGAACCGGTAAAACCGGAAATCGGCGCCTGGCCGATACGATACACGGTTTGTAGCGAAAGAAACGTTTCGGTCGGTTTTACCGGTAAAACCGGTTCAACTCAAAAAACCGCCCGGTTTTGGTCTAACCGGGGGTGAGCTGATAAGGAGGACACGGCGCCGTTTTGCATTAGGAAAAAAAAAAAAATTCGGCCGAAGCCTAAAAGGAAAACCCTAAATCATCGGGCCGCTTCGTTTGCTGCCGCTGCCCACGCGAATTCTCTTCTGCTCGACCCTCCATCCTCTGCTCGACGAGCGGCGGCCCTCCCTCCTCTGCTCGACGAGCGGCGACCCTCCCTCCTATGCTCGACGACCGGCGATCGTCTCCGGCACGGGCACGCGCGCCCCTCCCCTGCTCAAGAAGAACACGGCGGCAGCAGGTAAATCCATGTAAGAAGAACTCATTGTTAGATGACATTCGCATCTTCTATTCTGCCAAATCAAGCAAATCCATGTAAGATAATACAAAGAAGAAGAAAAGTTGGAAGAAAGAAGAGATGCAGAGCATATTGAGTATCGATGTAGGCGATAGATGCAGAGAAATGATTTGCCCTTGTAGGCGCGATTGCAAGATCTAAGAAGGAGAAATCAGAATCCTTCCCTCAAATCAAAGATTCAGCTGCCAATAGTGAAAAACGGTATTTACCGTTAAAAAACGGTTGAACCACGGTCGTACCACAAAATACCATACCAGAAAGGAATCCGGTATGATGTCCGGTACGGTTTCCTTTACCATGCTTGCAAGTCACCATAACTTGCAATTTTCGGTCGACCTATTACTAACTGCGGTCGACATAATACACTAAAAACAGAGACGTGGTCGACCGGAAATATCATTAGATCGACCTGAAACCAATTAGGTCGACCTATGCTCTTCCGTGGTCGCCTAACTAGCAGAATATTACCAATTGATGAACAAAGCCAGAAGTCATTAATTCAGGTTCTCGCAATTGTCAAACAGAGGTCGACCTGATTGAAAGAAGGTCGACCGCATGTTCTTGTGCACGCAAAGAAAACATAAAATTAAACGGAGCAAATTACGAAATAGAAAAGACGACGGCGATAGCTAAATTCGGTTGACCTCACCTTTCAAGTGGTCGACCTCTTGAAGCACGTACAGGAGCAACCGCAAATGATCTTCTTATTCGCCAAAACTCTTACCCTACAAGATGAAATCAAAGCAAATCAAGCTTCAAATTAAACGAAGGAAATAAAAGAAAGAGCAAGGAAAACATTGTTACCTATGATCGGTCGACCTAAACTTATTACTGTTCGAGCGTCTCTAATTCCAACATGAAGAACAACAACATACTTCTTCTTCACCAAAATTCTAACCGTAAAAATACCAATTTCAGAGTTTCAGTGACGTTGAAGGTGACATATATTCGTATTTATAGATACGGTTTGCACGCGGTCGACCACGTAATTGTCCTATACTTATATGGTTTGCACGCGGTCGACCACGTAATTGTCAGGTCGACTGTTTCTACTATTTTTCTAAATAATTCCGCCTTTGATGTTGATAAGTGATGACTCGATATTTGCACATGTTTTCCCATTTGTTTCTTGATCGTTTAAACTTGCATTATCGCTTCTTTGGCCTATTTTACGCTAGGTTGTGTTCCTTTGTTACATTTCAGGTCCTAGCACATAAAGTGAAGCATAGGCGCAAGTTTCAAGTCAATCAGAGATCAATTGGCGATTCGGGAGAAGAAACTCTGGCATGACCTGAAGAAGAATGGATTTCTACCTCACTTTATGGACAAAGAATCGTGCAAGCTTGTCATGAAAAAAAAGAGGACGAGACTACGAGCGTCTGGGATCAAACGGCGACTGATTCGGAGTTCAGACGAGGGAGAAACGAAGCATTGAATATAGGGGAACAGGTTCGGCAGTAAAAACACGGGCAGGAGGCCTTCAAAACACGGCCGTGTTCTGTGGCAGTGTAATTAACCCTAGCCAAAGCACGGGCGGGCTGAGGCAAAGCACGACCGTGCCCTCGGCCGTGCTTTGGCCACTGATGCCCTTTTTAGGCAGATTTTAGTCAAAAGAGGGGGGATTCGGGTTTTAGAGAGACAGAGCAATTCCTAGAGAGAGAAAGCGACGAACAAGAGTCTCCAAGTGCCCTAGCTTGATCTTCATCCCCATTGGAGCTTGGCTTGAGCTTGGAAGAGTGCCGATCAATGTCCAGGAGCTGAAATCCATCCTTCACAGTATGATTTCCGCATCTGATTCTGCTTTTGCTTCTTTCTCCATGGAGTAGTTCTCCCATTCATCTGGGTGTGGGAAACCCTAGATCTGTATGTTAGGATTGATTGTATGAACCCAAGTACTGTTTCTATGATTTGATTATATTCGAGAGGTTTGAATGATTGAATGGCATGAATCCTGATCAAATTCCTGTTGTTTCTGCTTTAACCTAGAATGAGAATATCTGCCTAGGTTGATAGAGTATCCTTAATTGAAGGTGGCGAATTGGTGACTTTAGTCGAGGAGCCAATTCGCTATTCTGTACCGAATTCAATTCGGTAGTGGAGGTTTGGTTCGCTAGGGCCTCAATCTGTTTACTCCGGTGGAGGTTAGTCGCCCGCTAGAGACTCAGATTGAGAGAGTCTGAAGACCTTTAGTCGAGACTTCAGACTGTTTGAGAACCTTCCGCAGTATAACTATCATAGAAATGGAACTTGGTAATTACAATCCGGCTTAACTGCAGACTAGGGGGAACCATATCCGGGTGACCTTTCTTAACCTGAAAACAACCGTTTAGTTGCTTTGCTTGCTTGTTAGTTTAGATCTTCACTAAAGTTTCATTGCTAGATAATACGAATTCACTGAGTAGTCATCACATCTAGGACCCGGGTTGACATTAAAACCCAAACCCGCTATACTACGCTTTAGGAAGTGGTTACACTTGGCCATTTTCTAGAGTGACAGTAGGAGTGAGTCAAGTTTTTGGCGCCGTTGCCGGTGACGGCTAGGTTGTTGAAGAAAAGTGATTTCTGTTACTTTAGCATTTTCATTTTCGCCTTGAGTGTTTCTTCTTTCCCACTTGTGCCTTCACGGGTTTGCATTGCTTGATTGTGTGCAGATAGTGCATGACCCGTAGCCAGTCGGGAGGTTTACTGCCGTTGGATCCAGAGATTGAACGCACCAGCCGCCAACTTAGGAGACAACAGCGAGCTAGACTGGCTACGGAAGAGCGCAGAGACGGCCAATTGAGCAGCGAGTCCGAGGACGAGTACGAGATGGAAGGCGATCACAACCCACCTCTGGAGAACCAGTTCCTGGGGAACGACCCCAATCCCCAGGCAGCTGAGGTCCATCATCATCCACCACCACCGGGTCCCACCTTAGAGTACTACTACACTCCGCGGATTGCTGACATCCGCCCGGTCATCCTCTATCCGCCAATTCCAGCAAACAACTTCGAGATCAAGCCATGCTGGATTCAACTCATTACATCCTCTATCCAGTTCCATGGCTTGAAGGATGAGGAGGCCCGAGCACATCTTTCCCGTTTTCTGCAGCTGACAAACGGGTTCAAGCTGAACGGTGTTCCGGATGACGCAATCCGCCTTCACCTCTTCCCCCATTCTCTGGCGGGGAATGCTAAGAGGTGGTTGGAGACCCAGCCCCCATTGTCCACCACTTCTTGGGACGATCTGGCAGATAAGTTCGTGCACAGGTACTATCCGGCATCGAAGACCACAGAGATTCAGCGGGAGATCACTCACTTCCGCCAAGAGCCAGATGAGTCACTTCGTGATGCATGGGAGCGGTACATGGGATATTTCTGGCAGTGTCCCCATCATGGTTTCATTGATGCATTCACAGTGGGAAACTTCTACAGTGCCCTCACCCCAGACAACCAGAGGGTGATCGAGTCTCTATGCCCAGGAGGAGATATTCTCACTAAGACTCCACCAGAACTGAACAAGATGATCAGTACCATGGCTGCCCGCGATCATTCCTGGGGCCAGAGCAGCAGAGGCAGACATTCCCGGGACCGTGGTGTGCACGCTGTGGAGGTCAGGTCCGGGTTAGAGCAGCAGGTGGCTGAGTTGGTGCAGACCTTGAAGCAGCCCAACAGTCTCCTTCCGGGCCGAGGCACAGCTACGCCTCCAGTAGCTCAGTGCCAGTGGTGTGAGAGCCCGAATCACCGGGTGGAGGACTGTCAGGCTATGAGGGAGTCCTCTACTCCCCAAGAACAGGAGGACTTCATCACAAATGCTCGGCGCCTGGACCCATACAGCAACACCTACAATGAAGGATGGCGCCAGCATCCCAACTTCTCCTGGAGCAGCAACAACACCAAACCACCTGGTTTCCCAGCACCAGCAGGTGGTTTTCAGCAGAGGCAGCCCTTCCAGTCTAGGCAGGGGCCACCACCACAGCAGCAGCCCTACCTGCCTAGGCAGGGGCAGCCATTCCAGCAGCCCCATCGACAGTATGCCGAGCCAGCAGCAGCCCCAGCTCCCGATAACCAGATGACTGATCTGAAGAATATTTTGGCGGCATTCATGACCACTAGCCAGGCAAATTTCACGAGGGTGGACCAGAGCATAGCCTCTCTGGAGGCAGGTCAGAGGAACCAGGGTGCTATTCTGCAAGATTTACAACACCAAGTCGGTGCCCTAGCGCGCCAACTTACTGCCCGGGCCCCGGGGACTCTACCTGCCACCACCATCCCCAATCCACGGGAGCCGCACGAGCAGCTGGATGCCATCTTCACCAGGAGTGACAGGCCCACATCGGGTGATCCTGCCCCGACCAGGCAGGAGGAACCACTACCTGCTTCAGCACTTCCAGCCGATGATACAGAAGTGCGGGTGGAGAAGGAAGCCCCTGCTCCCAAGCCACAACCAGTGGTTAAGGAGCACATACCTCAGCTTCCCTTCCCCACTCGCCTACACAAAGACAAGCTGGAGACTGAGTTTGCCAAGTTTATGGCAATGTTGAAGCAGCTCAACATCAGCATACTGTTTGTGGAGGCACTGTCGAAGATGCCCAAGTCCGCAAAGTTCATGAAAGATCTCCTCACCAACAAGAAGAAACTTGGGGATCTCTCGACAGTGCTGCTGAGCGAGGAATGTTCTGCTGTCCTGCAGAACAAGCTGCCCGAAAAGCGCAAGGACCCAGGGAGTTTTACTATCCCTCTTACTATTGGCAGCATGCATATAGGAAAGTCCTTGGCGGACCTAGGCGCTAGCATTAATGTCATGCCATATAAATTGTTCAAAAAGCTAGACCTAGGTGAACTTAGCCCTACTAGGATGAGCATTCAGCTAGCTGATCGTTCCGTTGTGCATCCTAGGGGTATCATAGAGGATCTGCTTGTTAAAGTGGGTGCATTCACATATCCTGTTGATTTTGTTATTCTGGATATAAATGATGATGTGGATGTGCCTTTGATTTTAGGGAGACCATTTCTTGCCACCGCCAAGGCACTTATTGATGTGCATGAGGGTAAACTGATACTGCGTGCTGGAAATGAACAGACTACTTTTTCTGTGACTGATTTCGATCACTGTGCTATGATTGCTATCACACCTGTGCATGCCATTTCTGATCAGGTACACGAGTCTGTCGTGTATCCTTCTGCACCTCTCATTTTGCAGGACCCTCCTATCATTCCTTCGCCGCCACTCCATCCAGCCTCGCCTCCGAACAAAAAGCTCAAGGAGGAGTGGCGGCCGAAGCAGCTGGTTACTAAGCCTGCACGGAAGAAGGGTGGAGACCACTACGAGCTGGTCCCGCCCCCTGCACCACGACCACCATGGCCGTCCGGGTACTCACTCGCCTGCATCTTGCCGAATGGCCAGGTCGAGCTGACCGATGATGGTGGTCGCATCCGTCGGGTGCATGGCCACAACCTGAAGCTGTACCTCAAGAGCGACGTGGATCCGCTCTTGGAGGCACCTGTTCCTGCACCTCCCTGAGTATCCACCATGGGCGTCCAGTTAAAAGATGGTAAAGAAGCGCTTGTGGGGAGGCAACCCCACCACGGTTTGACTTTCTTTCTTGTGTTTTGAGTCGGATTGTAATCCAATTTGGTTTTGGTTTGCTTTCTTTTGTTTTGGATGATGTCTTATTGGGCTGACATTGGACCTAACATATTGTGTTTGAGCTCTTCTGTTTCCCTTTAGCTGTGCTTTGTTCCAGACTGGTCTCTCTCCAGTCCGCTTCACTCGACTGGTCCGCTTCCAGTCTCCTGCAGTCCGTGCATACCGGTAACATCGTTCCCCTTTCCCTTCCCTCTTCTCCATTGAGGGCAATGTCGATCTTAAGTGTGGGGGTGTTTATCTTTTGACTGCATTAGATCTGTATGTGTGCTTGGAGCCTAGTCCACTGTCCAAATTTTTAAATTTGAGGGTTCCAAGCACTGCTGTTTGCTTGATAATTGATTGTATTGGCACTGTGGATGTGATTAGAGATTTGAATGGCTTTTGACTCGATGCATTACAACTTGAGTGTGACTAAGACAGCCTATTACGATGACTGAGATGTGTAGGGGTTCAGTTTTCAACTGTTTGCTTACCAACGGCGACTTGCATTTGATCACTTGCTTTTGACAGTCATTTATGCATCTAGTTCAGGGAATCAAAATGTGAGATAGAGCATATAGGTAGCCATGTGAGATTTGAGCCTGCTCGTTTCTTTCTTGTGCGATAGATCCCTCTTCCATGAAATGTAGCATTCACGTTGTCACTAGCTAAGATGATGGAGGCATAGGATTAGCCCACGACCAAATTGACTGTCCTGGTGTGTCATACCCCTAGTCAGCCCCTTTGAGCCGTGTGTTATCCTTTCTTTCGGTCTACAATGAAAAATCACCCTTTGCATCTTTTAGAAGGTTCCACAAAGTGGTTTTTACGTGTTTTCTGCTGTTTCTGCTAAATGTAATGTGAGGGTTGGAGGTAGTGCTTAAAAGTTGGGCGTGTATTTGAAAAATGTGCAGAGGTGGTGGTTCTCTTAAGGAATGAATAAAGAAAAATAAAGGAAAAAATGAAAGCAAAAGAGAGCCACCACCAAAATTCTGAATAGTGCCCATTAGGTAGTGTTTCTTAGCAGTCATGCTAGGAAATGCTAACATTTATATAACCTCCTTCGCTCTTGTGCCTAAAGAAGTTGAGTAATGCAGAATAGCAGAATGAAAGTTACTGGTTTGCTTGACCGTGGTTTTGTTGGGTTTGGAAATGTGGAACCTTGTGCTAGAACTACCACCACCTAAAAGGCCGTTTCCCCATGTCCAAGACCCTAGCCAGTCATTTGAACCTGTGTCTAAGACCTCCGGATTAGTTAGTGGTGACACCCCCTTATGTGAACTCTAGCATTTAGAGGCTGCATTCATGGTGAAGAGACGTTAGGGATTGAGAGAATAAGCATGCGCATTTTTCGCATCAAATTGTCCTGACCCCACTGGTCGAGAGTGAGTGATTCATTTTCTCATTTTCTCTATACCCTTTACCCTGGTGAGGACCTAGATTGCTCGGTCTTAATTATGATATCTTGAGCTTTGTGCATGAAGTGACTGTTTTGAACAAGTGGTTGAGTCAAGTCTATGTTGGTTGGTGAACAGAAGAGAACTCTTCCTTTGCTCGACTTTATTGCATTCGAATGTCATCTGTGGTGGTTGTCTAGGTTGTTGTTCGAGTTGCCATGTGTTGATGATCGAAAGCCAGTATGATCCACGTGTTTTATGCCAATATGATTTGCCCTAAAGCCTGCTTGATTGAAATGTTTTGAGCTTACCTTGTGTCTGACTTGGTTTGCTTGGGGACAAGCAAACGGTTAAGTGTGGGGGGATTTGATGACTCGATATTTGCACATGTTTTCCCCTTTGTTTCTTGATCGTTTAAGCTTGCATTATCGCTTCTTTGGCCTATTTTACGCTAGGTTGTGTTCCTTTGTTACATTTCAGGTCCTAGCACATAAAGTGAAGCATAGGCGCAAGTTTCAAGTCAATCAGAGATCAATTGGCGATTCGGGAGAAGAAACTCTGGCATGACCTGAAGAAGAATGGATTTCTACCTCACTTTATGGACAAAGAATCGTGCAAGCTTGTCATGGAAAGAAAGAGGACGAGACTACGAGCGTCTGGGATCAAACGGCGACTGATTCGGAGTTCGGACGAGGGAGAAACGAAGCATTGAATATAGGGGAACAGGTTTGGCAGTAAAAACACGGGCAGGAGGCCTTCAAAACACGGCCGTGTTCTGTGGCCGTGTAATTAACCCTAGCCAAAGCACGGGCGGGCTGAGGCAAAGCACGGCCGTGCCCTCGACCGTGCTTTGGCCACTGATGCCCTTTTTAGGCAGATTTTCAGTCAAAAGAGGGGGGATTCGAGTTTTAGAGAGACAGAGCGATTCCTAGAGAGAGAAAGCGACGAACAAGAGTCTCCAAGTGCCCTAGCTTGATCTTCATCACCATTGGAGCTTGGCTTGAGCTTGGAAGAGTGCCGATCAACGTCCAGGAGCTTAAATCCATCCTTCACAGTATGATTTCCGCATCTGATTCTGCTTTTGCTCCTTTCTCCATGGAGTAGTTCTCCCATTCATCTGGGTGTGAGAAACCCTAGATCTGTATGTTAGGATTGATTGTATGAACCCAAGTACTGTTTCTATGATTTGATTATATTCGATTGAGGTTTGAATGATTGAATGGCATGAATCCTGATCAAATTCCTGTTGTTTCTGCTTTAACCTAGAATGAGAATATCTGCCTAGGTTGATAGAGTATCCTTAATTGAAGGTGGCGAATTGGTGACTTTAGTCGAGGAGCCAATTCGCTATTCTGTACCGAATTCAATTCGGTAGTGGAGGTTTGGTTCGCTAGGGCCTCAATCTGTTTACTCAGGTGGAGGTTAGTCGCCCGCTAGAGACTCAGATTGAGAGGGTCTGAAGACCTTTAGTCGAGACTTCAGACTGTTTGAGAACCTTCCACAGTATAACTATCATAGAAATTGAACTTGGTAATTACAATCCGGCTTAACTGCAGACTAGGGGGAACCATATCCGGGTGACCTTTCTTAACCTGAAAACAACCGTTTAGTTGCTTTGCTTGCTTGTTAGTTTAGATCTTCACTAAAGTTTCATTGCTAGATAATACGAATTCACTGAGTAGTCATCACATCTAGGACCCGGGTTGACATTAAAACCCAAACCCGCTATACTACGCTTTAGGAAGTGGTTACACTTGGCCATTTTCTAGAGTGACAGTAGGAGTGAGTCAATAAGGTAATGAAACAGAGGTCGACCTTTTCATTTATGAGGTCGACCTTTTGATAGCAAAATGGTCGACCTTTGAGATAATGTGGTCGACCTTTTATATTGTTCGCTTGCTAAAGAGGTCGACCTTTTGCTGTAAACGGTCAACCGCGTCGTTGAGCTCACAAACCTGAAAGACCAGATTAAGTCAACTGCAGTTAGTAATAGGTCGACCGAAAAGTGTAAGTTATGATGACTTGCAAGTCACCGTAGCAAAGTCCAATTTTTTATAATATAGTTTGTATACTTCGTAATATTTGTATGCACTAATGACATAATTTTATAATTTGGTTTATATAGTTTGTTTTGTTGGTTTGTATACTTATCTTATCTGAGTTATATATTTTTTATTTTATTATATGGTTTGTATACTTTGTTGCATTGGCTTGTATTTTTTATGGTCAGTTTGTATATTTATATAATCGAGTTTGTATGTTTTCTGTCTACTATATGTTATTAGTTTGTACATTTTATATTTTGATATTTACAATTTTATTATCTGATTTGTATACCATTTATTATTATCTCGTAGACTTTTATTTTATAGTTTGTATACTTTGTATTTATAGTGTGTATGCTTTTCTTTTGTTGTTTGTATGCTATGGTAGGGTACTTTATAATATTTGTCTATTAAAAATTATAAAATACGGTATGCAAAAAAATGATGGCTGGTAAAAAAAAGAAGCAAAAGGGGACGGTGGGTTCTTTATAATATTTATAATTTTATTATATGGTTTGTATAGGTTTTTTTATGAATGAGTTTGATGCATTGGTTTGTATATTTTTTTATTGTTGAATTGTATAAGTTTATAATTGGGTTTGTATAATTCTTGTTGATTCATCTGTTAATTGTTATTAGTTTATATATTTTCATATTTTGGTTTGTATACAATCTATTATTTGTTTGTACACTTTTATTATCTGATTTGTATAGTTTGTCTTATTTGTTTAGATATTTTCATGATATAATTGTACATTGTAATATTAATTTATATATTTTTATTATATGATTTGTACACTTTTGTATTATGATTTGTATACCATTTATTATTCGTGAGTACAATTTTATTTTATGGTTTGTATGCTTTGTTTTTATAGTTTGTATACTTTTCTATTATACTTTGTATGCTTTGGGACTAGGATGGCAATAGGTCGGGTGGGTTTTGTCAAACCTGAATTCAAACCCATGGGTTTATCCGTAAAAAAATCCCATGTTAAAACCCAATGTGTTTTGGATTTTCAAACTCAACCCAACCCGCTGGGTATCTGCGAGTTCATGGATTCCCATGGGTTCTATGGTAAAAAAATGCACAATAATAAGTTCTTGTCAAAATAAAAGTCTAACATCAATCTGCCTATACAAATTATCGATACTAAAAACATCAATCTAGAACATACAAGCAAACTATAAATAATTCATACAAATTGTTCAACATTAAAGATAAACATCAATAAACAACATGATTAATTTAAAGTTTCTTTCTCATTAAGAACTTGAACATTGTCATCTTAGTTTCACTCTCCAAAACAAATAAAGTAGTAGTGGATAATGATTGGAAATTTCGAGCCATCTATTCATTTACCAACCACAATATTCCAAATTTTGTTACCTTGCCAGTGCGTTCTTCGATAACACACACGGCAAGAATGAAAAATCTTATCTTCCAAATGCAACCAAAACACAATCACATTGCCACTCCTTACATGCTTGTTAATATATTGTTATTATGGAGATGTGTGATGGCATAAGGATATAATAAGTAAGCCTCCTCTTTCAGGTTCATATCTTTAGCGAGGAGCCTAGGACTAATTGAATTGGTCGATTCTTTAAAAAAGAATATGCTTATATGGATGAGAGCATCCATACTAAAGAAATCTTCTTTTGCCGTTGAAATAACTTTATGTCATGGAAAAATTGATCATATGAGTGTGTGCGAGTATACATAAATTGGATAATATCTAAACCCAAACCCAACCTAATAAATAATATAACGGATTGAAACTCGAAACCTGTCAACATTATCCTTAATCAATAGATCCGCACTCCTATCCTAGGCGTCTCTATTTGGCATATGTTTGAATTGCTGTCTTGATTACTTGTTGTGATAAGATGCGTCTCTATTTGGCACTCCTATCCTAGGCGTCTCTATTTGGCACTTGAAAAGGTACATGTAGGCAGGCTGACTTATAAGTATATTCATTAAACAATGTAGAAACAAAGAAAATAACAAATTACAAAAATACTACTCAACCCCAAAAAATTCTAAAAATACCATCCTTTCCAAAAAAAACCGCACCCCGGGGCGCGGTTTTCATCGAAAACCGCTTGGGGTGGGGGTGATTTTCATGACCTCCTGCGGTCGCACCGGTTTGGTCCAAAACCGCTGCTCCCTCTGCGGCTTGGTCCAATTTTTTTTTTCCTTTTTTCAATCAACTCTTAACCTCGGTCGAAACTTCAAACGAACGTAACTTTGTGCTCGGGTATCCGATCGTAGCCAATTTTTTTATTCCGCATAAATTTTCGAGATCTCTCAAGACGTAAATAGCTATAGGCGGTTTGGTCCAGCCTTTGTCCCAAAAAAACGTCGTTTGCTATCCCGAACAGGCTTTTTTCGAATTTGCCAAACTTTGATCGACCATAACTTTGTGCTCTGGAATCCGAACGTCATGAATTTTTTATTATTATTATGCATAACTTTTCAAGGAATACAACTTTCACTTGGAAGAAATTTTCAAAACTGGAATTATTTTTGGATATACGTGGTTATGGGAATAACTTTACATTCCCTTTTCTCAAATCCACATACATTCCGAAATTATGTCTATGATAAAAGTTGTAGTACTTGAAAGGTTATGCGGAATCGAAAAAAAAATTCACGACGTTTGGATTTTGGAGCACAAAGTTATGATCGTCCAAAGTTATTGATGATTTTTAGCGTTCAAGGAGAAACTTTGGCAATATGAACTTGTGCAAAAGTGTTTCAACAAAAGAGCTGTAGTCTGGTGGTGTAGAGGTTGTGTTGAATTTAGTTAATTGTTTATTATCTGGGTTTGAACCACCACAACATGCTTTTTTTTTATCTCTACTAAATAAAAAAAAATTAATATGTGATGATGGTGTTTTGAACCTAGGACTTCTTGAACACAATGAAGCAACTAATCGAATTGTGCGAGGAGCCGAGGACCAATTATGGGCTTTACGAAATAAAATATATAGCAAACCGCAGGGGGGGAGCAGAGGTTTTGGACCAAACCGGTCCGACCACAGGCGGTCATGAAAACCGCCTCCTCTCTGAGCAGTTTCCGATGAAAATCGCGCCCCGGGTGGCGGTTTTTGGGTAAACCGGTCCACTCCATTCCTAGCAGTTTCTGGAGCCTCTAAGCAGTTATTGGAGAAGGAAATCGGAGCTGCTCAAGCATATAATGTCAACAAAAGACAAATTTTATATATCACTCAGAAAGATTAAGCCAAGGTTGTCATTTTACACAGACACTCCAACTTTCTACTGGGTTTCTCGGCTGCTACCCTCTTCACCTAGGTAACTATTTCAACCACATTGGTGACTAGAAAAGATGACATTCCCAAATCCTATCAAGCTGGTAGACATTTGACAGTACAACTCTCAATCGTCATCTGATGCCCCTTCCTGCTGCGACTCCTCAAATGCTTTCTTCAACACCTGCTCCCATCCACTCCCCGGGCCAACCTCCAAAAATTCTCGTGGAACAGCAGTTTTCAAACCAGGCCGAATCCCACACCGACTCTCCACAACCCTCAACTCCACATCCTCCTCCTTCTCCCCATCAAGTCCTTCCAATTCCTCCCACGTAAACAGCAGAGGCAGTGTAAACTCCGCCCATGGGTTAAAATCCAAAACCTTAACCCGCCCATCGTTTGTCACGTACACATCAAACGTGTAATCATCCGACTCAAACTTCATCCTCACCCGATCCTCGAAGAACCCCACAATCAGATCCTGAATTACGCCCCTCTCTGCCAGAATCAAAGGATAGCATGTGGTGACCTCACGCTGCGAGATCCCCACCAGCCACTGACCACGTACAAAGCACCGGAATTCCCTCTCTGGCAAAATTGAAGAGTACCATTTCCGGAGAGCAATGTAGAAACTCGAGGGCCTAGTCAATTCTTTTCTGTCACAGCACGAATCATAGGCGTGGCTTAGATCGTGGACCAAGGAATCGGACGACTTGAGTAAGAGTGCTATCTCGCTGAATGAAGTACAGCGGAGGTTTCTCGATGAGCTTATCCAAGCTGCATCCTTGGGTGAACTCCAGTTCAGCTTAGGAAAAACTGCACCTCCTAGTGCTTCGATCGAATTCTTGATCTGGAGTTCCAGGTCTGGGAAACAAGGTGGGGGTGACGATGCAGATTGATCTGATTCCTCATCGTTGTCGGAGGATTCTTCTCTTAGTTGATAGTCTAGTTCGTCGATGGGGTTTTGGACTCTGTTTGGCAGAGCGTCTTCATTTGATATGGAGAGAGGAAGTTGCAAGGTTCCTGAGTCGAGCAGGTACTCGATGAATGATTGCGGGAGTTGGTGAATGATGGTTGGGATGGAGACTGACTTGAACTTCGGGTACCACTCCTGTATCTGGCATCGATCCACTTCTATGACCTTCATTGTTGCCCTGAAGACTCGACTTGCTGTAGTAATCCCTCTATAAGCCTGTTTCCCACTTGCACAAAGAAAGGAAAGGGGATAAATAAGTGCCCGTCATCTCTAGTATATATAGACAACTAGATGTACACAAAGCAGTTGGTCAAACCAAGTTCACTAGAAACATCCAAGACAAGAGCAACCAGCAACAGAATCATGCTATTCTTAGAAGCACACAGAGCAGTCTAAATTGGAATTCACACAAGTTGATTTCACATCTAGGTTGAACACCAAACAATTGAACAAATAGCCAAATGGGGTCCACCGAAGTCTGAAGTAGTAAGCTATTGATCCAGCAGTTTGGGAACCCCTTCCCCCTTTTTTAATGAACATACCCGATGAAGCTTTGGATGGAACAGGAAAGAAGCAAGTCAGACATTCGAAATTATAGCGCGGTAAACACCAAGCAATGAAGAGTTACAATGTCGCTAGCATTTGCAACTATATGGGAGCATTAAGTTGCATTGCAACCTCTAGCTTTCGAAGTAGAAGCAAACAGATTGCCTAAAAGTTAAGAAAACCAACATAACCTAAGAACAACCATAAAGGAGGTCAACAATTCTAAGATCTCACCACCAATGGAGTTACTATAATGAAAGTCACTGAGTTTAGGCCTTGAATCATCCAAAAACACATTAAGATGCAGCGTCAACATACGCTACGATCTATTGTTCAAACATTCTCAAAGGAATACCTACCTGAATAACTATACAAGTATCACATGCAGGGGAAAGCAAAATGACAGGTGTCCATGGGTTGCTGTAGAGTTCCTAAAATACAGCAATTAAGAAAACACTGTCGGAAACTATGAATTTTGATACTTATGGTGGAGGAAGAACAACCATACTAGTCGTGGAGAAGTTGCAATGCATTACAGCTCGGAAAGTATAAGTGTCAGAAATGCAAGAACTAGTGCTTAAATTCTGGAATATTCTGGAATTCGAGGGACGAAGAACCACCTCTCAGCTATCTTATATAGAGATAGGGTATCTTACAAGCATAAGAAAAGGTCTTCATTTTCAAGGAGAACCAAATAATGCGTATCCCTAGCTCTACAAGGACACCAATAATTCTACTTGTTCAATTCGCGGAGAGAAGGAAACTCTTACAGAGGTCACTCCATAAGACTACAACAAGGGAGATGAAGCTATGATTCTAGGTATTAGTAGTCGGAGAACTAGACAAAATGGACAGCACAATCCACGACATCAGATTTTAATCTAACAAGTACATATTCGACCAAAAATAAAAAGAAACCCTAGCCCTAAAAATCAAATACACAACCTTTTACCCAAATCAGAAAATTAACATCGTGAAACACCAAGAACACAATCTCGCATACATACACTGCCCTTTCAGAATGAACACCCGCGAAAAAGCAAAACGGAAAAGGTTGAGGGAATCAAACCTGGCCCTCTTTGACTATGAGATTGATGTGAGCAGCCTAATCTGTTATTGGCTTCTTGTCTTTCTCCTCGCTTCTTCCCTCCCCCCTGCTGCAATGATCCGCAGTTCGCTTCCGATTCTCCGACGAAAGAAAGAAACACTGCTGACCAGCTCTTCTTCTCTGCTAGAACTCCTCAGTCTATGAAGACGGAGGCGGGAATCCGAATAAGGGACGGCAAACAGTATTATAGGGTTTTCGACTTTTCGGGTTAGTTACTAGAAAAGAAGACACAGAGAAAAGTGATTGTTTGGCCGAATTTCCTCCTCTGAGATTTGGTTTGGGCTTGTCTTTGTTGGAGATTTTCTGGTTGGGCTTTTGTTGCATATCTCTTCCGGCCTGGGCTTATCCTCGGAACCGATGTTTCTTACTTGTCTTCGTCCATTTTGAAAACATGGTATGGTTTCCATAATGAGAAGAAGATGACCTCATTCATGCCTTGCCATATTTAATTTAACTTGAGCTCATTTAATTGTGATTGTGTGGTTGGAAAGCTGGTTAGAAGTGTATTTGGCTAGGTTGACAAATTGATCAGCCGATAACTCCGACATAAAATTATTCAGGTAACATCTCGCGAATTATGTAACAACTTTTACCGAGCCAATTCGTTTATAGCTATTCGATATCATTTAGTTGTTTGTTTTATACGTTTTAGTTGGAAGAAACACGTGATTAACTTGGGTTTTCGAAAATAATCGAAGTCAAATGATTAAGTTTTACTTTAATTACTCCTTCACTTGTTTTGTTGTTTTTCTAGCTTCTTGTTGCCCTGCTCTTACTTGCTCCTCAAGTTAAGATAGGTTTCCTAACTCAGATTTTTTTTTTCTGTCTTGTAAACTTGTACTTATTGGAATCTACACGTACTAGTGAAAGGCCTTGACCTAGTGTGACTTGTACACTTTTGACACTAGTGCATCTTGTTTGCTTGCTCTTTCTACACTTCTCAACTCAATTTGTGACAACAAATCAAGTTTATACCCTATTGAAGTTGCTTGCGTTTAATCTAGGAGTGTGAGAGGATTTTCGAGAGTACTCTCTATGAGATTTATGTCAAGCTCCTCTTACAAGGAAGAGTATGTTCTTTGACCTGAGTCTGCTCAAAGATTATTTGGAGAGATGGAATTGTCTGGAGTTACGATATCACCGTGTTAGTATGAGTCCTATGTTGCGTTGCGATTTGAGAAGGGAAGAGCTAGAGTTCTTCTCTAAACTAGAAGGGCGGCATGATATCTGTCACCTTCAGGTGTTCCAGCCTAGGGTTTCTTGTTGGGTTGCTCCAATTCCAAGGTATGAGGAGTTGGCGAGGCATGTACAATGGAAGCTACAGCTTTTGGGTTCAGAGCTGGAGCGAAGTGAAAACTCCCTCCCTCCCTCAGACGGATCTATAAGTCAACAGTATCGAAACGACAATGTGCTCTACTGATGGTCTGCTGGTGTCCAGATGACGACTTCCAGCAAAAACCTTATTTCCCCATCTACTTGGAAATTGGAATGTATTTGTTGTATTCAGGCATAAATCTATCAAATGTTAACAGAAAAGATCAACACATAACATTATCATCAGAGAACTCAGATGTGATCTGACTGCTAATGCACAACATAAAAACATCATGGTCGTGGCTGGCAGCAAACATCATTTTTAGCACAACACTTGACAAGGAAGACCAAAAAAGTTGGCAGCAAACCGAATTGATAACCAAATAACCAAAGTCCAAAAACCTTTCTGGATAAACCAATGGTCTATCCATACAGTCACAGAAACACCTCACACTCAGAAAACAAGATCCTGCAGACAAACAGGAAAATAACATATTCTGCATATCACCATTAAAAGAACTCTTCTGCATTACCGAGTTTCAACAGTTCTGTTCATCCTCACTTTTCGCCCTTCTTGTCCGGTATGGATTCCAAAGGCAAACCAGACATTTGAGACTTGTTTTTGGGCAACGATAAAAACCTTACAGTATCTATCATTCAGATGCAGCAGCTGAATCTGTTCCAGCCAGCGGTTTGCCATTATCATGCTTGCTAAGTTGGCTGAAGTTGCCCTTCTCCTTGAAGAGCTGGGTGTGGTGGTGTCTGCAATAGAGGCGCTGATCGTGGGCCACATAGTTTGAAGGACTGATTACACAGCCGCCATGGGTGCACCTGAAGCACGCCTTGTGATATGATGTGCCATCTACTGCCACCTGAGAAGAAGAACATATCATGAAAAGGCCGAGTATGTAGTCTTAAGCTTGATTCTTTCATGATTTCTACACTAGTGGACGTCTGAGAGTGATTAATTACCTTTTCAAGCGGATAAACAGTTTTCTTGCAAGCGACACACTTGTCTTGTGTACCAGCAAACATACTTGAGATTTTGCTGCTGCTCTGTGTACGTGAGAAGAAAGAAAGTAACTATCAGTTCCCTGAAGACATGACTCATCGGTTTTGCTTAAAGTTTAGGAGGAATCGGATACCTGGTGAGCAGAGCGTTCCACTCTAACAGTTTTTGGAGTCCCTAAACAGTCATTGGAGAAGGACATTAAGCCCACCTAAACATTAAAGATAGTATAAGATTGAAAAGCAATAATGATCCGAACAATTAATACTACCTTCGAAGCTTTTATCCAAACTGCCAGTCATCTTGAATAGCTGATCGAAGTGTGGCTTGCAATACAAGACACCCTCAAAGGAGGAATAGTTACTCAGCTGCAGAACCAGACAAGAATATCATGTTTAAGAGGAAAAAATTTCAGATGGAGACCAATATCACAGTGAAACTCAAACAGAAGGAAAGCACTTGAGAGTCGAAAGAAGTAGCGGAACGGAGACCAGCCGCCTCTATAACAAATTAAGCTAGATGTCTCTATTCATGAAGCATTGGCATTGGCATAGAACCTAAACTGATGTGTATAAATGGACTAATTACCAGGCAAATGGTGACTACAAGAAACAGAGGATGCCCGAGACAAGTGCAGGGCAATCGACATATAGTCACGATTTCAAATAATGCTTTATCTTGAACCAGTAGCCAAAGATGAAAGATGAAGGAGGAAGAACACAAACAAGTGATTTGGGTTGTATTCCTGACTAGACGTCATCTCCATCTAATACAGAGGTGAAAAGAAATACAAAAACATTTAGAAGTTCATTACTTCCTCTCTTCTTTCTAGTTTCCTCACAGTTGAATGTATCAATTCCAGAATTTGAATGGAGTGATATTGCTTATCATCATTGAATTTCTACCAATGAAGAAACTCTTAAGATCTTGTCCAGCACATCTCTTTTTTATCCTAAGTTTGAACTTGCATCCACCTAACTCCCCTTGGCCCTTAGGGTTCCCCCCACCCTCCAATCGCTTGTGGGAGTGGGACACAAATGTTCCTATAACTACAACTATAACTATCATCGCCAACAAACTCAAAAAATTGACAAAGATCTGCTAACTACCCACCATCTAATTCGTCAATTAAAACTCCAGGATCTATACAAACCAGATTCTTCTGTCTCAATCACCTGACTCCAAAGATCGACATGATCAAGACCAATTAAAAGTAGTCTTAAGGGAAAGGATAGCTGTCCTCTGCCTCTACCTTTAGAATGAAAAGGAAAAACAGAGTTCTCGAAAAAGAAACAAAGAGCCGAAGCTGATCGCTACTAGTAAACCAAAACCCCAGACAGCAAGATCCCAGCCAACAATCAACAACAGCAACTTGTACAGATAAAAAGCACACAACTTTGGCAAAGCAACTTAAAAGCTTCAAGTTTGCATCTTTTTCTCGAATGGGTTGAGGAATTTAAACAGAGTGGATTGAGGTACCTTGAGGGTGCCTTTGCAATGGTGGCAGCGGAAGCAAGCTTTGTGATAGACTTTATTGTCGGCGGCAAGCTGATCCACCAAGTACACCGTCTTCTCGCAAGCCTTGCACTTCTCCGTCGTCCCTGCAAACGTCGCCATCCTTCTCAACTCTGAATCTTCCCCCTTTCCTCTGAAATTATTGCAGAGGCTAAAAGGGTTTTCCAGAAAAAAGCACTGCCTGTGAGAGAGAGAGTGTGTGTGTGTGTGAGTGTGTCAGAATTTTACAGCTCACGAATGGGAAGCAAAAACTCGCTTAGCTACTAGTACGCAGCTGTTTCCTTTTTTTTTTTGGGTTGTCGGTAAAGACTTTTTTGGTTGGCGAATGGCGAGTGGAATGACTTGGAGGAAAAGGGTGGTGAAAAAGAAAGAAAAGAAAAGAAAAATCCAAACTGTCGGAATCGGATGTTGAACTTTACGGTGGCAACCCTCCATCGCCGGTAGCAATAATGAGAGGAGGGCCATCTGTTTGTTTTTGAATTTTTCCTCCTAATGATGTTCTTTAGGTGCGCAGCAGTAGATGGAGATTGAAATCAAATTACAATTCCAACCAACCATACCTAACTGGTTTTCGAGCTGACCAGAGATACCCATAGAAACATACCAACCGGGTCCAACCACTTTCAGCAAGATCCACAGAAAACTCATGGTAAACTGGATTATACCGGTTAAGACATTTGAAACGGGATTTTTGTTGGTTTAGCTTAGGTAACTGTCATGCATATCGGCTTTGACCATTGGTTATTGGTTTCGGTTTATGAGTAGATTGATGTTTTGCTTACGATTTCGAAGCATATAATTCTTTCTTTAACATATTTCAATTCGACTAACTAAACCAAAACGATCGAGTTCTTCGTTATCAATTGTTTCATGACAAAGCTCGAGTCCACTGCACGACTTCAACATCAAGCTTTTCAATCCAGGTCGTGAAATCAACCTTGTAAGAAGTTATCGAATATAATTCGTCTCGCTAGACTTAGCAAACGACGGCCATTCCTACAAGGGAAGGGGTTCATTATACCCTGGGCAGAACTAGGCAAGAATCCGCATGGTCTGTAGCCTTCTGAGACCTGGGAATTAAGAAAGTGATTCTGCAAACTGATTCCCTAACATCACAATCATTTGAACATTGCGCAAAACCCGACCAATCAATTCAATGCGTCCCTTGACATAAACAAGAGAGCCAAACAACGTACAGAATCCCAGCCAACAAAAAAGGGATGCTCAAGTGTCTATATCCATCTACCATGCCTGAAAATTTTTATTCCATTATCTGCTTATGAAGTATGAACCGCAACTATAGGCAGCGAGTCTGAGAACATCACAACAGCCTACAAACAGGTTGTTCTGTTGCCAAATGAAAACCATAAAGACACTGATTCATGTGTTGGCTTCTGCACACAACCTTATGCACTCTCACCTGCCTGCTTCCTTGATTCTTCGCGCATCGTTGCTTTCACGTAAATCTCATAGCAGCACCCTATGGAAAAAAGGGTAAGACACAATTGATAAGTTGCAAGGCTAGGGGAGTGAAGCAGAGCAGGTAGAAACTGAATGCGAAGAATTTCCTAGTAGTTCGGTAACAGGTTTTCACAGATAACATGGCCATAGGTCATATCGTAGATACCAAATAAAGCGTAGAGACCCTCAGCCTGACAGAAATGATGATTACTGCTCCATGGCTAGATGTATGTTAAGGTTATTCCCGAATGCTAGGATTTGCAGTCCTGTTCTGGGGTACATTACTTAGGTCGGTAAAATCTTGGCAACCAAGGTTATGAGAGGGCAACACTGATCACTATATGTACACTAAATTGCATGAAATATCCAATAAGGTTTCATCATTCAGGCAAATGGATGGTAGATCTCATGCACAGGTTTGCGGGCTCAGCATCCCACTCAGAAACCACAAGTTCCTGGCCTAGTCAACAATGAACCCCCAACATGCTCAAGACACTGTTAAAGGTTACTATCAGTTCATAATGATTCCATATACCAACTGTCAGCCCAAAGAATTAAGCAAAACGGGCAATGAATAGCAGCAGATACACACAACCTTGGTTCAAACGTTTTCTCTTCACTTCAAGCACATAAACTAGAATACTTACCGACTACAACGACAACGGTGAGAAAATCTCCAATTTTGTTAATTTTCGAGACGCCTGACTTGTGTGATTTGAATCTACGAATAGCCGGGTCATCGGCCAAGAGCTGCATCATGATCAAGTCACCAAATTACTACAGAATCTCAAAATTCGGTGAACCAGAAACGAGAAACCATTCACAACATAAAATTCGGTGAACCAGAAACGAGAAACCATTCACAACATAACCAAGCAATGAAGGTTGCATATCACATGACCATCACCAACAAGAAAACCCAACATTCAACAGAATCCTAAACCACAATCTTAACCCAAAAATGCCCATCAAAAGGAAATCCTAGAACCCTAATTGGAGAAATCCACACGAAGAGAGGGGCAAGGGGAGAAAATCTTATCGAATAGAGAGGGACAGGTAGAGTGAGAGGCAGGGCAGACTCACAGCTTTCTCTCGCTGGCCAAGCTCGACATGGAATCCACGGCGAGGGACTGAAAGCGCTTCCTTTGATCGAGAAGGTTGCCGGAAAGGAGAAAGAAAAAGAGTAGGCGTGAGTGGTAGCTCGAATTCAGATTACGGAATCAGAACAAAAAAAAAACAAAAATGACAGATTGGCACCTGAGAGCGCGACCGGAAGTGAGAAGAAAGCGAGGAGTTCTTCAGGAAAAACGCCATCTCCGCCGGAGATGTTTCAGATCAGCAACAGAAGTTGGGAAATCGGAAAACTTGGCCGCTGCCGCCGCTTCCTGCAGAGAGAAAAGCCTTCACAAAAGAGCAACTAGTCGTCAGAGCCGATACGGTTTGCAATCGGGCATTGCTATTCGTCGCCCTAATAATTTAAATTTTGTCGCCCTAAATCAAATGAAATTACACGGTTACCCTTATTGTTATAATTTTTTTTTGCCGAAGTTAACAAAACCCAGAATGGACGGGTAATCCATCCGACCCGGCCCGTGATAAGATAGGTTGCATGCCAGCCCCGACGCTTCGCCGGCCGTTTGTCAGAAGTACGGGTTTCCCGTCCTGATTAGGCTGCTCGTTGGACAGGTTAAAATTCCGGTGGCGGCGGCTCTCTTCTTCCTTCTTCTGACACAGAGTAGGGCGGAGACAAAGGAGGTGCATGAGAGGTGGCGGCAGGTCGGACTCCTTCGTCCTCAAGCTGGGAAGCGTCGGATTCCTTCTTGTTTTGATATCCCCCGATGTAATGTAGGCATTGAAAGAGATCAAGTAGCCGCTCGAATGGACAGTGGTGTGCTCTTGGTGGGAGACGATCCTTGAAGCGGCGATGGACACAAAATTGTTCTGGTGCAGTGAAGGCATTGAACGAGGTCGACGGCCTCCAACCTTGATCCGACGTCACATTCTCCACCTAAGGAGAATACAAAGTCTTACCGAGCTTTGGCTTCTCTTCTTTCCTCGAGAGCCAGAGGCAATTTTGTGTTCATAAATGAGGGGAATGTGTTTTTTTTATGGGCAGGGGAATGTGATTTTGTTGCTGATGAGAGGCTGAATCTACTGTCAAAATTAAGAATTCTACAGTTGGGATGTTGTTTCATGGTTTGCTCTGTAATTGAAGTTGAGAAATTGATCGGCAGTACATAAATAGCAGCGGTAGCGAGCTGGGCGGTGGGGGGTCGGGGTTGGATCGGTTGCCGGCAACATAAACGCAACGACAGCGAGGTAGGTGGCCAGATTTTGGTTCAGGGTGGGTAATTGATCGGGGATGGATTGGTCGGAGCGGAAGAGGTGGGCGGCGGGCGGCGAAAGGTGGGGTAGGGTTGGGGTGAGAATTTGCTTAAGTTTCGTTACAAATTAAATATGGGGATAAAAAGGTCAGTGTGGTACAGTTTAGGGCGAATTTTTTTAAAATTTAGGGTGACAAATAGCGATTCAGTTGCAATCGAGGCAAAAACGTTTTGGTCTTTTGCTGTTCAGGCCTTCAATTCTTTTCATATTGCAATATCATCCCTTTCTATCTAACTCGTCAAGGGCTCAAGGCCCAGTACGCCACGTAGACGGTTCGACGTTAACCAGTGAGATGGGATTGCTGTTTATGCAGGGGAGTTGCTAAAGGTCGCCCTTAAATTTGTTAAAGGTCGCCCTAAAAAGAATCAAAGTTACACTTTTAACCTCCTTATCTTCTTTACCTTCCCTTCCTCAAACAAACATCACTTGGACTAAAAAAACACTATCTAAGGAGAGAAAAATCTCTCATCGTCATTTTGAAGCCGATATTGTCGGTACGACGTCTGAATCATAAGTAGCGACTCCGACGAGGTAAAAACATGAACTGAAAAAAAAATGCAGAAAATGGGAACAACGGGTCACTTGCGGTTCGACCATGGTTTTGCGGTCCAGCCATGGTCCAACCGCAGGTCAATTGCGGTCCACCCATGGTACAACCGCAGGTGATTTGCGGTCCGGCCATGGTCCAACCGCAGGTCACTTGCGGTTGGCCATTTTTTGGGTTTTTTTTCATTGAATAATTTTCTATTTTTTATATGATTTATGATTTGTTCCATGAAATAATTTGTTGGGTTTTGATTTATATAATTTTTTAGATTTATTTGCATAATTATTTTTGGAATTGAAGGATTTAGCATTAGAAATTAAGATTAGATTTGGCCTTAAATTAAGATTAGATTTAATTTGGTGTTAATCTAGAAAATTAAGATTAGATTTTGCATTACAAATTAAGATTAAATTTATTGCATAAATAATAGATTCGCATATGAAGTTATGATGATTATTAAATTTAATACTGATAACATTGCAGGATATTGGAAGTTACAATCCGGATGGCCATGATTACGCCTCGGATTTCATTGATGGCGTGAAATATACTACGGAGTTGCAAGCATATGAAGCAGCCACTGAGATTGCAAAGGGTTTTGGGTTTTATTTGGTGAGGGCATTGAACAAAAAAAATAAGAATGAAGGTACTTGGCGACATTACTTACATTGCACTCATGGTAGGAAGAAGAAGTCGAAGGAACCTGATCCGAGTAAGGAAACGAGGCCTCTTACATCTACTGAAAAGTTGGGGTGCGAGTTTCAGATCAAGCTTGAGCGGTCAGGTGATGGATATTGGTTGATCCTAGGGGTGGCAAATACAAAGAATCCTGGTGCTAATTTGGGTTTCCACAATCATCAGTTGGAGCTATTTCCGGAGGGATCAAAGGGAAGGAATGTTTTGACTACAGCGGATAAGCAATACATCAGAGAGCTGAGATCAGCCGGTGTCCCACCAAGGAATGTCCACAAGGCAGTGAATGACAGAAAAGGTGCAAATGGAACACACAACAGAAAGCAGATTTATAACGAGTGTCACAAGATAAGGAAGAAGAGCTTGGTCAGATGACAGCCTTACAATATACTTTCCGCATGGCGCAGGAGAAGGGTTACTATGTGCAGTATATGGACGATCGTAACGTGCTTACACACTTGTTCCTAGCCCACCCTGAGTCAATACTGATGTTGCGAGCTTGGCACCATGTGATCGTGATAGATGCAACATACAAGACCAATAAGTATGATATGCCTTGGGTTGAGATTGTCGACATGACACCAGTGGGATTGAACTTTGTCATTGCATCTGCAATAGTGTACGACGAGACGAAGGAGTCGTACCAGTGGCTTCTGACGCATTTGCAACATCTTCTTGGCCCCATTGTTCCAGATGTGTTTGTCAGTGACAAGGCAGGAGGATTGGTTGAGACCGTGGGGGTAATGTTTCCATCATCGACTCATATATTATGTCTTTGGCATATGGATAGGAATGTGAGAGCAAAGTGTCTAACGGAGGTGCGAAGGACGACTCATTGTGGTATAGATGCAGCCAAACCGACAGTGGATTATATTTGGAAAAGCAAAAGAAAGTCATAACTAACCTGATGAACTAGTAGTGGTCGAGGCTGAGGCACCCCATCAGTGGGGTGAGTGATCCGTGGGTGCGATCTAGTCAGAAACCAGTCAACGTACTCCTCCACGATCTCCGATGGGTGCTTTCACGGCCGAGAAGCAAAATCCAAATCTAGACGACGGGCTGCCACGTTATCCCACAACTAATTCACCCACGGATCCCAAAAGACTATGTAACTGCTGCCGGAAGCCGGACGGTACTGGTCATGTGGTACCGTCATAGCACCGGGGATAATCTGTCGGTATCCAAACTGGCGCAGACAACGTGAAGGATCGTATCCCTCAGCAATGTCAGAAAAGCGAATGGGGCCAGTATACTAGGAGCGGGGTATATCTGTGTGGCCATCTCGTCCGTACGGAGTCCAGGTCACATCATCAGCTGAAAGCTCATCCAACAACTGTCGATAACGTGCTAACCTCTGTCTAGCCTCATCCCCACCTGGAAAACGGGGAGAAATCCACGAGGAAGCACGAGGTGCATCAGGAGACTGCGGCAGCTGGCTCGGACGGAACAGAGGAAAGTACTCATATATCCAAGCCTGAAGCAGGGTCAAACAACCACAAAGACCCTTACTACCCGCTCGTGTGGCCACTCCCAACTGTCTGTAGAGATAGGCTAGTGCACCAGCTCCCCAAGCGTAATCAGTCAATCGTCAATGATCCTTCAGAAACAAGTTGATCGCAGGACGAAGGCGATCACGACTCTTATCCACAAAAAGCGTGGATCCCAGTAACACAAATAGGTAACACTGCACCTCCATTTCCTTAATCTTCAGCTCTCCCCCACGCACCAACAATCCCTCTGCATGCATAGCACCATTATCGTACCACTTAGACTTCCACTTACCACCAACCTAAGCATCCACCGAAAGTCGAACTAGACCACCCATGTCTGACTTAAGAGTATCCTGCGACGCCTCATCTCCCATCAGCTCTCCGTCAACCGGTATCCGAAGAATGTGATGCACATCGTGTAGAAGGATGGAAATCTCTCCAAACGGCATGTGGAAAGCTCTCCGTCAACCGGTATCCGAAGAATGTGATGCACATCGTGTAGAAGGATGGAAATCTCTCCAAACGGCATGTGGAAGGTGTTTGTGTCTGGCTGCCACCTCTCCACAAATGCCGACAGTAGAGCCATGTCTAAATGCTGCATCATACACCCTGTCAAGTGAGACAATCATGTGGCTTCAACCATCTCCTTGGAACCCTCTGCACTCCACTTATATCGCCTCAAAGTCTCTACAGCTCTCGGCCTATGGAAGCCGTCCAACACTCCACGGTCCTGCTCAGGGGAATTCCACAGTACAAAGCCAATGTGACCTCCAAAACTAGGGATCACATCGGGAATCACCGGTCCACCTGAACACATCGGAGACTCGGCTGTAAGAAACCACGACATATCTTTCCTCGTGGTCTTCCTCTTCCTATTTCCATCTCCGCCATCCTCGCTACTAGGTCTGGTCGCATAGCGTCCATCGGGCCCACGGAAGTGGGAGGAGGCAGTAGAAGATATCCCGAGACCCGACGGCGGACGGTTACTAATTTTTTTTTTCAAAAAACGTTTTTAAATTATTATTTATTTATTTAGTAATTAAATAAATGTAAAATACCATAATTAGGATTTAAATAGTTATGTTATTTTAAGTAATTATAAATCCGATAATTAAGAAAATTAAAGAGAGTTTTTTAAGGCAAGTTTTCGGAAGAGGAAATTTGAGTAAGGCCAAGTCCAATGCAAAACCCCAAATTTGGGGACCTTGAACCCCAAATTTGGGGATTGAACCCCATTTTCCCTTCTTTTGCTCCAATGCAACAAACTCCATATTTGGGGTTCTTAATATTTTCAGTTTTTTCATTTACTTAAAAATGTACTTATCGTATCATTAATATAATTTATTCATTTTAATTTTTGTATAGTTCATCATCATTTTTTAATACAAATTTTTCGATAGAATTTTGTTAAATTTTGAGTCCGAATTTTTTTGACAAAAAATTATATACCTAATTTGGGTTTACACACAACACTTGAAAATGATTGATATAATTAAATCCCTAACTAATCCCCTAATTAAACTCTCAATTAACCCCTAAAATCTTAAAAAGAAAAAGAAAAGCCACGTGGCGGGCATTGGTGAGCCTCTATATTTGGGGATCCCCCATTTCCACCTCCATATTTGGGGTTCCATATGCAGGATCCTGCATTTTTGGAGGCCCAAACCTCCCCATTGGACCTTCTCCTCCTGCATTTTTGCAGATTCCTCCATAAATGGGGTGCCCATTGGACTCAGCCTAACAAGTTTTCAGAATGAAATTTTCGTAATTAACAATCTGGCAATAACCCATGTCCCCTAATTACACTTAAACATGTATGGAATATAATTTATCAATATATTTTTTTCAAATAAATAAGAACCCGTATATTAGTTAGAGTAAAGGTTAATAATTATATTATTATGTTAAATATATATAATCACGGTTGAACAAATCTGATCCAAGATTATCAATAATTATATGATGGTATCTGGCTCAAGATAGGGTGCATAACCATGGGTTATGCACCCATCAATAACCAAATCTGGACCTTTCATTTAGAAAATCCAGATCTAAGGATGGAGAATTAAAGGTTATTTTTATTTTCACTAGCTTTCTTAATTGACTCATATCTTTTTCGTTTTAACTTGGATTTTAATTTTTTTTGCACAGATGGAACGAGTTCACCGTGCTCTACAAAATGAGATCAATTTTCAATATTTTTTTAGGAAGAAAAAATTCTGGCCTCTCGGTACCAACTACATACCATATGGTATCTTCTTCGTTTTTAATTCGTTTTTGAAAACGTTTGCATAGCAGGGATGAGTTCATCATGATCTACTGGATCTACAAATTTCTGGGTGAACAAATTACAGGACCAAAAAATACCACACAATATCATACAATACCACCCTGGTACGGGGTGGTATTGTATGGTATCTTCTTCGTTTTTAATTCGTTTTTGAAAACGTTTGCACAGAAGGGACGAGTTCATCATGATCTATTGGATCTACAAATTTCTGGGTGAACAAATTACAGGACCAAAAAATACCACACAATACCACCCTGGTACGGGGTGGTATTGTGTGGTATACAATGTTAAAAGTCGTAAATTACAATTAATATACTTCTACTATCATGTATTCAACCATCCTACAGTATTGGTTTGTTCATACCACCATGGTACGTTTTTCAAAACATAGGTATGCTTTTATTTCAATACCAGTCAATACCATATGGTATAGGCTGGTAAAAAATGGCTCAATTTTTTTTGTTCGAAAAATATAGTAAATTGGATATCATTTTGAAGAGCACAATTAATCTGATCTAACTGTGCAAAAAAAATTAAATTTCGACTTAAAATGAGCGAGAAATCGTCCGTCAAAGATTAAAGAGGGAAAAATTAAAGACTTTCCATAAGAGAGAGGATGCTGATGTCATGCTGATGTGGATGGGTTACTCATGTTTACTCACCATAAGGTTACTGACCTGATCCATTCCCATGGTATCTCTAATTAACAACCTCGAATTTGTAGGGATTTCCTTTTTTGCCCGGGACACTATTTATAATTAATTAGATTAACAGTGGAATACAATTTATTAATATATTATTTTTTAACATAATTATCAAACACGTATGGAATTAGGGGAAACATAATCATCACGTCTAAGCCATAATAAATGATATTTTTTATCATTAATTATTTCCTTCTTTGATTGCTACAAACGGAATTAGGGGAAACAAAGTTTCAATAATTTTTATTTACTGACCATAAAA